>JAUPFZ010000012.1:697500-1140000 GCA_036937285.1 Euphydryas editha
ATGTGTGTATGTGTGTATGTGTGTATGTGTGTATGTGTGTATGTGTGTATGTGTGTATGTGTGTATGTGTGTATGTGTGTATGTGTGTATGTGTGTATGTGTGTATGTGTGTATGTGTGTATGTGTGTATGTGTGTATGTGTGTATGTGTGTATGTGTGTATGTGTGTATGTGTGTATGTGTGTATGTGTGTATGTGTGTATGTGTGTATGTGTGTATGTGTGTATGTGTGTATGTGTGTATGTGTGTATGTGTGTATGTGTGTATGTGTGTATGTGTGTATGTGTGTATGTGTGTATGTGTGTATGTGTGTATGTGTGTATGTGTGTATGTGTGTATGTGTGTATGTGTGTATGTGTGTATGTGTGTATGTGTGTATGTGTGTATGTGTGTATGTGTGTATGTGTGTATGTGTGTATGTGTGTATGTGTGTATGTGTGTATGTGTGTATGTGTGTATGTGTGTATGTGTGTATGTGTGTATGTGTGTATGTGTGTATGTGTGTATGTGTGTATGTGTGTATGTGTGTATGTGTGTATGTGTGTATGTGTGTATGTGTGTATGTGTGTATGTGTGTATGTGTGTATGTGTGTATGTGTGTATGTGTGTATGTGTGTATGTGTGTATGTATGTATGTATGTATGTATGTATGTATGTATGTATGTATGTATGTATGTACGACTCCCCGCGCGCCCTTGTTACTTGTAGGTAACTGTATACGCATGTACAATACACTGCCTGGTAATGTGCAAGACTTGTCCCTAAATAAATTTAAACACTTCATTAAATCCAAATTATGTAGTAAGGCATATTATAGCATTAAATATTTTTTAAATGACAAGGCTGCTTGGCAGTGACATGATTTGCTCGTTCTTTGTAAGTACATTTTTTGTATCTACATAATATGATGACTTTAATTGTTAAAAAGAGTACCGAGAGTTTTTTTTCCTCCGGCTTTTTTTCTCTCGGCCTACACTAGGAACATTATTATATTATTGTAATATTTAGTAAAGCCGATGATGAAATTGTAGATGTCTACCGAGACATTTTTTTTTTTTTTTTGACGTTCGTTGAGTGTGTGTAATCACCTTATAACGAATAAAATATTTTGATTTTGATTTTGATTTTGATTTTGCCCGCGGAATCAACTAGACGCAAGTACTGTATCCTCTGATTCAAAATTCATAAAAAGTGGTCTTTATTAAAATATAGTCAAAAAAGTTATAAAACTAAAATATTAAAACAAGTGCCTAAGCCGTTGTGTAAAAATCTTAGTTAATTCATACGTATTTAAAGTAAGTGAGACGTATTTGAATTTAAATTGTTTAACTAACGGTCGAACTCTAATGAACAGTGCCGTGTATATAGTGCTTGTGACTCAGTGACTCATTGACTCATTGAATTAGCATTAACTAAATATTAATTCGGTCACAGAACTAGGAACACTTCAATAAATTCATCATTAATTATTATATTCGATTGGTGTAGTGTATCTGGCAGCTACATCCCCACCGCAACTGATCAACTCAACCCGAGTTCGATCCCGACAGTGACTTTAAAATTAAACTTTGTACTTTTTTATTAATTTTTTTATTATTATTATTTTTTTTTTAAAGACATTTGTGTATATTATTATTTTTTAAATTATTTTGTAAATTTCATTTTATATATTTTTTTTTAAACTGTGAAATAATCGGAACTGACATGAATCCTTTAAACAGTAATGTAACAAACCGTCAAAAGAAGACTGCAGTCTCGGCTGCTTCCAGTCAACAAAGAAGTCCAATTACTTTAAACAGCACCGGCTACAATGATCTATTGGATGAAATCAAAAGCTATATGAGGGGACTGTTAGATAGCCAAACGGAGAGCATACGACAGGTAATTGGTGAAGTTAAAAACGCAATCGAAAGCCAAAACCAGCGCTTAGATCAACTGGAGGCACGGATTTCGTTATTGGAAACCAAGTCAGAGAAGATACAGCCCCCAAGCACGATCGTCTCGAACATCGAGAGTACAGTCGCACAGCTACAGGCTAAGATTGCGGATAGAGACCAAGCACTCTTATCCAACGACGTCGAAGTAGCAGGCTGCACAGAAGAAGTGAACGAGAATTGCACTCGGCTTGTCGTCACTCTTTCGAAGAGATTGGGTGTAGATCTCGACGAGAAGGACATAGTATTTGCGGGACGCGTAGGACCCACTCGGAAGACGGACGCAGACGGCGCTCCGGGGCTTCCTCGACCACTAGTGGTGCGCCTAGCTCGCCGCGCACCGAAAGACGCCTTGATACAAGCCGCGCGTAAACGACGTGGCATCAACACAGACGATCTTAAGCTCCCCGGACCTACTAGAACCCTATACATAAACGAACGTCTTACTAGACATAACCGGCTCTTGTTTTTGAAAGTTAAAGCTTTGGCTCGGGACGCGAAGTTGAAATACGTGTGGATACGGAACGCAAAGATATTTGTGCGACAGGAGCTAGGGAAACCAAGATACCGGATACACACGGAATCTGACTTTTCAAAATTTTTTGGAAATTTACATTAATTCAATATTTAATTTTTTTGTTTTGTTCTTTCTTTTTTTTTTTTTTTTTTTTGTCTTTTATTTTATTGGTCCAATACATATTTTGTTAATCTGTTTGTAACCTTGCGTTAGCAGGAAAAACTTATTGTGTCATAGTTTTTATTTTAAAAGCAATTGTTATTTTTTTTTTTCCTTAAATTAATAAGTTCGTTGTTTTACTAGTTACCCTTGCACAAATTCACACAAACACATCTCACACAAACACAACAACAAAACACATCCTCTTTGTTTTCATTTAGTTATTATTATATCATCAAATATTACCTACTGATTTAATTTTTAATTATTTTTAATTTATTTTTTTATTTTTTTTCATTTTACTTATTTACTATATATGACCAATAAGAAGTCGGAAAGGAAAAACTTAAGATTCGGTCTATTAAATGCAAGATCTCTAAATACTGGCAAGGATGAACTGTTAGTTTCCGTTCTTAAATACGCCCCTGACATTTTGGCAATAAATGAAACATGGATCAAAACAGGAGAAGAGGTTCTCGCTCCTGCAATCCCAAATTACAGATTTTTACACAGGGCCAGACAAGATAAAAGAGGGGGTGGAGTAGGCTTTTATATAAGGCAAGACATTAAAACAAGTTCAATACAACACCCACCATCCTCACTTGAACAAATGTGGTTACAAGTTAAACTACCTGGAGTAAATATAGCACTCGGCACAGCCTACAGACCTGAGAGTGTTGGTGTTCTGGAGGCCATGGATGCCTTAGATGCATCGTTAAATATATCAGCGCATTGTGACTTTACTTGCATTTTGGGTGATTTTAATATTGATGTCTCATGCAAAGACTCTCCAAAAGTTAAAGAACTTTTAAATTTCTGCCATCATCACAGTCTAGAGCAATTAGTTCAAGAACCTACCAGGGTTACCGATTCTTCACAGACAATCCTCGACCTAGTTATAACTGATAATTCTTTAAAATGTAAAGATATTAAAGTGATACATAATAACTGCTTAAGTGACCATGCACTTGTATTATTGGATTTGAACGTTAAAAAGCCCAAAATTATCAAACAAGTAAAATATCGAAGAACTTTAAATAATATAGATATTGATGCATTTAGTGAAGACCTGAACAGTATACCATGGGAATACATCAGCACTTTAAGTAACGTAGATGAAATGGTTTATAATTTTAATAGATACTTGATTACTTTGTTCGACATTCATGCTCCAATACGTAAATTAACTATTAGAGATAAACCTAAACCGTGGATAACAGATACAATAAAGCTTATGATGAGCTTGCGAGACGAAGCCCTAATGAAAGCACGTAAAGAAAAGAATAATACAACATTGAAAGATTACTATCGCGACCTTAAAAATTATGTTACAGCATCTATAGAGAGAGAAAAAAAGGCATATTTTAACTTTTTTATAAATAACAATATAAATAAACCTGCTCTTCTGTGGAAAAATATAAAAAATACGGCTCAGCTCAGTAACAAATATATGAACATCATTCCTGACCATTTAAATGATCCAGATAAAATTAATGATCACTTCCTAACGTTGCCAGCCAATACGTATTCAGACCAGATTGAAAATTCAATAAACTCAAATATTGTACAAAATGATATGCTACGTATGAAGCCAATAAATGAAATAGATGTGAGAAAAATTATCTGTAGTATCAAAACAAAAGCATCAGGACTGGATAGCTTAAATATAGATATGATTAAAATGACTCTAGACATGACAATTCCAGTTATTACTAAAATAGTTAATAAGTCTATCGAAAGTAATAAATTTCCATCGTGTTGGAAGGAAGCTCTGGTGAGACCAATACCTAAGAAGAACAGTATTACTGGATTAAAAGATCTTCGTCCTATATCAATATTACCGGTGTTGTCTAAAGTCTTGGAAAAAGTTGTCCTAAACCAAGTACTGCAATTTGTAGAAAATAAAAAAATAATTCCTAAATTCCAATCTGGCTTTCGGAGAGGGTATGGCACAGAAACTGCCCTTCTACACGTGACAGATGACCTTAGTGAAGCATCAGACATGGGGCTGAGCAGCATTATGGTGCTTTTAGATTACTCCCGAGCATTTGACTGTTTACAACCGGAACTTCTTCTAGCCAAATTGAAATATTACGGATTTTCAAAAGATACATGCGAATGGTTTGAGTCATTTCTTACACACAGGCAACAGAGAGTAGTTACAGAAAACAGAAATGGTGAACTAAAGTTCTCGACCCTTAGAACACTGGAAAAAGGTGTACCACAGGGCTCTTTGCTAAGTCCATTGTTGTTTACGATATTTACTGCAGATTTACATAAACACATTAAACACTGTAAATACCACCTATACGCAGATGATACACAGCTATACTACTCATTTGACAGTGAAGATATGCAAGACGCAATGAACAAAATTAACGAAGATCTTGGTAATATCTATGATTGGTCGAGAAATAACTCGCTATTTCTTAACCCAAGCAAATCACAAATGTTAGTCTTAGGTACAAAATCCCAAATTAAAAAAGTGTTAGATAGCAAATTAGAAATTAAAATTGATAATGTTGTGCTCGAACAAGTAACTTCGGCTCGTAATCTTGGCTTAGTTCTTGATGGCGAACAAAGGTACATAGAACACATTAATAATAAAATACGAGCTGCTTTTTTTAAACTAAAGATGCTATATAATGTCAGGGGTTATTTAAGTGAAAAATTACGTATACTTCTCTGTGAGTTGTTAGTACTCTCCCAGTTTAATTATTGTAGCTCTGTCTATGGGCCAAGACTGATGGCGACCACAGAGAGAGCAATACAGAGGGTACAAAACGCCTGCATACGGTTTTGTTATGATACTGGTAGGAGAGAACATATTACCCCGTATCTAAATAGCAAAAGCATGTTAAATATGAGTGGGAGGAGAGAACTTCATCTTGCTTGTGTTATTCATAAGGTGATATGGAATAAAAAACCCGAATATCTATTCGAAAAGCTGATGTGGGTTAAGGATTTTGCACTGCATAACTTACGCAGAAGCGCGCAACTTCGTTTAAAAATACCTAAACACAAGACATCACGGTATAGGGGATGCTTCAGTTTCTCTGCAGCAAAAATTTGGAATGACTTACCACCCCCACTGAAATGTCGAATGAGTACTGGAATATTTAAAACAAAGTATCAAACAGCTTTACTCAATCGACAATCTGCTGCGGAGAATCTGAGTCATGCCCACTGGAAACTGCTAGAACTAAAAAATTTTTTTTATCAAAGATGATTTTGTCATATACAAACACATACACGAACAAACACATACACATACACACGCACACACAAATACATGCTCACGCAAGGGTGACTGTAACAACTTATATTATTATTGTTTATATTACAATGGTTTTTTTGTTCAACGTCCTGCTTTGGATACAAGTACAAAGTTGTACGGAAACCGGGGAGCACACCGCTTTATTCCCGCCTAGCATCACAGGGAGAAGGGAGTGGCTGAAAAACAGCGCTGCATGGGACTTTAGTCCTGTGTCAGCTGAAGCTGAGCCACTTCCTATTGCCTATTCATATTTTATATTTTGTCAAATTTTAATAAGCTTTAATGTATGTTATGTTTTCATGTTTTATTTTTTTTTAATGTATGTTTACTTTACTTGTTATTTTAACTTGTATATATGTGGCAATAAATTCATTTTATTATTATTATTTTTTAGTGCCACACTCCACCCGTTCAATATATACATATAAATAAATATAATATAATACAATACTTATATAAGGAATATAATAAATTTACATAAATTTACTTAGATAAATATAAGCGGGTGGAGGATTACGCCCCGGCAGGGAGATCAAACGGCCGGGGGTTAGGGCTGTAGGCTGAGAAATCGGCGGACAATCCTAGCCGAGTCGAGTAATACCGCCTTTTGCATGTATGTATGTATGTATGTATGTATGTATGTATGTATGTATGTATGTATGTATGTATGTATGTATGTATGTATGTATGTATGTATGTATGTATGTATGTATGTATGTATGTATGTATGTATGTATGTATGTATGTATGTATGTATGTATGTATGTATGTATGTATGTATGTATGTATGTATGTATGTATGTATGTATGTATGTATGTATGTATGTATGTATGTATGTATGTATGTATGTATGTATGTATGTATGTATGTATGTATGTATGTATGTATGTATGTATGTATGTATGTATGTATGTATGTATGTATGTATGTATGTATGTATGTATGTATGTATGTATGTATGTATGTATGTATGTATGTATGTATGTATGTATGTATGTATGTATGTATGTATGTATGTATGTATGTATGTATGTATGTATGTATGTATGTATGTATGTATGTATGTATGTATGTATGTATGTATGTATGTATGTATGTATGTATGTATGTATGTATGTATGTATGTATGTATGTATGTATGTATGTATGTATGTATGTATGTATGTATGTATGTATGTATGTATGTATGTATGTATGTATGTATGTATGTATGTATGTATGTATGTATGTATGTATGTATGTATGTATGTATGTATGTATGTATGTATGTATGTATGTATGTATGTATGTATGTATGTATGTATGTATGTATGTATGTATGTATGTATGTATGTATGTATGTATGTATGTATGTATGTATGTATGTATGTATGTATGTATGTATGTATGTATGTATGTATGTATGTATGTATGTATGTATGTATGTATGTATGTATGTATGTATGTATGTATGTATGTATGTATGTATGTATGTATGTATGTATGTATGTATGTATGTATGTATGTATGTATGTATGTATGTATGTATGTATGTATGTATGTATGTATGTATGTATGTATGTATGTATGTATGTATGTATGTATGTATGTATGTATGTATGTATGTATGTATGTATGTATGTATGTATGTATGTATGTATGTATGTATGTATGTATGTATGTATGTATGTATGTATGTATGTATGTATGTATGTATGTATGTATGTATGTATGTATGTATGTATGTATGTATGTATGTATGTATGTATGTATGTATGTATGTATGTATGTATGTATGTATGTATGTATGTATGTATGTATGTATGTATGTATGTATGTATGTATGTATGTATGTATGTATGTATGTATGTATGTATGTATGTATGTATGTATGTATGTATGTATGTATGTATGTATGTATGTATGTATGTATGTATGTATGTATGTATGTATGTATGTATGTATGTATGTATGTATGTATGTATGTATGTATGTATGTATGTATGTATGTATGTATGTATGTATGTATGTATGTATGTATGTATGTATGTATGTATGTATGTATGTATGTATGTATGTATGTATGTATGTATGTATGTATGTATGTATGTATGTATGTATGTATGTATGTATGTATGTATGTATGTATGTATGTATGTATGTATGTATGTATGTATGTATGTATGTATGTATGTATGTATGTATGTATGTATGTATGTATGTATGTATGTATGTATGTATGTATGTATGTATGTATGTATGTATGTATGTATGTATGTATGTATGTATGTATGTATGTATGTATGTATGTATGTATGTATGTATGTATGTATGTATGTATGTATGTATGTATGTATGTATGTATGTATGTATGTATGTATGTATGTATGTATGTATGTATGTATGTATGTATGTATGTATGTATGTATGTATGTATGTATGTATGTATGTATGTATGTATGTATGTATGTATGTATGTATGTATGTATGTATGTATGTATGTATGTATGTATGTATGTATGTATGTATGTATGTATGTATGTATGTATGTATGTATGTATGTATGTATGTATGTATGTATGTATGTATGTATGTATGTATGTATGTATGTATGTATGTATGTATGTATGTATGTATGTATGTATGTATGTATGTATGTATGTATGTATGTATGTATGTATGTATGTATGTATGTATGTATGTATGTATGTATGTATGTATGTATGTATGTATGTATGTATGTATGTATGTATGTATGTATGTATGTATGTATGTATGTATGTATGTATGTATGTATGTATGTATGTATGTATGTATGGATGTATGTATGTATGTATGTATGTATGTTCATTTCTTTGGCACGCCCCCGCGCCCAAACGGCTGGACGGTTTTTGACGTATGAGGTGTCGTTGGATTTGCCTAAATTGTAGTAGTGACATAGGCTATATAATTTTTCAAAATGGCGCCCGCAAATGGCGGAATGGGGGGGAGTTGAATTTTTTTTTCTTACTGTAGCAATATGGGTATCAAATGAAAGCTATTAAATTGTCTTTTTAGTTTATAATAAGACTATTTTACGCAGTCGGGTTTTTTGATTTTTTTAATTATCAGTGAAAATTTCAAGCGTCTTCCTATTATGGTTCCAAAGATACAATCCTGTTTTTATATAATGTAACAAGGTAATATGGTTGAACTTGTTTGTGCTTGTTGCTCACATATAAGATGGACGGATGGGTTAGCGGAGAGCGGAGTCGTAGAAATAGGGTTCTGTTTCCACACTTTGGATCCGAAGCCCAAGAAATGACAATTACGTTATGAGAGACTTTTGCACTTAACATGGATGTGATAAGCAGCTACTGTATATTTTAAGCAGTTGCCTGTTAAAGCACATTATGTACCGTAGTAGGTGTACTTAGTATGTTTAGACCACACATGCTCTTTCCTGCTCTATTTTCATGCGTCGTAATGTCATGGCATGACCGATATGAATGATGATAGACATTGTCTATAACATATACCCTTTTCCAATGAACAGGTGCTCTAACACAATAAAAATCCTAATAATATCTCTCATTTACGCGCTTCCAAACGAAAAACAAACTCATTTGTTTTGTTATAACAATAAGTATAGATTAATATAGATAAACACGTTACCAATAATTCATATGTAAAAGTACCCAATGACATTAATTTTAGTAGATCCTGAGAGGAAATATGTCGTACGTTATCTTGAACGATTATCTGAAGAGACAGTCATTTGGAATGTTTATGTAATGTCTATTTTATCATACGGATGATTAAAAAAATATAATGCTATATAATACGTGTCACCCACATTTACTGAGTCTTTTTTTTATCGCAGGGGAATCCATTTACGGATGATATCCAGGACGCCCGGATCGGCAGTCCTAGACCTATGTCGGACTCGGCACTTTGGGAGAGCAATACCGTACTAAATCTGCAGGTAACAGGATCCCTCCAGCGACAGGCTGGCCTCGGCGAAAAGGCCACACTTCTCCTCCATGGGGACTGTCCGGCTAACCTCTGAACAGTCCCGACGACGCCGTGTCTAGCAGGACCGGGTTCCCATCCCGACCCGACACGGGCACAAGGGCGTTACTGGAGGCGCATTAAGTAGCGCCTCCTACGCACCCCCATTCGTCGCCCGCGGATGGAGGCCACGTCGGCGGCTTCCTCTCTCATCCGTTCGTCGGCCTCCTTCTGGGAAATTGCTGTCTCGCAGAAGGAGACCATCGCCTTCCAACATTTACTGAGTTCCAACATTACTAGTTAGTGCCAAAGAATAACAATAAATAAATAATTAAAAATTAATGCGTTACAGGCCTTTTTACCTTTAATTTCAGTTTCAAAAAGACAATATAAATGTTGAGAGGGTAAGCGAAGAAAACTCCTGAATACGTAACCTGAGGGCGAGGAATTCAGTTTTAAATAACGTCGTATAGTGCATCGTCAAAATATCAACCAAAAATAATCTTAATTTATCTATGGCTATGTGTTATCCTAAATTGCAAGTGAAATGAAAATATTCTCATCAAATTCCTAGTGCAAAATTCCTAACCAAACCGGACATAAAAACCTCTCGATCCGCTGACAAATCTCTCCATAAATTCGTCGACGAGGTGTTATAACGGACGCAATCGAACATTCGATGGTCAAATTAAAACCCCTCGCGGTATATAAATAAAACTCGTCTAAACGATGCTCTTGTAATTCCGGTATTGTTAATACTGATAGGTCAGGGTTGACAGAAGAATGGAATTTAGAAAAACAATAAAAAAAATAATTGTTTGTATATAAAATAACGAATAACAAATTTAAACTCATTCAGATTGCTTACTATAAACGGAAAAAGGCTAGTTCAGATCGACTGGTGACAAAAGTTAACCCATTACTCAAGAACATTTAATAAATCGGTTAATATTACCATGCTGTTACTTTTCTATTTATATTTTCTGCTAAAACAATATTTTTATGCTACGTACCTAACTCATAAATAATACCTATATTAATGTCATTATAAACTAAATTAAATTTATCTATAAAAGAAAGAGTGTACCAAAACTTTGGCCCACTTCTTAATGGTCTTAACTGATGCAGCATAAAAATTGCTTTTATTATATACTCAAGATGGTGTCTTAAAGTACGCATAATGTTTTGAAATTTTGAAATATATATATATATATCTAGAGAGAGAGAGAAAGAGAGAGAGAGAGGGAGAGAGAAAGACTGCACGTAGATTTTAGTATCGAGGTATTGGAAAGCGTATTTTATGTTTAACTTAAATTACTTTTGAATTTACTTTCCTTTTTAAAGGCACTTTTTTGTAACATTCACTAAAGATACGATTGCCAGAATAATCTAATTGAGAATTTATTGAGCCTGAGATAGAGAGATTTTTTGCATGTGTTATAGCCTTTATTAATATAAAACAACACAATTAAACAATAATGTTAATTTCGGTCAGCTCCGACCCTGAATTTCAGTGATTCTATCGTAATTACGTTTTTAAGCGCGTGACCGTTTCGGACCGCAGGTGGATGAGGTTTTCATAACTTAGTAAATGACATTTAATATTTCAAATTAATATATTTGTACCACTTTTTGTTTGGATATACGTTTGCATTAAATTTTCTATCGGTTACTATATCAAGATATTGAATTGTTTGTATTTAAGTCTTCAAAGATATCCTGCTCAAGGAATGTGCTATTTAATGCAAAAAATGAATTAAATCTAAGTAGGTACTAATATTAATTTTATTTTTTTTACACGTCTCTTACTCAACGACTCCAAAATGAAATCTTGTGTCGAGGATTTAAAAAACAAAAATTAGCAGTTAAAGGACTACCTACAGAAGTCAAAACTCATCAAGTAAACTAAACTTATCAAGTGGTCAAGATAATTTCACTTACCTACTGCTAGTACAGCATGTCAGTGACGCGAAGTCGCAAGATTTTACTTACCTAAAATGTCAAATACGCATATGATACAGTCGAGTATATACAATGTATTAGTTGCCGCTAACGCAATACGTCACGAGCATGTCGAGATCATCAGTGATGCGACACATAATTTTTTCCCCTACCAAAAATCACACAACGCGGCTTGAGAAGTTTTCACTTCAAAAAACACACGACACGAGACAACGTCCAAACAGCTTATCGTGGTTTGGACGTTTGGCCTGTCCAAACATTTGTTACCGCACTGACCCGTCGTCAGTATAAGTACTACATGTATAGTTTATACATGTAGCAATATTTAACTTAGTGACACCGACAAACAAACAGGTAAGCTAATCCATTTTTAATTTTGTAACAAATTCTCTCAAATACTCAACGTCAGTTACGTAGTGACGATCGTGCGCTGTAAGCTCGAACGGACAGCGTTCAAATTTATAAATCAAGAGGGACGTACAAATTTGTGTACACGTGCTTTTATTTATGGCGACAAACATGCTTTAATCGTTATTAAATATAAATACGTGCAAATTACGCGCGTGTTTATCGATTTAATTCGTGTATTACGCTGTATCGCTCGGGAATTGTACGATATTTTAACGGGGCATAGCATACGTATTGCATTAATTGGTTCGTTTTTGTTTTTTACTCGTTATCTGGAGGCACGGCAGTGCCTCCGCCAAGTCGAGCAAAAAAAAAAAGTGGCACGGCCGTACTATCTTTTCTCGAAGCAACTCAGGCCATTTTCGACCCCCTATAACTTCGTTGTGGATAAAACTAGAAGTCTAAATTTTCAATACCCAAGCAGGCATTGTATAAACACGGTATATTTCAAATTTCATTCAATTTGAACCAGTAGTTTAAGAATTATAATTAGTCAAAGTTTCGAATTTTGTCACTCACTGACTGACCGATCATCAAAACTCTAAGGCACTTCTAGCAGACATAAAAGCTTCAAATTTAGAATACCATTAGTGTTTAGTATATAAACCAAGGAAAAATTCAAATATTTTGCAATTTCGGTCCAGTTTTCTAGATACACCGACTGCATAAATAACTTTGTAATCCCATATAAATATATAGGATTACAAAGTTACATTTGCAGTCAATGAATCAATGTACCCGTACAAGTATAACATAGTGGAATAATAGGTGTAGATAGGTACCTAGATATAATTATCTTCAAAGGTAACCTGTAAAATGGTCAACGAAATGAAAAAGCAAGAATGGGACAGTCTTATGTAGCTGTACCAAAATCACGCAAAGTATTAAAGAACACTAATAAATCATAACCGCGACTGGCTGAGGTGATTTGCCTGCTCCACGGCTTCCACGCTTCCCGTACGTAAGTTATTTTATTTTATTCAGTTGGCAGCTATATTAAACCTATCCCTCTAATCGGTTTCTACACTGCATTGTAGCAAAACGCTCAATCGCTTGGCGGTACGTCTTTGCCGATAGGGTGGTAACTAGCCACTACCTAAGACTCCCACCAAAGCAGATCAGAGAAAGAAAATTTACTCTGCCGGGGATTGAACCCGGGATCTCCCGCTTAATATACAAAAGCGCGCACCATTTCGCCAGCGTGATCATCATTTTTGAGTTCATATAATTATGTCATTATTAGAATGCACCTGATTGATTAAGTGAGTCATAACAACAATAACTGTTAATTAATGTATATTAACATTAAATAAATAAAAATAAATATAGAAAATAAGGACTCAAAATAACTTTTGTATTTTAAAGCTATAACTTCTTGATGAGAGTAAATTTTTATACGATGCGCGTGTACTCTGTGACAAAAAACCGACAGCATAAAGCTAAGTAGTAGGCGCCGCGCAATTGCGCTAACTTACTTCATTGCGCTGGATGTGTCAACTCACTTTTTACAAGCTTTTATTTTGTTTCACCTGTCTCGATATTTGTCATCAAATCTTGCAAATTAAATTTGATCCAAAAAAAATAGTAAATCATGTGACAATGCAATATTATGATTACATGGTGCTGATTTGATTGAGGAGTTAGAAGGTAGCCAAAGGAAGGATTTTGGGCCCGTTTGAGTACTCTAGACGAGTAAGTTTGTCTTTCAATGGTAACCAGGGTCTGGTGATGAAGTTGGAATGTGGTCATAGGAACTCAGTAATGAAACGACGCAACCCCATCGAGTTTTGGCTCGTTTGGTTCGTCTTAACGAATACTTTCTTTTGAAATGGTTACCAGGGTCTGATCTGATAATAGAGCTGGAAGGTGGCTATAGGAACTTCGCAATGAAACGACACAAACTCATCGAGTTCGGGCTCGTTTGGATCGTCTTGATGAGTAGTTTGTCTTTCAATGGTAACCAGGGTCTGGTGATGGAGCTGGAATGTGGTAATAGGAACACCCTAATGAAAACTACGCAACCCCATCGAGTTTCAGCTCGTTTTATTCGCCTTGACGAGTACTTTGTTTTTAGATGGTTACCAGGGTTTGATCGGATGATGGAGCTGTAAGGTGGCCATAGGAACTTCGCAATGAAACTAAACAACCTCATCGAGTTTGGGCTCGTTTCAATCCTCTTGACCAGTAGTTTATCTTTCAATGGCAACCAGGGTCTGATGATGTAGCTTAAAAGGTGGTCAAAGGAAGTCAGTAATGAAACGATGCAACCCCATCGAATTTCAGCTCGTTTAATTCGGCTTGACAAGTATTTTGTTTCAAGACGGTTACCAGGGTCTGATCTGATGATGGAGCTGAGAGGTGGCAATAGGAACTTTGCAATAAAACGATACAACCTCATCGAGTTCGGGCTCGTTTGAATCGTCTTGACGAGTAATTTATCTTCCAATGCTAACCAGGGTCTGATGATGGAGCTGGAAGGTGGTCATAGGAACTCTATAATGAAACGACGCAACCACAACGAATTTAGGCTCGTTGATTCGTCTTGATGAGTACTTAATTTTTAGATGGCTACCGGGGTCTGATCTGTTGATGGAGCTAGAAGGCAGGCAAAGGTACTTCGCAATGAAACGACAAAACATCATCGAGTTCGGGCTCGTTTGGATCATCTTGACGAGTAGTTTGTCTTTCATGGTAACCAGGGTCTGGTGATGGAGCTGAAAGGTGCTCATAGGAACTCTGTAATGAAACGACGCAACCCTATCGAGTTTTGGCTCCTTTGATTCGTCTTGACGAGTAGTTTGTTTTAGTGGGTTTTCAGGGTCTGTTTACAGATGGCGCGCACCAACCATTAACTCGGCGCATCGTCTTATTATAAGTATAACTTTTTACGTACGTACATAAGTATACATTCACTTTTTAAATATTTTTTAAAAGTTTATTTTTATGGAAGTTTAGGTGTAAAAAATCGACAGCAATCTGACAACACTGTTTCCGGCTAAACATACTTCATTCATCTCTCTTGTCAAGTATTTCAAGTTGTCAACTTGAGATCACAATATGTATGACATGACAATCAAATTATATATCTGTATCGTATCGGAAAAGAAAAAGAGGAAGAATATCTACAAAAATAAGAAAAGCTCATTAGACCTAGCGAAGGCTTTAAGAAAATACGTTGTTGATATTAAAGAAGTAGAAGACACCGGAAAGGAAAATAAGTAGGACTGTCTACAAAAAGAAATGAGATGCCATCAAAAACATAGCTTGTAAAAAGAAACCAAGTCTCGCAACTCACTTCTTCTTCCGTAAAAAGTTGTGAGATCCATGTAATACCAAGTCGGCTAATTTATTCAAACCCTACTTAAGGGTTCTTCTGTTTTAAGTTATTAGGTTAGTAGCTAACCTAACAACATCGTATAGTGATCATATCAATATTAAAAATCTTTGATGTTTTAAATAAATAGATTGACTTGGCAATCGCATGAAAACAATGTATCTAAGAAGTAACACATAGAAATATTATATTAAATTAGATTGTTTAGTGCGATTGCCAAGTCAGTCTATTTATTTAAAACATCAAAGATTTTTAATATTGATATGATCACTATACGATGTTGTTAGGTTAGCTACTAACGTAATAACTTAAAACAGAAGAACCCTTAAGTAGGGTTTGAATAAATTAGCCGACTTGGTATTACATGGATCTCACAACTTTTTACGGAAGAAGAAGTGAGTTGCGAGACTTGGTTTCTTTTTACAAGCTATGTTTTTGATGGCATATAATTTACCGTCAGGCTGTTAAAGATCAAATGACTTTAGAACGAACGTGACGACATCTTTAGATATATCAACACTGAGTTCCAATCCTTACTTTCCGTGTATTCATTTAATATTTTTAAGCCAGTGAAGCATTCATAGCTCACACTTAACACTCAAACACTCACATAAAATTATGGAGTTTAGAGGTATTTCTACCCTCCATACCTAAAATGTAAATTAATGCCAAGACAATAGTTACAAAAAATAATCATAGATGGCGCCCCATACACTTGTATTGTAGATATAGTGGAACACACAGTCAACAGACGGCGTTCGTATCGTTATAATAAAAAAAAAATTATGATTTTTTTAAAAATATTATATATATTTTTCGTCAAAAGCAGGGAACATAAGCTTTAAAATGGTATATGATTTATTAATTTTAGTTAAGTATCTAAAACCATGTAGGACCTCCAGGAAAAAATCACCTTTTAGAAATAATATATACAATTAGTTACAGTAAGAAAAATATTTCTATCAGCGATGCTGTACCGTCACATTACTCAAGATTTATTTTGGTTTCATAGCCCACGCTTTCAGTCAGAATAAATAGGTTTTGTATTCAAATACGTCTTTAAAAGTTTGTAGTGGAATTTAATTTTTGTTTTTAATGTATATTTATTCTTTGTTTATTTACTTACCTATATGTTTATAAGGATCTTTTACTAAGTCTATATTGGATAGTAGGATTTACTTTTAGTTATTAAAGATTTAAAATATAATTTATATAAAGATTAAGAAATGTGTGAATAGAGATTTTAATATTATCTATTTTCTTCACAAAAAACATTTTTCACCTCAAATATCGAAAGCGGGTAACAAATGAGATCATGAGATGAACAACTCTGATGACGTCACTAATCTCCCGAACGACTCATTATTCCACCGCTGACAGATGAATTTATAAGAGCCCGTATTCTTGATCGCTCGTTTGTCAACCGCGAGCTGGGGACGTTAGGATGTTTCTCTATATGATACGCTATACAATAGCTATAAGTATAGGAATGAAAGTAAAAAATACATCCGAAATTAAAGCAATTAAGATGGCCTATAAATGCTGCTGGGCAACGACCTAATTTAATTATAGGAGAAGGATCAGAAGTTAGCTGTATCATGGCGAGTTGATAGATACTCGTAAATTTTCTACTAAGAGTATCGATTTTTATCTGATGTTTATGATAACAGTCAACGGTTTAACGTGCTCTAAAAGTCACTATGAGAAAGCCCACAAGCAAATTTTCAAGGTTTGATTGAAATTTTAATACGTTAAAAAATATTTATCAAAAAAATATTAAATTCCCTAAAAGGATAGGATAGGTAGCTTTGGTAAAATCAAACCTCGATTTATTTTTGATGTGAAACTTCATAGCATATCCACAGTTATATTGTGGTGTAATATCTATCTTAAAACATTTTATTTTTATTCAGCGCTATGAGACGCTATATTTCCAGTGAAAGAAGAACCTTTATCACAATCAAAATATCAAATACGCTGATTCTGGCTGAATTCCAAGTTTGATTGTTTTTATTTCCGATATGAGCCATAAAAGTAAGATATTACACTGTTGGATGAATCTTTTATGATCATTGAAACATAGTTTATGATATACAAGATTATAATTGGAGCTGAATGTATATTTAACACGTACGCACTTAAAAGTAAAATGCATTTACTTTGTTTCACCCTGAGTTATAAAATACGTACAGCTTTCGTTAAGCTTCACAGCTAGATATGATAAATTTCTGTTAGAATATTTCTAATGTTCCGTTTGTAACGCTCGACAGAAGTCAAAATTTTCTAAAATAATATTTTGAATAGTATGCAGGAAACTCCATGCTTTGATAATACATTATTAAAAACTAAATACTAATAATATTTAACTAAAATTTAATAAAACTTAGGTTAATATGACTTATCTTAATTCTTATCCATATTTATTTATACGTATGTATATGTATAGTTAAATTAAAACAATGTAAGAAGAAAATCACTACATTATTTAATTGTAATATCATCGTTTCCTAATTATTCAAATCAAAATAGTTATACATGTTTCAAAATGAGTAAAAATTTACTAATAATTGAAAAATCGTTTAAATGAAAATGTGTAAAAAACAGATTTTATAGCTCCGTATTGTAAACAATTTTAGAAGCAAACGTTGTTTTTATAAATTAACATTACACCCAAAAACTTTGTCAAGCAAAACACAAAGCTTTGTTTAGGAAAACATTAACAGGTTTCCGATGAAAAGAAAATACCATTTATTTTATAAATAATGTTCCTCTTCAGCCCTTGGCGATACCGTAATGGGATTATAATATATTTTTCATTTAATCATTTTTGATACTTTAACAACAGCCTTTCAAAGGGTCGCTGTTTTAAATTAAGCTATTTTTAATAATGATTAATTTTAATAAAAATACTCTTTTAATTTACTTTTTGAACCAAAATGGAACAATGGGTGGAAGAAATGAATCGGATCTGATGGATGCTGGTTTGAAACAAGGATCGCAAGTTTCATCCGCGTAAAATCCTGTATGATAATGAATGCTATTGTAGGTTAAGTAATAATCCAGCCGGTAAATGTAAGGATGTGTTCTCGTAGGAATTCTTTGAGCGATATCACAAGTTTCTGAACAAATGGAACAGCAATAATTGGTTAGGAAAGTAAAGTAATAACGTCGAGTTACAGACTCAATGAAACAATTACAGGCACAAAGCTCTCTAGGGAGCTGTTGACGTAAGAACGCCTAAGTATTCTTGGGTTATTTTTGTGATATAATACTACATATGCATATGTGTATTACATAGTGTATGTTGTATTATAACGTCGGTGTTGTGGTATTATTGTAACACTGGTTATATCAATCTTAAACTTATAACCCATTCTTTGAATACCGTCAAATCGTAAACTGGTAATAAACTTACACCTGCAATTTTATATTTTATTTTTGTAATGATTTTACTTTAACGCGTCTGTTTTACAAAATATAACAATAAACCAAGACTATTCATAACTTTTGTAAGTATATTAATTAGGAGTTTTACAGGTTACAATTTGTGTTGGGTACATTGTAAATGAACGATGTTTACATAATTACAGTGATATAGTTAAAGTTGTGAGATACGTAGAATCTAAGAGTAAAGTGAATATTTCAGATTTCTGTTTAGTTTTAAGTATTTTTCAGACAGACTAAAATTTTCACAAAAAGAAGTTAAGATTACAGAGAGAGTACCCAGGTGAATTTTTATTATCTGGAGATAAAAATATGTATAAATTAATAATGATTGGCAGCGTAGTACCTACTCGTACATCGTCATCATTGTTGAGATACATAAGAGTATGTAATAGGTTTTGTTTCTTTTTAAAACAATGATTAATATATTAAAATTATGAATAATAATAAATAAATAAACGTCTCACACTCAACGGCCCCCAGTAGGATGTGAATCCTGTGTTGGGGGTCCGGAAACACACAGAATACACAAAGCACAAACGCCCAGACCACGACAAACATCTGTATGGCCTATACAAATATTTGTAATGTGTGGGGATCGAACCCGCAACCGCTAGCATATCAGCCAGTTGCTGTGACCACTGCGCCAACGCGTCGTCATGATAAGATGAATATGATACCTACTGTTCTGTGTATATATTACAAAGAATTATTTATGAGACGTAAAGAAATTATAAGCAAAAATATAAATGAAAAAGCAGATCTCACTTAATAAATGTACAATTTTTTGTTTTGTTTATGAGCTATAAATCAAAAATATTACGCCTTCGGTGTAGGTTATTTACACTATTTTCTCTAACGTACAAGCGAGCGAATTAACTTTTAGGAAGTAATCAATACCTTTCTCACTCGTCGTTGTGTGTGTAAGTCAAACCTTATAAGCGAAAGCTCTGTTAGTCTACAGTAACTAAATCTTCGACGAACTTAAACCATTGGGTGCCAAGCTCGCGCCCCAGATAAGACTCGATCCAAACTTATTCCCGATGAACTTCTAACAATTAAGCCTTTATATCGCGCCCCAACAATGAAAAGTAATTAGCGAACTGACGTCTGGCGATTTATAAAAAGGACCCCATCCACCCCTTCCTTTGTTTATTATTTCCATCGAGTCCGATTCTGGATGACCCTCCAGAAAAATCTATTAACATCAAAACGAAGCGCTCGATGATACCTTATTGGACTTCGGTTCAATTGGAAGTTCGGCGGAAACATGCAATATGCCGTCGATAACAAATCTGTGAACCAATTTAAGAGGCCATTTTTAATATCCGCCCGGGGTCAACATCCTTCCCTTCACACGGCCCTGCAGCCTGCTTCGCTCGTGTTAAATTGAATAAAGGCTGATTTGTAGGCCTGGTCACGATCTGAAAGAACGTTTTCAATACTCCTTATTGAACCATTAGGTCTAATGGCTGCGACAATAGAGCATTACAATTTGTCTCGTCGCATCGTCTCATAGAAGCGTATCGGCTTAACGTAGACTTCCGCGTAAGAAGACAATGTGACTCTTATTTTAAACGTTCGAAGGTGTTATTTTGGGTACGAGGGAGTTCGATGGTGTCCCAATTGAGTTTAACACCGGATATTGTAAAGTGGTCGCAGTTACAATACAATGTGTCGGGAGGCATTGATGTGACCGGCTGCGGACGGATTGCGGCTGGGATTTTGTTTGATAGCAACCGAAATTAATTTAATTAATTACCAAATTGAGTTGACATGAGCAGACGTTAACTCCATTACTCCACGCGAATTTAAATAGCTTCCGACCCATGTTACATTTAATCGAGTTTAACGAATGTATTAAACCAGTTACCATTTGTATTCCAAAGCTATTTTTTTTAAATCTATTTATATCAAGTTGGTTACTCGGATACTATTGTAATACGTAATTATTTATATTTGAAAATAACTATCTAGTTATACGCGTTCGGGACACATTGAAGCTTATCATCTAAACTTACCTGATGGACATACGCAGTCAGCTACATCTCTGGTTTCCCTCTTCAACACTAATTCCTTCGTCTGATGGAAGCTGAAGGAAGTATCCTCGACCCGTAGATGTAAATCTTCCAGCGCTTTCAGCCGCTGTTCCAGCCGTTGCAACCTTACCAAACTGTACCCACATAGCACCAAAGCGAACGCACAGAAACACCACTGCACAACACTACTTAAACAAGATCTCTTTTCACTCGAAATAACCATTTTCGATGATGGTTCTAGTTCTTCTGGACCATTTCACTGTCCAATCCATCCAGTAATTAATTGAAATTAGAAAAATATTTTAGGCTTCCTTAACCTTAAACGATTTATGGAAACCAAACTTATTTCTTAAAAATTGTAGATGTTTTTTGTAAACTCTTAAGCATACCGTTATGATATAGTTATATTTATGTGAAAGTTATTCGGTCACCGTGTGGTCTGGATAGACGGTAGTCAGGCACTGTGAGCGGAGTAGTACCGCGGTCCCTCGGGAAAGGAAGTTGCCTGTCCGACGCTAACTGCCCTTCTAGTTGTGTCGATTAGTCGTCGAGTACCCTAACTTTGATAGACTTGTCACATTGATTGCGGATGTTTACTGTTTAACATTGTTCGGTTATGGTCTGCCGTAGCCTTGATTTCGTTTTGAATAATTTTACCAATTTTTTTATTTTTGTTAAGACATTTTATTTAAAGAAACTAAACGATTTAAAACTAAATAAATTTTAAAATATTGAAATAATTCTGGATGTGTATATAGCACTTGTAAAAAAATGTTTGTTTGAGCACGTTCATCAATAATCACCGAGATAATTTCTTTCTTCTTTTCTATAATAATATTTAAATTCTTTCTCTAATACCTAAAAATAAGACTGAATGAGTAAAAAAAATAAAATAATTATAAAATTAGTGAATTTAGTAATGCTAATATCTATGCAAGACATCTGACTGAACTTATAATGGTTGAATATTATAATGACGTTTTTTTTCTGTGTGTAAGTTTCTTGCTAATTCTCATCGCAGAATATACATTATAAGTTGGTGGTAGCTTTTGTTTTATTGTTTCAATTGAACGGAACTTATCACGATTATTATTTTGAAGCCACTCACTCATTCATCTGCAACGTCACTGATATATCGGGAGTCTCAAAATAATATGAACGTATTAATAGTGACCGTAAAAACTAATTGCTTCTGATAAATTATAATTATTAAATAATATAATTACATTGAAACTGACGATTTAATTAATTTTGACGGATACTTGGAATAAGAATTTTTTTTTTTTTTGAGTAGCTACACAACTATACAAACTCAATGAGAGTGAAACCACACGGGGCAGTTAGTATATCATCATATTTGCTGCTCGACTGTATGAGTCCTGTCGCAATGTTTTAGAGTCCAAGTTATGATTAAGTATAAAAGCAATGATTATAGCAAGTCTAAATCGGTTTCATCATGCTAATATTATAAATGCGAAGGTATGTTTGTTACGCTTTCATGCGCAAACTACTTAACCGATTATCATGAAATCTTGTACACATATTTTTGGAGGTATTAGAAGTTAGTACAGTAATAAAAATTACAAAGAAAATACTTATTGGCTACAGCTGTTTAAATATTTTATAAAATTATTGTTTTGGAAAATACGGGGCGTGCAGGAGTGTTGCCAATGCGATTTTGTTATTTGTTCATAAATATTATAATAGTTTGTAGAAGTTTGTAGAGTACATAATTTAATTTTAATTACCACATTAATGACTAAAGCATGTATGTATATATCATCATAATCATCATCGTATCAGCAATTGGAAATCCACTACTAAACGTAGGCCTCCTCCAGAGCCAGGAGTCTTCGTGGGTGGTAGCGGAATCTCTGCCGGAGATTTTAAGCAACCGGGTTGGTGAGAGTGTCATAGCAGGATATGGTGACGCTGTACTATATTCTAATATATGTTAAATATTTATAAGAAGACATTCGATATGTGTGGATGTAGACGCGAGCCGGAACCAGAGAGACCGCTTTTGCTCTATGTCCACAGATACGAAAGACGCCATTTGACGACGTTTGAGCGCAGATAATAAAAATGAGAGGATCTATGGAGATCTAAATGGAGTAATTCATAAACAATAGATATATAGAGCAGACGCTGCTGCCCAGCAACATTCTGATGGGTGTACTACACCACTACGGCCTTAGTCACCTTTTACGACACCTCGGCAAGAAAGAGATCGGGACGATGCTTCGCTGCCAGTCACCACACCGCCAATTTTGTAATTTAAACCCATAGATGTATAATTATATTATAAATCGATGTGTAAACCGCACAAATACTTATAAATATAACCCTACAGAATTTCCTTTGTTTAATTTTCGCAATAAATGCAAATGTATCGTAAAAGCATCTTCAATTCAGCATCACCACAATGAATTTATGACCCTTAATTCGTTGTTCCCTTATTTTGACGCTACTGAACCATTAGCATATATATTGCATATTAAGTGCACAGCATTCGTCGCGCCAGCAATTAATGGTGTTTCTTGTTTCCCATAAAGAATAATGTCTTGGGGTCCCAATTGTTGGTAAATTGACCTTTCGTGTTCTCATAATGCTTAATAAGTCTTATAACATTAGTGATTTTTTTTTTATATTCGACTACGTAAGTCTGGATTAACTAAGATTTTTTTTTCGCTGAAAATGTTATGTAAAACAATAATTATATAAACAATGTTTTATCAGTTATTTTTTATATTAAAACATAAAAAAAAAATAGTCTGCCTTCAAGAGTAGTAACAATTTAGTATACTTAGATGGATTTTATCTTAAGATATATTGATAGATATATTGTTTATCTATCTTTAATAATTATATAGTTTATCTATATATTTCCTTACCTATCTTGACTGGATTTTTCTCCTCTAATACCAATGCTTTAATTAATTTTTGATTTTGCAATTTCATGCATATTGTAATAATGTACATGCACATTTGCATACGGTAAAGTCTGGGACACAGGTTTCGCGAATATTATTATTGTAATCAAGAAAATGAGAAGTACACTTAACAGGAAAAAATCCGACGACACATTATATGTATAAACTAGGGATGTTCATCGGAAAAAATATCGATAATTTTACTATTGATAATTATCGTATCGTGTTATCGATAGTTATCGAGAATTATCATAATTATCGAATCACAATAATCGATACTTATCGGATCCAAAAACAATAATCGATAATTATCGGATCAAACAAAATTATCGATAATTATCGGTTGAAAACTTATCGATAATTATCGATAACAATGAAAAATTATCGATAATTATTGGATTACAATTATCGAATAACACTTATCGACAACTATCGATAATTATTGAATGAAAAATTATCGAGCAGTTACGAATTATCGATAATTATCGCACACCCCTAGTACAAACGCGATCTTACTTTCCAAAATTACCAGATTCTATAAACTACCTTTTACATAAAACTTGTCTCAATCGTCAGAACATAATAAAAAGGAAATTTATGCGTATTCTATTATTAAGAATTTTTAAGAATATTCGATGTATAATAGTAGCTTCAAATCCGAGTAATATAACAAAAGGTTAAAATAAAAGAGATAAAAATGCAAATTCGTCAAGTTAACCTCGGGACCGCTTTAGGAACAATGTCTCCTAAGCATAAATCTTGATCAAGCTGACTTCCGGGGATTCTTC
Source organism: Euphydryas editha (assembly GCA_036937285.1). Taxonomy (NCBI): domain Eukaryota; kingdom Metazoa; phylum Arthropoda; class Insecta; order Lepidoptera; family Nymphalidae; genus Euphydryas; species Euphydryas editha. Next base: position 722,265 of record JAUPFZ010000012.1, read on the forward strand.
TTGTCCTGATAACGAGATCGCTAGAGCGTGATAAATTCGAATTTGAACAAGATACGTAAACCTATTTTTATATGACTAAAATGGCCCTTAAAAGGTTTCTAGGGTTCATCTTTCTGTCCGTTTGTCAATTGATTCATTAACGTTTTTTAATCGTTCATACTTACATTCTCTTGACCATTGACAAATGATTAAGAATAATTTACAAATTATAATAATTTATTTTTAGCATAAGAATAAGATTTATTCTCATATATGTTAAATAATATCGAAGTAATAAAATTAACTAGCTAAACTAAAAAATAATAATTATAAGTTTTAAAAATTTTGTTACAAAACTTTACAAAATTACTCAAATTATTTTGCAAATGATACGTGAAGGCGACGAAAAGGTCGTTGATATTTGCGATGGATAATATAATCAAATCACAATCTCAATTTTATGCCAAAACAAATAGTACGAATCCTTAGTTTTTAGGCTAAGAGTACAACAGTCCGCATAAATGTTGTAGCCATCTGGTTAAAATAATTCAATGGCTCACTTAGCTATTTCATTAAACAGTGACTTTCAACCAATTTAAATACTGAATTTTGTTTGTTACATAAATTAAGTAGGTACTTTATATTTTTTTATCTGGCAATTATATGTAATCTTCCTTGTCGTCTGGAGCTCATGGTCGTTGTCTACTGGACACAGTTCTTTTTCATTGATTTTATGTAAAAATTCCAGAAACCAGCAAATCCCCGCATCATGCTTAATATTATCCTCCCCTTCATCTCTTTTGTTGCCAATACTCGCCATGCTTGGAAGGCGGGTTGGCGAGCGCAGTATATTGTGGCAGGTATGATGATGATGCTGCCCATCACCATCCTGATTGATGTTGGAACTATTCTTCTCTGAAGGTCACAGCACATTTCAAAATTTATCCTTTATTTGTTAGATAAGATTAAAAGATTGTCTCGATCGAAAGATATCTTTGGTTTTTTACAATAATAATCGAAAATAAGGGTACAAGATATTTAGTAACTAATAATTTAATATTAAGACTGTTTGAAATTAAACGTTTATATCTATTTTATGTAATTATACATAGTTAAAACTTAAAACTCCATCTAGTCGTAATAAGATTCTCTCAAATTGACAATTGTGATGTAACTAGCTTCCGCCCGCGGCTTCGCCCACGTGGATGTCGGTTAACGCGACCAAAAAAAAAATCCTATGTTACTTCTAATACCTCCAAGAATATGTGTACACAGTTTCATGATGATCGGTTAAGTAGTTTTCGCGTGAAAGCGTAACAAACAAACGTACATTTCATTTTTCATTTGATGTAAATGGCCTGATGACGCAGTTGGCAGCACCCCTGTTCCAGGGTTGTGGGTTCAATTCCCGCCCCGAGTTTGGGTGTAATATGTATAGTATCATATACGATAAACGTATATCAGTGGTCTGATAGCCAAAAACATATGCATTAAATAAATAAGTACGACCGTGTATGTTAACGACGTGTGTATGTTAAACAATTTTATTTATTTATTTTGGATATAATGGGATATTAATTTTTTTTTTTTTTGTTAATTAGTCTGAATTCCAGATAGTGCAGAATACTATTCCAAGCGCTATGGTCACGGTTACCCGTAAATATCTAGAACAATAACAAAAAAATCGATTTTAAATATGGCTAAGTTACTATGAAATTCGCGTGATTAATCGTTTTATCAAAATCGCCGTTTTTACAACTAATGACTTGTTCTTGTTCTAACTTTCATCTACTGAAAGCCTCAGATATCTCCAAATGAAAAGCAAAACCAACTGCAATATTAAAGACATGATACAATTTACGACTAAACCAGAAGAATAAGGACAAGATAAACCGAATAAGAAACTATTGTAGTTAATTCTGATACTCTATCCGTGTTCTATTATCTGCATTAAATTTGGATCTTGTAATAAAACCGTTCATAAATTCCGAGCGCGAAATAGCGAAATGTATGTCACGCTCGTAGTTCCTAGCGGAAATGAATCGAATTTCCTCATCCCGACGGCTGCCATGTTGGATTGACATTGTACTCGCCGGTCACACTCTCGTCAAGAAGTCGGAGCTGGTGGGAGTGGAAAGAGATATGTAATTTATTTTTTAAAATAAAAATGCTGTCTTTGTGATTCTATGCATCGTCTAGCGTCTTGATATTCTATGCATAACTTATCGGTTAATCATTAATACGAATGATTGAATTCAAATGACAAAAGGGCAAAACCTTCCTCCCCATATATAAGAAGGGTTCGAGTTTAATTACCCACCTTTCTCCATTACGTGTTGGTGATAAGTTCCCTAACAAAATTAACTATTTCTGTGTATTCTATATGATAACTACTTGGACCAGCGGCTCTACGTGTTCTCCGAAGCACGGTGGTTAGACCAAAAAGGCTATATCTACATCCAGACTGGAAAGTATGTACGCTTATGATTAGCTACTATGGTTTCTAAGGTCCTGTGACGGACGGACGGTAAAAAGAGTCCTTGTAATAGGTTTCCTTTGGTACCCTTCGTTTACGGAACCCTACAAATAACATTAAATTATGGAAAAAATTTCGGTAGGAATAATCCATACCTACCTACCTTTATATATTTTTTTGCCTACCTTTTATACTAAGATTTTTAGAAATGTATTATATACAGAAAAATGCTTTTTTTTAAACTACGCAGAAAAAAAATATAAATAAATATTATGTTAAAATATAACCTTGAAAGGACATCGAAACTTTTCAACTTATCACGAAATGTCTCCATCGAAAATTCCAATATCCCGACTTGACGAAAAACCCGCGACCAGAGTTTTACATCACAAAGAGGTGTCTTCTAAAAGAATAAAATATACCAATACACACACACAATTACCTACGTTAGTGCCTAAGTGATAAAGTTCATTATCTTTTGAAACCAAAAAAACATTCTATTTCCAAATTTATAGAGGCTATTTTAGACCGTATCTCGTACGAAACAAAGGCTATATTGTTGCATGTATTCTTTAATGTAGTACCTAGTTCAGCAGACCGGGTAATACCGATTAAGGCCTATATTCGTTTTTTTATCGAATTACCCACTCGAGCCCGGCTCTTAGTGTTTGTTACCTATTTTCCCTTGACCGCGCCATTTTGATTTTTAATCGAATTCCGTTTCGATTTGATTAAATTTTTCGGGATTCATTTTGACAATACAAAGTTAGCTTTTGACCGACGTTAATAAAGAGAAGTACGTGTGTCAAAACAATAATGACTAAGCTTCATATTCTCAATGGAAAAAGCTGACACATATATATGCTATGTTGGAAAATAATCTATTGAAATTTTTATGTGTTCGAATGGTGTGGACTCTTACGTCCTTGAGGAATCTTAGGTTCAACAGGGTTAGCCATCTAGATTTTGCACTGGTTTCAACCAAAACTGAAAGAAAAATACCGTCAGCGTCGAACCACGTTCCACGATGACTTGTCTTCAACGAGCAGTCTAAGGAGTGCCTCCTAAGGGACTGCCGATCTGTAGTCCAAGGTACCTAAAAGGTAAGGTATATAAATCGTTTTATGATAAGTATATTAAAAAATTATAAATGATGTTTTAAGCAAAGGGCACGTGCAAGTAGAGCCCTTGGATGTTATTTTATTTTATTACTGATAATAATAAAATACAAAATATATGTATACATATATGTTAAATTTTGATTTCGAAATTGTTTCGTTTTTACACTATTATTTATAACATCAAGAGAATAAAAATTAAATATATTATGATTGAATTTCGACCAGTTGACGATGAATATTATTAATAAATTAAATATAATAAATTATATTCTTATTTATTGAATTTTCTGCAATTTTAATAAAATATATAAAACAATGTAACAATGTTAATAAAAGAGTAACTTTAAATCAAATAACATTCTTAATTCCTTATGTCTGTCCGATTCAAGCATTACTGCCTCCATTCCGTTTCACAAAACGACATCCCGAACCCAAACATGTCTCTAACGAGGGTAAATTAAAATTCCTCACCCATTTTATACTGGGGCTACCCTAAGCTACCCCGACGTTACAACGATTCCTACTAAAACAACTTGCTCATTATACATTGCTGAAATAATATCCAGCAAGGAAGAAAGATTCCATGTTTAACAGTCAATGTATATTGTACATTGCATTTTATGTGTAGTTTAAATTTTTGTGGTAGTAGTGGTGAAAGTCAGTAATTTATGGGTTACCTGGGACAAGGCGACAAGATTTCATTACACACTTGTTTAATTTTGAACATCTCTAACATTTATTGTTGGGGACGTTTACCCAAAATACTTCGGTCAACCGTCGAACACGATGTATATAATTATGTTAACTCAAGGAAAATGAAATGATTGAGTTACCTAAAGTTTTCAATAAATTTATTTATTTTGTGTTTCTATTTTATAATGTATTTTTTATCGTTTAATAGTAAAAAGTAATTTAGGTTCAAAGAATTTATTCTCTAAAAGAAAGATTCACTTACATGAGAACAACATAATAAATGTAATTTCATGATTATTATCATCAAAAAAAAAAAAAAAAAAATACGCAGCGTCGGACGGCCGTCCGCGAGATGGATAGACGACTCGAGGAGAGCTGCCGGAAGCCGTTAGATGGAGGCTGCTTCGAATCCGTAGCTTTGGAGGTCGATGAGGGAGGCCTACGTTCAGCAGTGGACATCCAATGGCTGATAAGATGATGATGATGATAGGAAAAAAGACTTTAGATGAGGTATTAACAGGATGCTTCTTCACTTTTTCATGCTGGTGAAAATGTTCTATAAATGCTAATGGTCACACGTTTTTTTCTTGGTTGGAGTAGATTTGCTTCCAGTACGCATCATGTCTCGGAGAGTGTCTAAAACCGTTGTTCCCGATTGTTATCACAAACACCAGTTAAAGAACATCACTCAGGGTAGGAAAGTTACAACCTACCTTTGACCCCCAGTGGAGAAACATAGATTAAACTAGTTTTCATGCACGAATTAAATTTTTGATTGTTGAGGAATATATTATATACATAGCTCGTAGAACTGACTGCCGATGAAGCAGAAAGTTTTTAGAGTGGTGAGCAAGTACCGGCAAGCGCAGCATCGGACGTCAACCGTCCACGAGATGGACAGGCGACATGAGGAAGCCGGAAGCCGTTGGATGGAGGCTGCTTTGAACCGGTCGCTCTGGAGATAGATGGGGAAGTCCTAGGCCTAGAACATCTTATGGCTGATATGATGATGATGATGATGAAAATGATGATGATGAGTGTTAAGGGGTTGTAAAAAAGAGTAACTATTGAGTACTTGCCGATTATTCTCAGTAGAACCTTCACTCATTCATTAACTATGATTAATGAAATCTATACTTTTTAATATTATAAAGCTGAAGAGTTTGTTTGTTTCTTTCTCTGTTTGTTTGTTTCAAAGCGCTAACTTCAGGAACTACTGATTCGAATTGAAAAATTCATTGGTAATTATTCGGTATCGCGCCACCATCGATTTTGAGGCAGATTGTTTTTAGAGGTCCGTTACGACTTCAAAACATCATAACTAGTGTTGTTATGATGGCGCATGACCTTTTTTGGCGTAAAAAAAATCTAAAAAATATTTCGTATGAATAATTTTTTTATTCATACGATTATCGAAAGATTTTTTCTTTTATATGTTGTTAGAGGTATTTTTTAATTAATAGGTTGTTAGGTTTTTTTGTTGTGACAACCATAAAGGTATTTATACCTCTATAGTTACAACGCGTCGTCCCTAGTTAAAAAACAGAGTTATTGATAAAAGCCTTTGTTAAAACTAGCAGTAACGCTCAAAAAAAAAAAGACCTAACAACCTATCAATAAAAAAAAACCTAATAACATAACATTATAAACATATCTTTCGATAATCGTATAACAAAAAAATTATTCGTACGATAATTTTTTTTTCAAGTCAAAAAAGGTCATGCGCCATCACAAAAACACTAGTTATGATGTTTTGTAGTCATAAAGATCTTCTAAAAAAAAATTTGCCCCATTATGACTAGTGACGCGATACCGAATAAGTTCGATAATTTAAAAAAAAATTAAGTCAAAAAAGGTCATGCGCCATCATAAAAACATTAGTTATGATGTTCAAGTCATAAAGCACCTCTAAAAAAAATCAGCCCCATTATGGCTGGTGACGCGATACCGAATAAGTATAATTAATTAAAAAAAAAAATAGGTCAAAATAGGTCATGCGCCATCATAACAACACTAGTTATGATGTTTAGAAGTCATAACGCACCTCTAAAAAAAATCCACCTCAAAATCGGTGGTGGCGCGATACCGAATATTTACCAATTCATTTTGTGTTGGATAGCCCATTTACCGAGAAAGGCTATAGGCTATATAACATCACGCTACGACTGATAGTGGCTGAGCAATTATAAGAAATGTTACAAAAACTAAAATATTATTAATGTTACAAATACTAACTATAAACATTGTTTAGTCAATAATGATAATCGTTCTGGCGTAGCAGTGCGTGTAGTCGCCTTAATTCCAGCGTTCACAAATCCGATTCCTGCCCGGGGCAGATATTTGTTTATCTGTATGTATGTCCTCGTGGGACATCAGACGTACAGGTTATAATATAGAAGAAAGTCAAGACCATATATTCTGTTACTTCGGCAAGACTGAAGGCCAATATGGAGTAGGTTTCCTTATTAAAAAGCACCTCAAAAACAGCATAGAGAGTTTCACTGCAATCAGTGAACGAACCTGTATACTAAACTTGAATTTTGGGAATACAAATCTATCCATCCTACAGGTTCATGCGCCGACATGTGACGCAACGGAATTGGAAATAAAAGAGTTCTATGACAGAGTACAGGAATCTCTTAAACAGTGCAGTAAAAACGTTATAATCATGGGTGACTTTAATGCCAGAGTTGGCCAAAAAATTCAAGGAGAAGATAGAGTACTGGGAAACTCATGCTTCGGAAGAAGAGACAAGAGAGGCGAAATTTTACTTCAGTTCTGCTGGGAAAATAATTTATTCGTTATCAACAGCCTGTTCAAAAAGAAAAGTAAAAATATTTGGACATGGCTTTCCCCGAATAAAAATAAAAGCCAGATAGACTATATACTGTCAAACCTAAAAAATAAATTTACTAATATTGATGTGATAAGCAATCTATCGTTTCCGAGCGACCACCGGCTTGTGAGAGGTACTGTATTGTTAACTAATACGAGAAAATCTAGAGCCAATTATAAAAAGAACAATTTTTCACTAAAGACCATAGACGAACAAGAAAAATATATTGAAGCTTTAAAGTTGCACATTTCAAACACAATACTAGAAGAAAATTATGATATAGAGACGTACTATGAAAAAATTAAACAAATGATTAATAAAAGTTTAAATTCTATTCGTAATAACAATTCCAATATAAAACAACACTACATTATCTCGGACAAAACCAAAAATCTCATAAAAAGAAGAAACGAATTAATAAATAAAAAACCGTTAACATCGGAAGAGAAAAATGAGAAAAATTATTTATATAAAAACATTCACAAAATTATCAGAAAAGAATATCAAGATTACAGACTAGCAACAATTGAAAAATATCTGAGGAAATTAGGAAGTGTGAAAAAAGGTTTGAAAGAATTAACAACGTTTAAAAAATGGATTCCTAGCCTGAAAGAGAACTTTACTTGTAACAAGAAAACATTCTCCAGATCGGGAATAATAAAAGCTGCCACTGAATTTTATAAAGATCTCTACGCTTGCAAAATACCACCAAATACGGAGACTCTACCTGCACAGGAAAATGATACTACAATACAAAGATTTTCCGCTGAAGAAATTTTGACCAAGATAGAGTCCTTAAAAAAAGAAAAAAGCAACGGTCCAGACGGCATACCAAACGAAGCCATTTCAACGGGAAAATCTCTACTAGTACAACCTTTAACCACCCTGTTCAATAAAATACTAAACGAAAGAAAAATTCCTATTGAATGGGCGAAATCAGATGTAGTGCTACTCTACAAGAAAGGAAACCCTAATGACATAAGTAACTATCGACCAACCAGTCTACAATCTAATATCTACAAACTGTTTGCTTCGTGCCTCGAAAAACGCCTTGCTGAATACACCGAAAAGCATCAGCCAGTGGAGCAAGCAGGATTTAGAAGCACATACTCAACTGTAGACCACATCCACGCACTAGAATTAACTATAGAGAAATACAAAGAAATGAAACGTCCGCTTTACCTAGCGTTCATCGACTATGCTAAAGCATTTGACTCTATATCTCATGTCAGCATGTGGAGAGCCTTACAGGAGTGTGATGTGCCGTCAGAAATGATTGAGCTCATACAAGACATATATAAAAAAAGCACAAGTAGAGTAATATTAGACAAAACAGGCACAGAAATTAATATATGTAGAGGCGTTCGTCAAGGTGACCCCCTCTCTCCCAGAATTTTTATTACCGTTCTGCAAAACATAATGAACAAACTCAAGTGGAAAAACAAAGGTATAGACATCAATGGTCATTTTCTAAGTAATCTCAGATTCGCCGACGACATCATTCTCTTCGCAGAAAATTCATCACAGTTAGAGATTATGATAAACGAAATTAATAAAGTCAGCAATGATATTGGTCTAGAACTAAATACAACAAAAACAAAAATTATGACGAACAGCATAGAGGCACCAATATTCGTTAAAAATGTTTTGCTAGAATATGTTCAAGAATACACATACCTGGGCAAACAAGTATCATTTAAAAATACCAGACACAAAGATGAGTTAATCAGACGCGTAAACATAGCCTGGAATAAATTTTGGAGCCTGAAAGAAATTCTTAAGTCAAATATGTCAATAAAGCTGAAGAAAATTGTGTTGGACTCTTGTATCTTGCCTTCTCTCACCTACGCATCCCAAACATGGATTTTCAACAAACAAATCAGAAACAAAATATTAACAACTCAAAGAGCCATGGAACGGAGCATTCTAAATCTAAAGCTGCGACATAAAAAGAGAAACACGGATATAAGAAAAACAACAAATTTAATTGATGCTCTCGAACACTGTAAAAGAATGAAATGGAAATGGGCTGGGCATATTGCGCGTATGAAAGAGGACAGGTGGGCTAAGAGGATTACATTCTGGAAGGGACCTACAGGCAAGAGAACCAAGGGTAGACCGGCGGAAAGATGGCTAGATGAAATTTTGAAAACAGCGGGAAAAGAATGGACTAACAAAGCGAGAGACAGAATTATGTGGAGAAAAATGGAGGAGGCCTTTACTCTATAGAGAGGTCCTTAATAAACGAAGAAATATTTTACTAACTACTTATTAAATATAAATTAGCAGCCATAAATAATTTTGAAATTTAATTTGATTTAATTTGGTTTAGTTTGATTTAAATTGATTTGATTTAGTTTAATTTGATTTAGTTTAATTTGATTTAATATGATTTAATTTGATTTGAGTATGATTTAAATTGGTTTAATTTGATTGAATTTAATCTGACTTAATTTGGTTTGATTTGATTTAATTTAATTTGAATTTAAAAATTTACTAAGGAATGTTATGTACATGTATCCTTTTTGTTTTGAATTTTATTAATATTATTGCATGCTATTGAATTGTAAATTGTAATATAATTAATATAATTAATGTACTATTAATTTTTATTGAGGAATTAAAAAGGCTTAATTATTATTATTATTATTAATTATTATGTCCTCGTGGGACCTTCACCGTGCCTCACGTAAAGCCGGTGGTCTCAGTTGTTATCATATACTCCTGATAGCGATCGTTGGTCATGGTTTTAAAATTATCCGCCAACCCGTAGCGGAGCAGCGTGGTGGATAAAGCTTAGAAGGGTCGCCTTCTTCTATATGGAGAAGAGATCTTTGCCCAGCAGTGCGTAGTTTACAGGCTGATTTAGTTCAATTTAGTTCAGTCCACAGATAATTCAAAGTAATACACTCACCGTAAGTAATTCACGCTGTAGAGTTTCACTTTGACCACAAATCATAAGTTACAGTTTGAGCTTCTGAAACGCAATTTTAATATAAATTTACTGCGTAGGTACTAATGGATACGCCGTTCAGCACCTTTCCTGATTGTTGTTTATTGTCAGTAACTGCAATAGAATGGTTTAAATGATTTTGAGCAGACGGTACAATTGCATATTAATTAATTATAGCCACAGTCAATATTTAAGTTACTTAGTTACTAGCAAGTTTTGAACAAAAAGTAAGATATTTCAAGCTTGCTGTTGAAAAACCAGAAATCAGCGTGTGATCTTGACTCACCGTTGCCACACAACAATTATTTTATGCCAGCTTAAAACAACCTGCAACCTTAATAGACGCAAGGTCGTCTGTTCCTTTTTTTTTGTCGCAGGGGAATCCATTTATGGATGATATCCAGGACGCCCGGGTCGGCAGGCCTAGACCTATGTCGGACTCGGCACTTTGGGAGTGCAATACCGCATTAAACCCCTGCGGGAGCCTTCAGCCGCTTTAGTTGGAGGGTCCCCGATCTGCAGGCAACAGGATCCCTCCAGCGACAGGCTGGTCTCGGCGAAAAGGCCAGACTTCTCCTCCACGGGGACTGTCCGGCTTACCTCTGAACAGTCCCGACGACGCCGTGTCTAGCAGGACCGGGTTCCCATCCCGGCCCGACACGGGCACAAGGGCGTTACTGGAGGCGCATTAAGTAGCGCCTCCTACGCACCCCCATTCGTCGTCCGCGGATGGAGGCCACATCGGCAGCCTTCTCTCTCACCCGCTCGTCGGCCTCCTTCTGGGACATTACTGTCTCGCAGAAGGAGACCATCGCCTTCCAGGAAGGTCGTCTGTTCCTAAGTTAAGAAACTTAAAGCCTGTGTTTTAGGTAACAGTTGACTGATATACATATTTTTTTAATAAATATATATATATAAATAATACATATATAAATAAATACATAATACACGCAGACTCAGGGCGGGAATCGAACCCACAACCCTGGAGCAGAATACAGGGCCACTGCCAACTGCGCCGCGGGCCAGTCGGACTTTTACACTAGTTTATATCACTATACTTAATTTTCAAAATTTAATCAGATTATATGTACCTACCTGTATTTAAAGATATGCTTTGTACCAAAAAAAAATACACGTGATTTTAAGTATGGGGTGAGGGGGGTTAGTCTAAAACCTCACCACATATCACCATGGGGGGGAGGGTGTTAAAACGTTGCTAAAAACATCACGTTATTAATAGAAGACAGCATACGAGTATTTTATAACACAGAATAATAAATTTTATTTTATTTATAGCCCACACAAATACCTACAAGATGTATGCGGGAGCAATAATTTATGAGAAAAAATAAAATATACTATGAAACTAAAAACAATTTTTCAACTATTTCTGATGATTTTTTATACTATAGAGAAGAAAGATTAAAAAAGTCATATTTATTATTTGAATCCCCCTCCCCCTTCCCCCTGTCTCACTCAAGTAATGTATGTAATATATTTTATTAGTTAATATACTTTTTTGATAATACAAAATAGTTTAAACCTAAATGTTAATTCTAAATTTCACCCGCTAAATATTATGATGTCTATGAATCATGCAATGTCGTCATAATTCAACATTTCAATTAACAAATAAATCATGTCTGGTGTCATTTCGAGCGTATATTTCAATAAAACTTGTCAAAACATCAAGATTTAAATTCGTTTTCGCTTTCATATATTACGAATATATACGTAAACATAAAAATATGTTAACGAATTTTTTGAAAGGATATTGCGAAAGTAATTAATTTATTGAATTAAAATGAGCCATTACCCTTTCCTCTGATAAAATAATTAATTGAAATATTAGGTATATGATTTCATCGTCTGGTATCGTTGTATTAACATGAAATATAAAATGAAATGATAGCAATAAAATATATAAAATGAATAGCACTAATATAGACAGCAAACTAGGTACATTGAATGAAAGGAAAAAAAAATGTACATGTCGAAACATGCGCACTATTACTTACACTAGTTAAAAGTTTAACTAAATGTCTTACTTGTCAGTGTAGGTACTGCTCTCTGTTAATCGGTATAAGTAATGTATGACAATTATAAATATTTATGTTTTTCAGATATATAGAATATACTCGTAGAACTCAGTTAATTTTGTTAGTATTAAGTTAAGTAAGTTAAGTAAGCTATAATTTGCATAAATTTATATTTAGTTAAGTACTGTCAGTGATGTCGCTCCAAGCGAGTGACAATTAGGTGAGGAGTCACTGAAAATCAGCGTCTCACCGTTGTCGCAATGGTGTGACTAATACTGAGTGGCTGCCTTTAGGCCCGATCCACATTACAGTGCTGGTCTCGGTTCGTTCTCGATTCGGTAAAATATTGTTATACAAGAAACAATGAGAGTATTCATACTATCCGGAACAGTCAAGGTCCGATCAAGTCACGCTCGAGCAACGATTTGTCATACAAAATATTTTACCGGATCGAGATCGGACCGAGAACGAACTGAGATCAGCACTGTAATGTGGATCGGACCTTATTGTTCGCAATCTCTGTGAAACTACATTAATTGTTTTGTTTTAATTTTTTTATTGTGAACAATAAAATATTTTTCTTTCTTTCTAGTTAATTAGTTACTCAATTACAAAGTTAATAAACATATTGCTTGTTTTAGACACCTACAATGGAATTGTGACTCGTGGTTCGGAAGATTTTAAAACATATTTTTTACGATTCGTTAACACTTGTTAAAATAAATTTCTTAACTTGGTTCACTTCAAATCGTAATTTTATATACCTAACTTACTTTGCAGAGAATTAATTAATGAATATTCATTTTAAGATTATTACCTATACAAATGTCGTGAGTTTTTTATAATATCCAAAACCGATTCAAGAGCCAGAATTTGAACGCACTAGACTCTAACCAAAATTAGTTTCGTATTACTTTTAAAAGTATTTTTATTTAATAACATACGCTACTAACTAAAATAACATTAGTCTTTAAGTCATAAACATACGGATCTATGATGTAAAATTTCCACTACATAATAAGTGACAAAAATAGATTATAATGTAATACATTCATTTATTTAATTAATTATCATATAACTAGATTCATCATCATCACCATCATCATATTAGACATTGGATGTTCACTTCTTACTTTAAGACTCCCCTAACGAACTACAGAATGACTGGTACGAAGCAGCCCCCATCCAACGGCGTCCGGTGACTCTCCTCTTGTCCATCTCATGGACGACCGTCCTACGCTGAGCTTGCCGGTAGGTAACTAAATATTAGTATGAAATAATTCTAAATGATTTTAGGGTAGACAAAAAGGTTTCTAGATTGGGTATCATCCACCTTTGAAAGCTTTCAAGCTCTGCCATACGTGTCTTTATAGGTTCTAAAACTCTCTAACTATGAAGACTCTTAAACACGGTTAAATTTCTTATATTCAATATATTGTCTAAAAGCTATCGTATAATCCAGAGAGTTTCAGTAAATTGATGCCATTTAGTCACAAGATACGGTGAGGCACACAAGCGACACAGACACAAACTGAATCACTAAGACCAATATGCAGTGCCATGTCGCCACCCGTATCATGAGGAGCTAATTTCGTCGCTCCGGCAATTAATTCACTAATTACCCAATCGAGTAGACGTTGATAAAAGCATTACAGAGCAGATCACATTATCTACACTTAGTTAATTTTCTTCGTACAAGGCTCCATGTCTTTAATTCAATTATTATGCTCTAAATTTACTGAGCTGACTCATTTGTATTAATAATCATTTTCATTGTAATAAATACGGCCTAAATTCTGTTCAGTACATGCAATACTTTTCAGAAATAGCTACATTATGTAATAAATCTATTATGGTCGACACAATAATGTTTAGAATTTTTGTCTGTAAATTGGTTTTAATATTTCTCATAAGTAGTACAATGATTGATAATGATGAAAATAGCCGTGACCGACTGAGCAGAATGGTCCTGTCTCCCTTCTGGTCCAGTTGTCATAAAAGGTGACAAATGCGATAATAGTGCGAACAACTGTACACCAAATAAAATGGCGATGGGCTGCAGTGCCACCATACACTGCTGCAACACACTACTCTCGCCAACCCGCCTGCCAAGCATGGCGAATATGAATGGCAAACCCACCCAACAATGACCAGCGCTATCGAGCCAAGGCCAAGGAGGTCGATGGAGGAGGCCTACATACGTTCAGCAGTTGACATTCAATGTCTGTAATGATGATGATGATTATGTATATATATATTATCATTAATTACTATAAAACACATCAACGCGGGTAAGATCGCGCGTTTCAGCCAGTTCTTAATAATTTTAAACCACGATACTTTTTAAGGCCTTACTGAGAAATAATTTATTTCTCAGAACTGATGAACATTTTCTCAGAACTTACTGAGAAATAATTACAGTTGTGACTTATTTGAAATACTTGTATTTAAAATACAAATACAAAATACAAAATACGTATTTTATATTTTGTATTGAAATACTTTAAAAAAAAAGTATTTTGTATTTTATTTGAAATACTTTGCGAGATGTATTTTGTATTTGTAAAATATAAAATACTTTTTTACTTAAAGTACTGCTAAAGAAGAATTAAAAAGTGCACAGCCACAAACATCAACAGGGAAAAAAAGCAAAAAAAGTGAGTCTTACTATATGTTCAACGATTCAGACTCCTCAGCAACCTCAACTAATGGCAACAGCCGCATCTGCATAGATTTGTAGACCCTCTAATATTTAAGAGACGAAGACACAAGTCTGACCATTCTCAACACATACCCAACGGTAAAAAAAAGTTTTTTTTAAATACAACACCTGCCTTCCTAGTTTGGCACCAGTGGAACGATTGTTTACATATGGTGGTATGATAATGCGCCCACACAGACGCAAAATGTCTGATGCTCTTTTTGAGGAACTTATTGTGTTAAAATCTTTAATGAATAAAGAAAACTAGTAATTCCATTTTAAAGTCATCATCATCATCATATCCTGCAGAGTGACCGGTTCAAAGCAGCTTCCATCCAAGGCTTCCAGCGACTTTCCTCAAGTTATCTGTCCATCTCGCGGGCGGTCGTCCGACGCTGCGTTTGCCGATACGCGGTCTCCACTTGAGAACCTTTCTGCTCCATCGGCCATCAGTTCTACAAGCTACGAGCTATGTGCCCTGCCCACTGCCACTTCAGCTTACAAATCCGTTGGGCTATGTCGGCAACCTTCGTTTGTCTGTGGATCTCATCATTTCTGATTCGATCTCGCAGAGAAATACCAAGCATAGCCCTCTCCATTGCACGCTGTGCGACTTGGAGCTTGTTTAAAAGGCCGATAGTCAGAGACCACGTCTCAGATCCGTATGTCATCACTGGTAACACACATTGGTCGAAGACTTTCGACTTCAGGCACTGAGGTATGACAGATGAAAAGACGTTTTTTAACTTCCCGAATGCTGCCCATCCTAGCTGGATTCGACTTTTGACATCTCTCTCGAAGTTGGACCTACCAAGTTGGAAATTTTGTCCTAGGTAGATGTAAGTACTCGTAAAATTGAAAGTATTTTATTTGAATAAAGTATTTTGAAAATACCTATTTTGTATTTAGTATTTAAATACAAAAAACAAAAGTATTTTGTATTTTGCATTTGAAATAGTAAATTAGAAAAGTATTTGCATTTTGTATTTAAATACATTTTTAAAAGTATTTTGCACATCTCTGGAAATAATGTAATATTTCAAATATTTCAGCCAATATTCAAATAATAAGAACCATTACCAACATTACAGTTGCTTCATAGAATGTCTAAGGCGGTATAGTAAACTTAATCAATTTTGTTTTACAAAGCATTCAAATTATAAGTTTAGTGTAATATATTTATATTTGTTATCTAAATAAATATACCAAAAATAAATAGCAAAAATAAAATTATTAAGCATTTCCATTTTCATATTTAAATAAGAGGACTCTCAATTTTTTCTGAAGAGGATTTAGAAATGAAAAGAAATACCGAGGAATTTACGTTGAAATTTGAATTTTATGAGCCATTTCATCCGCAGACGACTGCTGATCCAAAAGCTTCCGTCTCTAAATAATAAAGCCGGCTAACGATGAAAGAATACGATCTCACGACTTATACGGATATCCGGAATAACCATTACAATGTTTATGAATGACTTTTAATATAAACTATTTTCGATACCATGATAATACTTTAAAACATAAATCAAAATAAAACGGTATCTTAAAAGAAATTAAAATACGAAACTTATTGTTGAGTATCTGTATAATGTAAATCTTAATATTCTAAATCATTGTGTGATGTTTTTTAGCAATTTGTAAAAAATAGGGCTATTTATACAAAACATTTTAAATTATAGATTATGTTAGTGAAATAAGTGCGTTCTTACAATATCAAACCAAAAAAATAAAAATCGCGGCAGCGGCTTCAGTGTTCTGAGTGGAATTGCCGACAGTGGGGACTGTCCATCGGTCCGAAGAACTATGTCCTGCTTAGTGAATTTTTTTAAAGATAAACCGACTACTAACATAGATATAAGTTCCTTTTTTCTACTAACAATTTTATGAATCAAAGTTGTCTGAAATTTTTTTAATTTTTTTTTTGTTTTATTAAGCGCCTACAGTAAAATTTATAGCAATATTATCTTTACAATATTTTGCGTTATTATGGTACAAGGAAACGAATATATGTTTAAGCGTTCGGTTAGTTTAAAACTTTTAACAAAAACTCGAACTTTTAAACTACACAATGCTTTACAAAAATACCTCAACTAGATAACTGACAAGTTTCGAGCACCGCATTGTAAGTGGGTAAACGGAATGCGGCGTCACAAAAAGCACAAAAATTCAGACACGGCAAACTGCATTTTGCGGTCTGCTAGACACGAATGTATGTGTTGTATTGCAGCTGCATCTCTCTCAAACTAACCGAAATTATTGTCTAACTTAACGTCAATTTTAGTGCTTTCTTGAATTCTATATTAAAAAAGAAAAAAAAAAAAAAAACGACAACAATAAAAAAATATAAAACAACTAAATCGATTTTAAAATGTGTATACAAAAATTCTTTTCTTATATATTTATAAGTATATATGTATATTTAAGATATGTATGTTTAAACTGTTATTTGTTTGTTTAATCAACTGGGTTGTATATATTTTATGCGATAACTTTGTTAATTGTAAAAATTCAACAGCCTTTGTTAGTGACAGGGTCATTCATACCTCCACTGTCTATATTGCACTAACCCTATCTATATACATATTTTGTGGAAAAATTCCAACCCTTCAGGGTAAAAAAAAATTTCACAAGTCGATTTTATTATGGAAACAACATTATCACCCTTCTAAGAATAACATTTGTTTTTGAAAAATTATGTGATTTTACGCAGAAATTCTGAGCAAATAAACTGTGGAAAAATTCAATACTCGTAGCACTATTCATTCGAGATTAATTTATATCGTAGTCATACTAAACGAGCGATAGCTGCGGCGGAAATGAAAGAAATTCTAAAGTTTACACATCGACCGAACCAATAACTTTTCGAAAACGCATCCAAGTGTCAAACTTTTAGCGATTTTATAAAAATATTTGTATAAGTTTTGCGTAGACAATGTTTATGAAAAAAAATTATCATTTTTTCCTTTGAACTTGTTTGTTAAATGTTTGTCCCGATTAGTGATAACAAAGGAACTTTGAATAAGATTAGTTAAAGTAACTATATTTAAATAATACATTTTAGTTCTACATAGATATGTGGATAGTAGTCGCCTTAACGTCGATGGTCACGCTTTTGATTCCCGGTCAGAGTAGATTTTGTTTTGGTGTATACCCTTGTAGGTCTCCCCGTCGTGCCTCGGAGAACACTTGAAGCCGTAGGTCTCAGTTGTTATCACAAATACTCATACTTGTGATAGGAAAATCATACCCCAACCCACAGTAAAGCAGCGTGGTGAATTAAGCTCCAACCGTTCTTCTATATGAAGACGAAGAGGTCTTTGCCTAGCATTGAGACGTGTACAGGCTGATTCAATCAGGAAGATACATATATTATATGTTACCGTATTGCTATGAACATAGTTGGTCTATAAGCTGTCAATCCTGTATCTATTATATACATTTTTTCATTTCATTAAAAAGTATCGATAACCTAATCATATCCATTTATTGGTCACTTATTAGGGTCAAATTACAATTTTAGGGTTTGCAATGGATAGATAGATTGTAAACTGAAGATAGTAAAAAACTGTGCTTATTTAAATATAGAATTTGTACAGATAAAATAATAATTGCCTATCTGTTTTTCTGTCTGTTCACGATAAACTCGCAAACTATTGAGTGGATTTTCATGCGTTTTTCACCAATAGACAGAGTAATTCATGAATGAGGTGTAGGTTTATAATTTCCCAAAGTTTCGTCATATAGATAGATGTCAGAGTAAGTCAAGTCGCCTGGTAGTTTTCATTAAAAACGCTGTCTAATCCATTTGAGATATAACAAAACATTGTATAGTGGAAATTAGAGATGCCCCGAATATTCGGCCACTATTTGGTATTCGGCTACTTTTTTTTAATATTCGGTATTCATATTCACCCGAAGGGCATAGAATATTTGTCCGAATAGCATACAGTATTTGGCCGAATAGCATACAGTATTCTTAATTAATACTGTATGCTATTGGGCGGAATACTTTATGGTATTTTGGCCGCATGCTGAATGCTATTCGGTCGAATACTGTATGCTATTCAGCCTAATACCGTATACTATTCGACCGAATACTGTATGCTATTCGGCCGAATACCTTATATTAAAAAAAGTTGCCGAATACCGAATAGTAGCCGAATATTTGGGGCATCTCTAGTGGAAATATTCATCTTTTGTAGGTCTACAGTCAGGGATATATATTTTTTTAAGGATAGCTTACTATACCCTTTCTAATTTCTAAAAAATGGCCACTTACAATGCGATAATTGGAAAGCTATTTATACGGATACAGTATTAATCCTTATCAGTTTATTGTAATATTATTATTTTCATGCACATTATGATAATTCTTTACAGCATATAATTTATATTAATATCTCAGAAGTTATGGCAAACTAAAAATTAATGGGCGCAAAAATAACTTCAAGTGCGGATCTTACACTCGCTCAGGGACTAGTTTGATGCGACCTTGGCGCTGCATCCCTCGCTGTCGCTAAGAAAATTGTAAACCACCCGTACTACCCCGGGGCGGGTCGCTAGTACAATATATAAAGCTTCGCTCATTAACTCAAAACTGACCTTCGAAATACCTTTACACAATCAGCAGTCATATTCTATATTCCAGACCTCGCTTTAGAAGGTCATATCAATCTGATGGAAAAAATAAACTTGTTCATCTCGGGAGGCCCGACAGAAGTGATAAATTAAACTAAGTTGAACTATATAATACTGAGATTCTTTAACTTCAGAAAAGCTGAGGTTATTACTTAAATATTATGTATATTACTATGACAATATAAGGAAACGTTATTTATTAATAAAATCTTTTATTGATTATAAGATATATTTTATTATAAAACGTTGATTAGGTACATTTATCAGATGTGTACTTCTCGTAACTGATTACAACTGATTAAAATATTTTATTTAGCCCTTACTACATAATTATATACTTGCAATGCAATTGGATTACTTTTGATAGCGTGGTTAATTCAATTACTTTTGATAGCGTGGTCAATTGCAGGCCTGGCATCATGCTCAAGATGAGCATGCTAGCAGCTCTAATTGTCTTCAAAAATATCATCAAACATATTTTCAGATGATTCAATGACAACTTTGCTTTTCCATCTCCATATCAAGCTCTCTCAATGGCTATTCTGTGTAGAATCTATTCCATGATCGTGAGCCCAATATATCGCTTAAGATTTACTTTTTAAAGGCTTAACTGCTTGACGCAACCAAAGAGTAATTATTGTAATTATAACATAAATAAATAAATAAATAAATATCAACCAACAATCACACCACATTAACCTAGCCCCGTGCTAAGTTCGTAAGAACTTGTGTTACGGGTACTACGGAACGGAAATAAATTTAATATAATAGATTTATATAAATACATATATACATAAATACACATCCATGACCCGGTGCAGACATCTATATTCGTCATACAAATTATCTGCACCTGGCGGGATTCGAACCCGCGACCGCTGCGTAAAGTACCAGTTGCCTGACCACCCGACCATCGCATCTGATCCTAAACTAAAGTAATTTAATTATTTCTTCAATCTCCTGCACTTAGCGCCACTGTTTCACGCTCCGATATATAATTATAATCATTAAAACGCTCACCGCTTATTCCATGACGTTTAAGTCTATATATTATCTTTTTGCTTGAGGTTTATTGCGCTGTGTATTGTCTACGGAGATACTGTTTAATGAAAACAGTATTTTATAAAATCTCTTTTGGTATTTATTAATAGATCTTTATTATTGTTTATTGAAAATATTTCTTCCAGATTATTGTGATAGAAATAAAATATTAAGACAAACTTAAGTGAACTGAGTTAAGGCGATGACGCATTGGTGCAGTGGTCACAGCATTTGGCTGTTGCTAGCAGTTGTAGGTTTGACTCTCGCACGTGACAAATGTTTGTATAGGCCGTTGATAAAAGTCTGTCGTGGTCTGGTGATTTTTGTGACTATGTTGTATGTTTTCTTACCCACGACACAGGATTAATTCCTACTGCGGCAATTGAGTCTACAACTCTACAGCGTTTATTATTATTTTTATGATTGAGACAGTCTGTGATTATTTTACTGCAACGGTCGCCTCTCTAATACTCTAATTAGATCTTTTTGACTGGCCCGTTGGCGCAGCTGGCAGTGAGACGGCTTTCAGTTTCAGGATCATGGATCCGATTCCCACCCTGAGTCTGAGTTTAATATTTTGTATTTATTTATGTAGATAAATAAATAAATATTTATTTATTTACCAAAAATATATATATTTAAGTATCTGATAGACTGTTACCTAAAACACAAGTCTTAACTTACCTATCTCAGGAGCAGAAAACTGTGTGTATTAAAAATAAAGTCGGTTTACGGACGATAATTTTACCTAATAACGTCATAAGAAAACATTGATAAAAAATTGCATACTTTTATGAATTCAATTGAATCATTATTACCGAATTATCATTATTTTGTTACAAAGAAGGAGTTAATTCAACTAATTACAATTTTTTCGATAAATTAACATTTATTTGCACTCGTTAATTCAATTTTTTTTTTAACTTAAATTATACAATTTAATTACAAGTAACAGTTTATTCACAACTTATATATATATATCTGTGATACTCGTATTTAGGATCCTCCAATGTACGTTATATATGTTTCTTTCACATGCCGAACGCTTAGGCCGATCGCGCCTCTCTATCGCTTGTTTCGCGCTCTCGCACGCGAAACGTGACAATGAGTCATGCTTTTTCGTGCGTGCAGCCGGTATTCATCCATTTACAAGACGTTATCGCGTCAAAAAATCATTGGCAATGCTGTTCCACTTCTGGTTGGCAAATTATTTATTAAGACAAATTGCTGAATATTTTAGAGCTAACGGTGTGAAGAGAAATCTCTTCACACCGCTGGATGGAGACTGCTTCGAACCGGCCGCTCTGGAAGTCGATGGTATAGACCTGTATTAATCAGTGGATATCCAATTGTTAATATGATGATGATGATGATCTCTCTACCTGCCGATCTTTAGGAACAGGAGACTCTACATTCCTTAACTAGGTACACAATTTTGTTGATTTTGGGTGTGTGAGGCTTGTTTCTTGGTGAAGACCGTCAAGGGAACAACAATCCTGCTGTTTTAACTGTTATCCAAAATTAATAAAAAATTTTTTCATGGTTTACCATCACAAAATCGTTATGACACTATTATTATTTCATTAACATAACATTACAGTTACATATTACGCTATTACTTATAACATGCTGTCAAAGAAAAGTGCAAAGATATCGTATAACTACTGATTTACCATAGTTACCCGATTGAAACAGCAGTTCTTCTGTTTCATTTTTGTTGACTGACCAAAATAAATGACAATATAGATCACTGTTTCTTTGCTTCTGCATGACATTTTATAGCCTACTGTTTCTGTGCTTCTACATGTCATTTACAGCCTACTGCTTCTAAACTTCTGTATGAAATTTCATAGGCCACTGTTTGTGAGCTCCTGAATAACATTTCATAGCCTACTGCTTCTGAGTTTTTGCATGATATTTAATAGCCTACTGCTTCTGTCCGCGGCTTCGCCCGCGTGGTCGTCGGTTATCACGACCGAAAAAAAGTATCCTATGTTACTTCTTATACCTCCAAGAATATGTGTACAAAGTTTCATGATGATCGGTTAAGTAGTTTTCGGGTGAAAGCGTAACAAACGAAGTTACATTTCACATTTATAATATAGGTATGAATTACAAAGTTTATAACAACATCTAGGTTAGCATTTTTTATCCTTTATGAACAATAAATTCGCAAAATTTAAGTGTTCTAAATCGCCAGAGACTATTAAAAATGGTATACTTCTGCAAGACTGCTGGACACATTCCAACTGAAGTTTCGGCAATTACGAGTTCCTCTTGGCTACTGACGCGTTTTGTTTATTACGTAAAGGTTCATTAATTTATCAACTTTTTGAATGTTTAAAAAAACTTTTATACGTATTTTTAAATGGAAAAGGATTTTTAACACTGAACCTACCAGAGCGGACAAATGACTACTTTTGAGGTTTTAATTAAAATTGTTAAATTCTGATATGATGATGTGATTCTATGATATTAATGTAGTTATTTTAGTTATTATTATACACAGGTATACATCAACTAAATATATATATATATATATAAATTATAAATATAGAAATAATATTATTAAGTTGAATATTATGTAGAGCTAATACACCAAAAAAAAAAAAATGATTCTCATCCAAAAATTACCAAACAACAATAAAAATCCAGTTCTTGTATATTGTTTCAAGCCTTAATCTATTGCGTAAATCTAATAAATTATCAAAAAAAAAAATCTGTTAAAAGATCTAAATAACAAATATGTAAAACAAACAGCCGCCATTTAATCCGCAGCCGTCCAGTTAACGGTTCGGAACCAACAAATGGTAAACAAAAGGTTTTAAAAAAAGTTTATTTTAACGACCGACAGACGTACAGCGGATGGTTTTCACTGTGGGTCATACTGTCTCGGGTATAACATTAATTTAGTCCGAGAACAACGTATGTAGCTTCAAATAAAATTAATTTATTTAGATTATTCTTATATTAATTTTATTGTTTAATATGTTTTAATTATTATTATATTTTTTTATTATTGTTCTAAAAAGCTACAACAATAAGGTTGGCAGATAATTTCCCCCCACGAGTAACTATCACTTTTAGGTGTTTATGATGACAACCGGGACCGACGGATTTGCCTGCAGATCCGGGACCCTCCAATTAAAGCGGCTGAAGGCTCCCGCAGGGGTTTAGTACGGGGACCGACGGATTTACGTGCTCTCCGAGGCACGTTAATATACACACACTGTCGTCTGTGGCTAATGCTAAAAGGCAACTTAATGCCTGTGTTTTAGGTAACAGGCAAAAAAGCCGCGAGTAGAAAGCCGGGCAACCGCCAAATGCGCTAACAAGACAGTCAAAATAATACAAAATAATATATTAAAGTTTTTTTTTAAAATATTAGTTTATTTATTATTAATTACACTAAACATTAATACATATATACATTAATTTATAGTATATTTTATATGTTTAGTATATTTGATACAAATTATATTTCTACGAATATTCGAGGTACACTTTTTTGATCCAGATTTAATACATTCGTAATAGGGAGTGTTAATTATAATAATTAATAATTTTTTAAATAATATCAGTAGTTAATAATTTCAGTATTTATGAACATATAGGAAAGATTCTTTACTGTACCATTGTTTTGTCCACTTTAAACATTCAAATTCAAATGGCTTATATGCTATCTAAGTGTACACAAGGTTTTGCATTGCATGCATTGACTTATAAACTCAGTTGACGTGTCCAGGCCCTACTAAATATATTTAAATTTTATGTATCAATACCTATATTTTATTAACTATTATGAATTATATATTGTTAAATTTATTTTATATATTACACAGTAATTACACTGTCCAAAATTATTAATATATTATTTAAATAATCAATTTTTCTTGTTTAAATATTTTTTATCGAATAGAAGGGGTTCTGCTTTAGGTATTGGCAAAGGTTAGGTTGTCAGCATTCATTAGATATAGCTAGTTTTTTTTTAAATATTTGTTGGTAACATGTTTGTAAATATTTTATTAAGAACTACTTGCCACCTACGATTTCTTTCAAGTGGATTTTAAATCGAATTATAACTTATTTATCTATAATGAAAGTAGCTTAATTACTCCGTATAAAATCGGCTATCAGTCTGAGATTTAAAGACCGGTCATACACAAGAAAATCAGTGTGGTTTTTGTGTAGGTAATATCATACAAACATTACTTCACGTCATAAGCAAACAGGTTTATTTCATTCCATTATATAGATAATGGGGAAACTCTAAAAGATAGGCAAGAATAACGTGACATAATGTATATTTTAAACTATATTTCTTACTTCTAAGCTGTAATTTTACTAGATTACTTAGTGACCATACCTTAATTTTAACACATTGTTCAATTCCAAATCAATGAGACGAATCTGTATCAGAGAATATTTTATACGAACCAGATGGATTATTATTGTGAATATTATTAGAAGCCAGATAACCATATAAATTACTGTAGCTCCGTTGGAATCCGTATAATCCTGGCAAATAGTGTCCATAGTTTGAAAGAAAAACAGCGAGCAATGGATCAATAGGGTAATGATTCTGGCTATTGTATCTCAACGGAATTTTTATAGGAACATGCATATATATAAAGTCTTTGTTATTCGAATTTCGACTGTTTTGTCTTAACGATAAGGCGTAATTTGGTAGCTTGTCACCGCTTCGTATATTGTAGTTTGAGAGAATGTCAAACAATTTAGATGTTAAATTATTTTGTCTTGTTTCCACAATAGGTGTTTCGTATTTATATGATTTAGTATCGAGTGGTTTTAAATCATCTTGTTTAGTAAATGTATCATCTTCTTGTGATGATTCATAAACCTCATAATTAATTTTTGGTTCTGATTTTATTTTATTTTTTACCTCTTTAAATTCGTCCATGTTAGTGTGTTTTGGTATAGAATTATCTGCTAGTAATGTAACATCAGATTCTGCAATCTTCTTAGCCTTTCGGATCGGATTAGTTCTAATATACGTTTTTGTTGTAATTTCTTTAAATGATGGTTCAGTCACACCTAAAATAATAATACAAAATTTTAATATTATTGAAACTAGCCTTGCCTTCGGCGTCGCCTGCATATAAAACTTTCTTTAATAAGGAGTTGTGTAAATGATTGAAGGTTCTAACTAACCGCAATTCAGAAAGCGCTATCAGCGCCATCTGTTCCATATCTGTACTATTGTATACATAAATCACAACCCTACATTTTGACATTTTCTTTTTCATCAATTTTTTGTTTTATTTTTTGATTACTCAGTTCTGAATATAAATATTAATTATGATTATTTTACACAACGTTATTTCTATTTTACGGGTGACATTTAAATGTATTCTTTAACACCGTTATCCAAAATACAAAATTACCATTTTTCGGATCACACTGACATATTTATAATTTTATATTGACTTACCTACTTTTTTCTAACGTCCTAATTGAACATTCGAATTTCAAATTACAATATATTTGGATATAATTAAGCATTTTGATGAAATAAAGACTGAACTTTACCTCTGGATATGCTTTATGATTTTCGTGCTGACTTTTCAACCTAAAAGTAGCTTAGCAGTAATGCGTGCTTAAACAAACATACATACATACATTACTAAAAGTGATAGAAATGTATATAATCAATTTATAATTTTATTTTATGTTTAGACATTGATTAATCGTTTTAATTATGATATATCGAGGTAAAATTATTTTGCTTTGGAAGAATTTAAGGTTTAGGTTAAAGCCAAAAAAAATCTAAATAAGTGTTAAAACATACCTTCAAAATCCCTTCCATTCCTTTCAATACCTCGTACAGAAATGGCTTCGTGCGCTTTGATTGATTCCTTATTCTGATGAATAGGGTACGGTCTAACAATTTTTATAGCGTTTCTTTGATATACATTAGCCAACGAATTTTCTTGTCCATTTTCAATTTGTATAGGAGTTTTAATGAGATTTCTTTGTAATGCAAACACTTTCTCGTTTGACATAGGTCTCCAGCCGCTGTCCGAATAAATGTTTTCAACTGAACTCGCTTTTACAAAGAAACATGTCTATAATAATAGAAATTAATTATGATATAAATTATTTCGAATTCTGTAATTATACGGGTGTGAATTTTTACAATTTAGGGATTTTTAAAAGATTTGAGACTTTATTGTTTAATTCTATGAAAAATTATGGTATTGTTCTGGTGTAGGGGTGCGAGTAATCTCCTCGGCACCGGCGATCGTGGGTTGGATTCCTGCTCGGGACAGATATTTGTGTTTGTATAAATATTTGTTACTGATCTGTTTTTAAGTCCTTGTGGGTCTCTCCACCGTGCCTCGAATAGCATGTTAAGCCGAATGTACCAGTTGTTATCATAGACACCCGATACCGATCGTTACTCATGGTAAAATTAATGATGAAATTGTCCACCAATCTGCAGTGTAGCAACGCGGTGAACTAAGCTCCAACCTTTCTCGTATATGAAGATGAGGTCTTTGAGCAGCAGTGACATTTACACACAATATTTTATAAACTATTAATAATTATATCAGCAAATAAATTGCAATAAATCGGCAGACACGCTGGTATCTCTATTAGTACAAAATACTATCTCGGAAATATAAAATCTATACAAATAATAAATCTGTTAAAACCTCCGTTTTATTAATACACTATATATCATCAAGAATACATTTCAATAGCACGTATTTTTTTGTATCAGCGCCATCTCTTATCGTTTTTGGTCGTGCACGTATCACGTAAAAAGTACAAAACCAGTGTAAATAACTTTAATACATAAAAATTATGCATAACTCACAGTATAATTTAGTTTTTGTTTCATTGTAATTAAATTTAAAAATAAATATTTAAGAAAATAGAAATAGGTACCTACGCCGCCAACGCCATCTGGTCTAAGGAATCATAAAAACTCACAAAACTTACTTTTGAGTTATAATTTTGTTAAATTTAAAAGTTTACTAAATATGTCGGATAGGAATAGAAATCGTTTTAATATTTTAGATAAACATCATTTTCAATTAATATAAGTACTATTATGTTAAATGTCACAAAAAATAAAAACGATATGCTTCCATTATACGATAGATGGCGCATGTAGGTGATAAAAAATATAAAATTATAATTTTTAAAATTTTAGTTAAATACCCGTGCGAAGCCGGGGCGGGCCGCTAGTTTTAAATATGTCGGAAATAAAAACAGCAAAGTCGTAAACTAGTTGCCTGAAACTACAATGAACCTAAAGTTAGAAATTAAATATTTCTTTCTTTTTCTTAAAAAAAAAAAAAAAAACTTTTTTGATTTGTGCAGATCACTTAGAATAAACAGTTTATAATTACTGTCTTAAGTATTTTTAGGTTCATAGCTATTGTCTAGATTATGTGGAAGAAATATTAATTTTCACTTGAAAAACTCGGAAATTACTGAAACTTTTTCACCAACCCACAATTACATTATCTAGATGAAATTAGTTTGACGCCAAAAATTCGCCATTTTTTTTTTTTTTTTTGATTTACCCAGTGTCACTCTCACGGTAAATACAAATCTAATGACACCTTTCGATCTAAAATCCATGGAGCCGTTCAGGCCGCAGAGCGTCACAAACAAATATATGTACATACATACATACATACTCTCGAAAAACATAACCCTTCTTCTGCCGCAGTCGGGTAAAAACAGTAAAAATAAGTATAATAGATATTTAATGCTTAACATAAAAATATAACCTAAAGAAATGTCTGCTATAATGTTTTATATTAAAATAATCAAAGTTAAAACAAAACCATGAAACAAAAGACCTAAAAGCTAATACTCGTAATAAAAAACGAAAACAACTTACAATAAGTAGGATAGCTCTTGTAGTCATGTTGACGCACTTAGGTCTAGTGGCCGGTTTGAACTCGTGTGACGAAATGAGACGATGTTGAGTATCTCCACGGATCACTGAATACACCACTTAATGTAAGGCTAGGAATATAGTGGACGAAATTTGGATTTTAAATCACTTCTTGGATATCAATAAGATATTAGTAACTATTTTTGTGATATGTTACTAGTAAATAGTCTTAAAACTGTTGAAAATTTTAAATGTACAATTGATTCGCTGTGTTTTGATAATTCTTGAGATTTACCACGCGTATTTTTGATGGATTTTAAGGGTCTTAAAGTACATAATAATGAGGAGGCTAGTTGGAATGCCTACATTCAGCAGTGGATATCCAATGGCTGATATGATACGAGGATCTTATTAGTTAGTATAATATCATGACGGATATTTGTTAAATATTAGTTTCTGGTCTTGCCGTTGTAGGTCTCCTCACTGCGTCTCGGAGAATACAGATGAGATAGTTAGATAGATGAAGTGGAAATACTCTCTCATTAAACAAAATAATTGTAAGACTATGATTTAATAGTGCCTTAAAAATATCGTTTTAATTATATTATTAAACATTTTATATTATTCGCTGTATCTGTTTGTATCGTTTAAGGATAAGAAACACAAAGATTTTCCATATTCATTCATTATTCTTTATTCATGTTAGCTTAACATTTATTGCATATAAAATGTGTATGCAAACAATAATTATTAAGACTGGGCCCATGACGTTGAAGTGATCCTGGGCCCGAGCCTGGGTGTTTTATATGTATATTTATATAAAAAATGTGTATCATCTCAGCTGATACATAAAACATAGAAATTAAGCTGCCTCCCTTAAGAACAGACGATCGTGTGTAAATGTTAAATATTTTTATTCATTTCTTAAGATATCATTCATAAGTTTTATATGAGAAACAAAGTTGAAAACCGCGGAAAGAAAAGGAAAAACTAATGAAAGAATTTCAACATTTTCTGCCGATATGGCCACCGTCTGTATGTCTTAATTGCTTTTCTCTTCACACCCGAGACATGAGATTGCTTTTAGTTACAACGACCACTTTAACTGACTCTGTTTTAAACCATGCACTTATACATTTACTATCGCGACTTATTTTAATTTTTTGAAAAGATCTTTTACTTAAATATAACTTTTAAAAGACGTATAAATGTTAATCGTCATTGATTGGTTCTATTCCAAAATATATGCTGTGCCCGTGTCTTTGCTCGCGATTACACATTTTGATTTTCATACCCTCTCCTAAGGGAACCACACTTCATTTCGAGGTAGTATCCAGTTTAGCGTCTAGTATCTAGTTCTTGCTCGTAGTATGGACGCAAATCATGCCAAGTTTGATTCGAGTCCATTGAGTAGTTAGTAGTAAGTAGAAACAAAAAAAAAAAAAAAACTTTTTATTTATTAATTGCACATAATTATGTTACAGTTACCGTTACAGTTTTATTATATGTATATGTTCTGTTGTCTGAAATAAATAATTTTTTTTTAATGTTGTACTTAGTCTTTTTAAGAATACCTTTATTTTCTAATCAATAATAGATTTTCGTACTCTCCAAACAATTCATTAAACAAGTGGAATTTTCAAGTGGCTGTATTCACTACATATCAATTAATTTCAATAACAAATTAGTGAATATATAATATACCGCTATATTATAATACACCTCTACACCAGAACGGTTGTCAGAGTTATTTATTGCAATATAATTATTTTGTAATTTAATTTTTGCTTAAACATCTGAAATTTTTTTGTAAATGTGCATTCTGAAAAAAAAATTTGAGTTTTGAGAGCTACAGTTATAAATAATAATAAAAATTGTATTTATTATTATTTATAATTAACTGATCCTTAATTTTCGCCTACGTTTATGTACATGTATAATGTTTTTTTTTTAGGAGATGATTTTTATTATACGCTGTATTACGTGTTTTTTTTAATGTAATGCGTTAAAACTGAAATTTAAAAGGTTTAATACCTATTGATATATACGTGTTCTTTATAGTTAGTAGTTCTTATGTTCCTACTTCTTTTATTTTCCAGAATTCTTGTGTTTAAATACTCCTAATTGTCTCTAAATAGGTATTCCCTTTTACTTTCTAAATGAGTAGGTAATGAAATTTTAAACATCGACCATAGATTTGAATCTATAGGTTTCTACTATCATACTATGACACCATTTTTATAGTCTCAGAATGAATATATTGTAATTTAGATGTTGAAAGTATGAATATGATTTAATTGTAACTCATAAATTATCAAAACACATCGCGATCAACATAACACTGCGTTGCACGCCATCTAGTTAATAAATATAGAACTAAGCAGAGGCCAACACAAAACATGTTGGTCACGATTTTGGTTCATCATAATACCGCTAGATAGCTTTACTATAGATTGTAATATACAATTAGTGTTGACGTTATTACATAGGAAAGTTAACGCATCTTTTGACAACAGTGGTTTTGATTAGACTAAATAATAATACAAGTATTTCTTTATTTTACATCAAATGATAAAATAATGTAGGAAAAGAGAAAATTTAGACATTTTTTCGCTAAATATCAACCTACTTTCCAAATAGTATTTTAGCTAAAGACAATTCCACCATCGGACGACACGACGTGGACGGGGATTTCATCCATACGTGGTCGACATTCCTCCTGTTCGAACCTCGCGGTTCGCATCTTCCTTCATTATTAGAACTGCAAAGGAATGGAATTCTCTTCCTGCGTCACTGTTTCCCGATACGTATAATTTGGGGATTTTTAAGGCAAGAGTGAACAGGCATTATTTGAGTTTGCGTGCTCCACAAAAAAAGAGGAAAAAAAGCGTCAAAGAGAGAGTTCTGAAAAATTGAAAATTGGAAAAATAAATGAGCTTTGATTTTGTAGAAATTAAATATGGTTTTGTAGAGTAATAATTTGTCGTTGCAGCTAAGTTTTTTATAAAGTGGTATTTTTTGTATTATTTAGAAAAAGAAATCGAATCCATTATATGAAAAACGAAATTGTATTAATTCATTTATTTATTCACTGTTACAGCTTATAGGAGGAATCGCAGCAATCAAAGGTCATGACCTCCGGAAGGATTTTTAAAAATGTGATTATGAATATGATACTGACTGTACTAGTCCGTTGGCACAGTTGATAGTAACCCTGCTTTTTTATATAAGAGCTTTGGGTTCCATTTCTCTGTCTGTACAGTGTACTGTATCAGTCTGTAAACAACCCACTGCTGAGCGAAGGCTTCTTCTCCATATAGAAGAAGGGTTGGAGCTTAATCCACCATGCTACTCCACTGCGGTTTGAGGGATAATTTCCCTCCCATGAGTAACGATCGTTATGAGATGTCTATGATATCAACAGGGACCGACGGCTTTACGTGCTCTCCGAGGTACGGTGGGGAAACCCACAAGGACATACACCCAGACCGGAAACAAATATGTATTTGCAAGTTATTGTGCGCTACCGCCGGCGTAGAGGCGACTACTCGCACCACTACACCGGAACGGTCGTCATTATTTTAACAGATTAATTTAAGTTGTTCTTTATTTTTGTATACCGTCTGAATGTTGTAGGTATCTATATAAAGTGTTCATGTTTATCTTGTTTTAAATCTTAAACCGTAAATCGTAAATATATATAAAAATATTAAAGAATTGAAAATATTCGTACATCTAAGGCACGTAGTAGTAATAATAATACTAATTAAAAAGAAATCACTGGAATATAATTAATAATTAAACTATTGTTATGTTCTTAATACATTTAAAATAACATTAAATTACAAAAAATAAATTGCAGCTACTATCTTGATAAAAATATGTCGATATAGTAAAAACGATATTCCGAACCGGCGAGTATGTGTGACTAAAAATTGAATATTAATTTGTGAATCGAGTTTCATAAGTGTATCAATAGTTTTAGTTTATTTAGAAAGATTATATTTTAATAATATCATAAGCTGAACTGAAACAGCCTGTTCTCTTATATTTACGCGAATTTTATTCATAATTAAAAGTCTATATCGGATTTTATCGCGTTTATTTAAAACTTTACAGTTTAACAATATTTTAAATTATTTCCCGACGTTTCGGACCCTTTACAGCGTCCATGATCTTGGGGGACTGAGGTGGTGGGTGTCCGAATAATGAATTAATTGTTACATACCCCACTTTTTATACAATTATAAATTATTACTTTAACCGTTACTATTCACACAGAATGAGCTTGTTGTGTCTAGAAGTCGTGCTGTGTTCTTATTTTCCTTGGGTTCAATTAATTTCAGAACTGGCTCCCAAGCTGGTGGTACGTTCCAACCATCCTCTCTATGGAAATTAGGATGTTTTTTGATTTCAATAGCCTCGCGAATCATCTTTGGTAGGAATCGGTGTTCTTTAGCGAGAATTTGTGGCTTATCAAATCTGATATAATGGTTGGTACCTTGTTGAGTATGTTGATACACAGCAGACTTTGTCGACCGTTGGTGTTTAATGTGTTCTTTGATTCCGTGTCTCTATACTCCGTTTAGTTTATCCTATATATGAGAGACCACATTCACAGTCTAATTTGTAGACCCCTGCATCTTGTAAAGGTATTTGGCACTTGACAGATGGTAATAATTGACTTATCTTCGTTGGCGGCTTGTAGTAAGTTTTGATTGAAACTCGCTTCAAGATGTAGCCAATCTTGTCAGTGACTCCTTTAACATAATATCGACGCCCCCGGGGAATAAAGTCGTAAAGTGCTATTACCACTGTTTTAATGTTTTTGCATTTTCGGCATCTATAGGTCATAATACATCTTCTGATTTTTTTTTACATTTTTTTTTCTAAAAATCCATGAAGTTATAACAATTTATATTTTTACTCCCCGGAAATCATATCACAATTATAACCCATAATAAAATCGTAGTCATATAATATGGAACGAACATCTGTCTTAATAAGCTGGTAAGCCTTAATACCATTTTACTAATTTAATAAACATAGTCGTTATAGAGCTATACTAAAAAAGCGATATAACAGAAAAACGGTTTTTTGCTCTTCCTGTAAAATTTATTTTTCTCTATTACGACTTTGTTCCCCTGGTAGTACGGCAGGCTGGCGCTCAACTGTGGCAGTCTTCTTCCTCCGGGATCTGTGACGCTGACGCGGTGCTCGGAGCTTGTTGTCTCGCAGTACCTGCTTGATGTGCTGTAGCTCTGCTTCCAAGTGTTTCTCATCACAGATGCCGTGAGCTCTCTGAAACAGAGACAAAAAAAAAGTTTTGTAAAGTTTTAAATAAACGCGATAAAATCTGATATAGACTTTTAATTATGAAACAGCCTGTTAATGTCCAGCTGAACAAAGGCCTCTTCTCCATTTAGGACAAGGTTTGAAGTCCTAAATGGAGAAGAGGCGGATGGCGGATAATACTCTCTAATAATTATCCCTTATTAATTTTCTAATTATTAATCACTTAATTTATTGGGTCTCAATGATGTATTTTTTTTTCAAATTATTATCTTAATTATTGTTATCTCACTTTTTACTTTCTGCTTATTGTACGTATTATTTGTTAGTGGAAACTATATTGGTTTATGGTTTATCTTGTTATTATTTATAATTTGTGTGTTATTGTAATGTTTGTTTCCTAATATAACTAATTAAATAAATAAGGAATAAGAGAAAATATTATAATAATTTATTTATGATATTTAAAAATCAGGACAAATACCCAGACAAAAAACAAATATTTATATACCACAAATATATGTTCGGAGAGGAATCGAACTTGCGACCGTCATCGTTAATGAAACTTTTACACAACTATATCAGAACGGTGACAATAAAAATATCATGTAATTACTCATTTGACGACATAAATAATAAATATCAAAAAATATTTTATGTATATGTACGTTTTATATATAATTATATAAAATTAATATAGCTTATGTTTGTCATGTAATTGCTTAAAAGACACAATTGGAAATGTACAAACGCCTTTACTAACGACATTAAAACGATAGGTAAAAGTTAAATTATTTCAACACACGAATGATAGAGCGATTCGTTTAATAAATTGTACAGTCAAATGGAAATATCATGGTGACTTTCTAAAAGAATTATAATACACCAGCGACCTGCCCGTATATATTTCTTACATCGAGGGAAATGTGTGATCGGTATCAGACCCGCTCTTGAATTTTTTTTCGCGCGCGTTATTCTTCATTTTGCGATAAATCCTAAGAATTTAATTTTAATTATATGCTGTAAAGAATTATCGATTGTGGATTGATTTCTATTGAATGTGGACACGTGGATGTGGTGAGTGAATAAATTAAAAAAAAAAAAAAAAAAAAAAAAAAAAAAAAAAAAAAAAAATTGTATGTAATGTATGTATATATGTATATAAATGTGTGTATGTGTATATGTATATATATAAAATTATATACTTTTGTATATACATATACACTTACACTAATCTAGTACTCTATAAATAAATAATTTTTTAAGGTCAGTGTGGACTTGCGTCCTTCTTAGAGATACTAAGATAATTTTAAGTACCTACTCGCTGTAATTGAGCAAAATGCCTGCATGTAAAAAAAAATATAAAGTAATAATTATGAAAAAAAGCATGGGCAATCGAGAGCCCGTGGATGTACGAAACTTAATAAAAAAAAAAAAAAAAAAAGAATTATCGAAAATTTGCATGAAATATTTAAGATAACTAACGTATTTAAGTTGATAAGAATTAATACTGTATTCGTCTTCTTTCCAAGTTTCTTTTCGTCAGCTTTCCAATTACCGCTTTGTACGTGATCATTTTTCAAAGTCAGTATGAGTAGAATAAGATAACTTTAAAAAGATGAAAAAAGGAATAATCCCACTTAACATTATTTTTTTATATCTCAAAAGGCAGCGTTTTTGATTAAACTAATTTTCATATTTAACACCAAACTTACGCAAAACGACAGATTATACACCATAAATTTCCTCATGAATCACTTATCTGTTGGTAAAAACAGCATTAAAATCATTTCTGTAGTTATTGAGTTTATCGCGAACAGACAGACCGTCCGACAGTTGTTGATCTTTGTTTTATAATATTATGTAGTAATAGTGATTTAAAACTGTTTTACTTTTAATTTATGCTATTATTGGCGTGATAACGTCTTATAAATCAATGAACACCGGCTGCACGCGCGAAAAAGCATGACTCATTATAACGTCTCACCCAAATGGTACAGGTTGCAACGCGAGAACCAGATGTCACCAGCCATACAGCCAACTGCTTGGACCTCCTGCTGACTACAGATCCAGACAGACACTCGGTCTCAGTATCTGCCCCGCTAGGGTCATCCGACCACTGTCTGGTGAAGTCAGTATCGATCTGCTCTCCTCCGGACAACTGTCCAAGGGACGCAAGAAGAGTGTGGCGATACGAGTTAGCAGACTGGGAAGAGATGCGGCATTTCTATGCATCTTTCCCTTGGCGGCAAGTCTGTTTTTCCTCGGGCGACCCCTCATGCGTGGCTGAGGCAATCGCTGACGTGATTCGACAGGGAATGGAATACTTTATCCCATTCTCCGACATGTCGCTCGACCACAAATCCCGCCCTTGGTACAATGCTGAATGCGCCCGAGCTGAAGCCCTCAAGGAATCTGCTTACCAGGCTTGGGTTCAAGTCCGCGATGCCAAAGCTGGAGTGCGGGGTGTTCGCACGAGGAAGAAAGCTTTTAATTCAGCCGCCAAGTCCTGCAAGCGAACACTACAAAGGGCTAGATCCGACCATGTCCGCCGTATAGGCGCTAAGCTTGCCTCCTACCCCCCTGGTAGTAGACAATTCTGGTCTCTGTCGAAAGCAATAGAGTCCAATTTCTGCCGCGCTACATTGCCTCCTCTGCAGAAACCTGATGGTACGCTGGCTCACTCAGCAGTAGAAAAGGCAAACTTGCTTGCATCTCTCTTTGCAAGCAATTCGCGTCTTGACGCTGGCTCTACACAACCACCATCCCTGCCTCGATGTGATTCTTCTATGCGAGAGATCACGATCCACAACAAAGAGGTCCGTAGAGTTTTGCTGAACCTTGACGCGAACAAAGCTAGTGGACCTGACGGTATACCTGCGAGGGTCCTAAAGGCCTGTGCACCTGAGTTGTCTCCTGTTCTTACGCGCCTGTACCGCCTCTCTCTCCAAACTAGAACGGTGCCAAAATCTTGGAAACTGGCTAATGTGCAACCAGTGCCCAAAAAGGGTAGCCGAGTCGATCCCTGTAACTACAGACCAATCGCCATCACCTCCATGCTATGCAAAGTCATGGAAAAGGTACTTAACAGCAAGTTGCTGAACTACCTAGAAGACAATGCACTCCTCAGTGACCGCCAATACGGCTTTCGTCAGAAGCGGTCTACTGGCGATCTTCTGGTGTATGTCACTCACTGTTGGGGTGAAGCCATTGAGAAACGTGGTGAGGCGCTTGCTGTATCACTAGACATCTCGAAGGCCTTTGACAGGGTTTGGCATGCAAGTCTCCTTAGTAAGCTTCCTGCTTACGGCATCCCTGCTGCCTTTTGTAGCTGGATCTCAGACTTTTTGAGAGAACGGTCAATCAGAGTGGTCGTCGATGGCTGCTCCTCTGACCTGATGTATATAAACGCCGGTGTCCCTCAAGGTTCCGTTCTCTCTGCAACCCTTTTCCTGCTCCACATCAACGACATGCTACAACCTGGCATTGTTGGATACGCAGATGACAGCACGGTTATAGAGAGATACCTGTCCAGCGCAAAAGACGACAGGGACGTAATACGTTCCCAGAGAGAGGCCATGGTAGAGCGAACGAACTCAATACTAGGTCACGTATCCCAATGGGGTGATTGCAACCTGGTCACGTTCAACGCCGCCAAAACGCAGGCTTGTTTGTTCTCCGCTAAACGGAGTCCTTTTAACTTGACTCCAACTTTCCGAGGTACACCTGTCCCTATGTCCGACACCCTCCACCTCCTTGGCATAGAGTTGAGTTCTAACCTCAACTTTGGCAATTACATTGAGTCCAAAGCGCAAACTGCGGCCAAAAAGCTTGGCATCTTAAACAAGGTTAAGCGATATTTCACGCCGGGACAGCTTCTAACACTGTATAAAGCTCAAGTCCGACCGTGCATGGAATATTGCAGTCACTTGTGGGATGGCTCAGCTAAATATCAACTCGCCACACTGGACTCAGTGGAACGCAGAGCCAAGCGGCTAATCGGTGACGCCAGTTTGTTAGAGTCTCTTCACACTCTAGCTCACCGAAGAAAAGTTGCCAGACTAACGGTCTTCTACAGATTGTACTTTGGGGAGTGTGCCCTGGAGCTGCACGAGCTCATACCCCCATCTCCCTTCTTCCATCGGACTTACAGACGTACCGCGGGCCTTCATCCCCACCTGGTCGATATACCCTTTATACGTACAAAGC
Organism: Euphydryas editha; assembly: GCA_036937285.1. NCBI lineage: Eukaryota > Metazoa > Arthropoda > Insecta > Lepidoptera > Nymphalidae > Euphydryas > Euphydryas editha. Next base: position 760,122 of record JAUPFZ010000012.1, read on the forward strand.
GTTTCGAATCATCTTTTTTAATACGCACGGCCAAGGAGTGGAATTCCCTACCGGCGTCCGTATTTCCAAGTACATACAACCCGACTGTATTTAAAGCGCGAGTGAATAGGCATTTTCTGGGCGAGCTCGCTCCATCTTCGACCTCGTCTCTGCTCTCGAGCTAGACTTAGGTCAAGAGTAAGCCCATAATATAATAAAAAAAAAAAAAAAAAAAAAAAAAAAAAAAAAAAACGTCCACGAGCGAGAGCACGGAACAAGTAATAGAGAGGCATAATTAGTTTAAGCGTTCGGCTTGTGACGCATCTATCTCCCTTCTACTCCATCGGCAGATACGTCTCGTCATGCGAATAGAAAAAATATTTGATATTACGAGTGCAAATAAATGTTAATTGTTCGAAAAAATTGTAATTTTCAATTAACTTTTTCTTTGTATTATTCAAAATAATGATAGCTCATTGATAATAATTCAATTAAATACATCAAAGTATGCAATTTTTCATCAATGTATTCTTATGACGTTATCACGTAAAAATATCGTCCGTAAACCGAATTTACAGAAAACCAATTTTTTTTAAACTCAAATATTGGTCATATTGTATACTTTTTCATACTGTATTATATAACTATTTCTAAGTTGTTAAAATATATACATATTTTTGCCACTGACTGTACCGTTCGGAAGGATTAAGTTATTTTTGTCATGTAACGTTAAATGTCAGTCAGTAGCCGTTTTATTTTGCTAGCTTATAAGATACTGCCCACACAGAAGGTAACCACTCTTGTACCTAATCATTTGTACCTTAACAATATACCTAAAAAGTTATTTTTTTAAAACGCTAAATTACCACGAATGTCTAGCAAATATATATAAAATATATATTTGCTAGACATTCGTGGTTATGTTTATATTTATGCCTTTAAAAATAATAATAATACTTTTGCAGTCTATTTTTTTTTTGTATCTCATTATATTTTGTTAGCATCAGTGATATAATATATAAGTTCCCGTGAATCGGCAGCTTGCTTTCTAGTATATCGAGCTGATGTTTGTACTGAAGTCAGTTAATTCAAATATATTTTCACGCAGATATTCAATTAAACTTGTGCCTTGAATGGAATTTGCCGTGCGGTGACCGGCAGAGAAGAATAGTCCCAACCTCTTTTTGGCGAGGTGTCATAAAAGGCGACTAAGGCAATAGTGGTGCGAACAACTTGACACCAACCAGGATGGTGATGGACAGCAGCGTCACCATATCCTGCCACAAAACACTGAGCTCGCCAACCTGCCCGCCAAGCGTGGCGAGTATTGGCAATCACACCCCGATATGATAAAGGAAGCCTACGTTCAGCAATGAACATACAACGGCTGATGTGGTGGTGGATTTTCCATTCTACCATCAAAAGATTAAAAATATTAACATCAGCAGGTTGAATCAATCAATTAATCAATCCAGATAGTGTTTGACAGATCTATTTCAATGATGAGAGCAATTCTCTAAGCAAGTGCACAAACTTAGCCTAATGTAATATGATGATTTGTTCAGACATGAAGTACTTTTTATTACATTTGGTTGCTGCTTTAATCGTTTTATATGTCGAACTAGTTGAACTTGAGTTTGAATGAAATATCCATGCTCAAAAGATCAGTTGGATCCGGGATGAAGTGACTTTTTACAGCGTTTACAGTGTTTTGTTTTTAAAACATTATCGTATTTTAATAACTAAAACCGCGTTGTTCCGTGTTCGGTGTGTAGTGTACCTTAGGCAATACGTTATAAGATTATAATCTTTAGTTTATAAATTATAAAGGTGATTATAGCGCGTGTTATAAAATAATTATAGTAATGGGATGACAAATGGGTGTTATCTTTGAAAGGTAGGCTTTGCTTAAAAACTATCAGATAATAACATGTTCCTCTAATGACGACCGTTCTGGCGTAATCATAATAATAGTGTTTTAGCACTGGCTCCTGAATATTGTGTCATAATTGGGGTCAGATATTTAAACAAATGTTTATTTGTAAATATTTTACTTGTTAAAAATTAAAATCAAACTCTAATGTATTCAAGTATGCATAATTATTTTATCCTTTCACTTCGAAAATTATTAAGGTAAGGGTGCATTTGGAAAGTTGTTTTATTACTATTAAGTTTTAACGCACTTGGCTTGTTTCTAAAGTTTGCCAAGATCCATCTTTAGCATTGTAATTACATTGTGTAAAAATCGGTAGCTCCTGAACTGATTTATCTTGATCTGATTTATTATATTAAATATAGTGTTTTTATGGTTGTTTTCAAGTTGGTCGCTACGTAACTTATTAACACACATTTTACTTATTTGTTGTCAGCGAAATTAATGTAATGTTCAAAGTTTATAAAATAAGTAATGCTTATTTAACAAAATCATATTTAGTAATGTAATATAATTTTAAATACAAGTTTATTTTCTGTGTTTACTTGTCATAGGATTACGTCGTACACTACAGCTCGTCCGGTGCCTTATTGTTTTTAAGCTGTCCCAGTGCCATACTAATTTCTTGCAAGTTAATTTCCGGGATATCCTCGGAAAACCAAAGCCTTTAAGGATAGAAAGGAATAATCTCGCAAAAAGAAAAATAATTGTTAATGTTACATAAGATATTCATTTCTTTTTAAACTGTGAAATTGTAGACCTTCATAATATTCGTGAAGATTACCTCATCTCAATTGTTTTCCCATCAAATTCTAAATAAGAAACTAAACTATTTGAACCGTGACAAATTTCTAAATAACTCATTATAAAATCTATGTTTAAAGGAAGTTACGGTTGGAGCGACGCCATGTTGTGAAACGTAGGTTCAAAATGGTTACCTTTCCGGGAAACGGGTATGATAACGTGATCTTTTGAATTTAGAATTAAAAGACATGTTAAGAAATTTGATATAATATTGCCTTTCATACAATTTAAAAATTAAGTGTACATTTAGTTTTCAACTGACTGCACTGAACTGAATCAGCCTGTTAACAACTCACTGCTGGACAAAGGCCTCTTCTCCATATAGAAGGGTTGGAGCTTAATCCACCACGTGGCTCTACCATCACTAACGGTCTCTATTAGTTGTCTTTGATAACAACCGGTACCTACGACTTTTCGTGCTTTTCGAGCTTCGGTGAAGAGACCCACAAAGTCATACACCTAGATCCGAAACAAATATATGTATGTACAAATATAAATATCTGCCCCGAGCGGGGATCAAACCCGCAACCGCTGGCGTTAAGGCAACTACACGCACAAGTACGCCAGATCGGTTGTATTTAGTTTTACGCTTATTTCACTAAACTATTTTTTGGCTAATGCCTAGAAGTTTCCGACTATAATGAATATAACCAATATTCATTGTAATTATTAGTTGTTTAAATACAACGAACAGACAAATAGCTTTATTATTTATATTGTGTTTAGTATTAAGCGACACAAATAACAAACTTCAGTAATTATCAAAATAAAATAAAATATAGTAAATACATAACGCGTTTTATTAAAAAAAAAATTGTTGTATAATAATATACTCGTATAAACCAAAGAAAAAAAAAATGTTCAAAAAAAAAAAACTTGGTTTTGAAACATATAAAATTCGAATTCATGAAGATTTTTATCTCCTATTTTTTATCCCAGGGTGGTAGGTAAAATTTTTTTTAATGTGCTTTCCGAAAACATAAAAAAAATTCACTATCAGTTCTTAAAAACATAAAGAGAAGCGAATTGAAAATCTTCTTCTATTTTGAAGTCGGTAAAAAATAAACCTATGACGTTGAGACTACCGTTGCCACTTTGTTAATATATCCATTAGGTGCTATATTAAAAACGAAAGCCTTACGAATCGACGTTAAGGATAGTTTAATGGATGAATGTCTCGCTTGTATTTAAACTAAGTTACATAATAGCGTAATTAAACTCTTTTTACATCCGTGTTTATTAAAAAAAAGAGTAGGGAGTCCTCGATGGATTGATTTAGTCTGCTGATGTTGATTTATTTCAAACTCTTGTGGTTAGATTTTAGAAATTCACCACCACATTAGCCGTTGGATATCCAGTGCTGAGAGTAGGCCTCCCCATCATCTCTGGGGAGATTTGCCAATACTCGCCGCGCTTGATAACCGGGTTGGTGAGTGCAGTCTGTTGTTGCAGGATATGGTGACACTGCTGCCCATCACCATCCTGGTTGGTGTACAGTTGCTTGCGCCACAATGGTGTAAGTCGCCTTTTACGGCACCTCGGCAAGAAAGAGGTTGGGGTTATTCTTCTTTTATGATCACAGCACCGTTCGGTGCTGTGATCATCATTATCATGCTGCTTCGAACTGGTTGTTTTTGAGGTCGATAAGAGATGTCTGATATGATGATAATTAAATTGGGTTCGAATCGAACCCACCGAATGTCACGATTGTGGCGCGACGGTGGACTCTGCCCAGCACATGCTTGAGATGTGCTCGAGATGGGCGGCGTTGCGTCAGGGTCTGACGTCGGTCCTCGGAGGGGACTTGTCGCTCCTGACCGTCATCACCGTGATGCTCGACGACGAGACGACGACGAGTTCTGGAATGTGCGGATCTCCTTCTGCGAGACAGTAATGTCCCAGAAGGAGGCCGCCGACGTGGCCTCCATCTGCGGGTGATGAATGGCGCTATTAAATGCGCCTCCAGTAACGCCCCTCTTTGCCCGTGTCGGGCCGGGATGGGAACCCGGTCCTGCTAGACACTGTTCAGAGGTGAGCCGGACAGTCCCCATGGAGGAGAAGGCTGGTCTTTTCGCCGAGGCCCGCCTGTCGCTGGAGGGATCCTGTTGCTTGCAGATCCGGGAACCTCTAATTAAAACAGCTGAAGGCTCCCGCAGGGGTTTAGTCCGTTATTGCACTCCCAAAGTAACGTGTCCGACAAAGGTCTAGGACTGCCTACCCGGGCATCCTGGATATCATCCGTAAATGGATTCCCCTGCGACACAAAAAAGGGTTCGAATCGAACCCATAACCCTAGAGCAGAAAACAGCCCAACTGCACCAACGGGCCAGTCATTGTCTTAAAATTCATTACACATCGATTAGTTACAATTTAATTAATAAAATAAATGAATATTTTAAGATTTTTTCTAGTCTATAAAGAATATCACAAGAATGTCGCAATAATAACGAACAAAACGCCGAGTGTATTAAATCGCGCGGGTCACCTAGTATATAACATTAGTACATAATTTAATGGTATAGTAAACAATGACAACAGATCGCCTGCAGGTGCAGGAAGGAGCGTCGCTACGGTCAGACAACTGCACGCTACGAAACTCACTGTGTGCTGTAACACGCATTATTACAGAGTTGAGTTTAGAGGAAATGGTATCTATCTGTATTTTCGCCGACTTTAATTTTAAAGGTTCTATTTTTTTCTGCGTTTTTTTTTGTATGTTGCCCGATGTCGTAAATAGCAAACAGATATTGAAAAAATATTTTTGATTTGAAAGAGCTAAGTGCAGATATTGTCTCACTTTAATTAATTTAGATTATGTATTACGATGTAATCTCAGGGAAATTGTAGGAAGTCTGCGAAAAAAAATTGTTAATATTAATTTTTTTGTATTGACATCGATTTATACAAGGTGTCTTGGGCCGATTCTTTAACAATAAAAATTATAAAAATAAAAAAAATAATAAAAAAATTGAAATATCATTTAAAATAACTTTACAACGCACAAAATATTATTTTGTTTGTGTTTATACATGTGTTTATACATTTCGATGACGGATCGGTAAATATTGTACTGTAACAACCGGACACCTAATTACCCTTACGTTACTTAGATTTTGAATACAGCATGATTTTACGTTCCTTTGACAATCTAATCTTGAAACCACAATGCCATCAAACTCATCATAAAAAAGACTAAACTTTTTAACGTTTGTGTACAGTTGAGGCTACCCGAATAATTTTCCAATGGACTTTGGAATAAGTTTCCAATGGAAATATAGTGTGATACTTCCTGGATAAACTTTAAAACTATACTTAAACATTACTATCTAACGCTTATTTAAATATGTGATTACATGATCACATTACACGTAAGTTTTAAATATGCATATATGTATATATACGTAAATGTATATTTACATATCCGCGTATGGATATATACATAATATGGATATGTGGCTAATGTAAATAACCAAGTATTTTGTAAACGTCCCATTGTATGGCAAACTTATGTTTTATGAAGGAGAATTATTGGAAACATTAGAGGGAATTCGTTTTCTCACGATGTCATTAGTCAACATGTAGTTTAAGATAAATTTTAAATACAAGCGCTCGAAAACTTTTTAAGATTTTACGATTTTATTATTTTATAACAATTTTTAAGCAAATTTAAAACAGAAGGTTCCTTATGTCAATGAGTTTTCAGATCATTGTGGCTTTGTTACGTAATATCTTAGCTAAGTGTGAAACTATGTTGACAGTCTTCTTATGCATAAATAGCTGTATTATGTATTCGTATTTTTTTATTACTATCGTATGTCATTCCATATACATATATTACGAATGGAATACTTAACAGCTAATGGCATACTGTGCATATATGTACCTAATGATTTAAAAAAGTAAATATTCAAATAATAAAAAAGACATTAATTTAATCAATTGATTTCAGTTATATTTTTAAATAAATTAAAAGAATTGTTATACCATTAATAACTCAACGAAATTAGTTTAAGGTTTGATGTCATATTTAAGTGTTCAGTTCTAAGTTTATTGTATTCTGTGTGGACTTAACGTAGATATACTAGAGTTATACAAAATATTTAAGTATGTTAGCTACAATTTTAGTATGACATTAATGAAATTTTACCTACACGGTATTTTTTGATACGGTTTAGATGTGTTTTGCTGTGCGGTGACCGACAGAGAAGAGTAGTTCCGACCTCTTTCGTGCCGAGGTGTCGTAAAAGATGACTATGGCTATAATGTGCAAATTACTGTACACCAACCAGGATGGCGATGGGCATCGGCTTTACCATATCCTGCCACTATCCAACGGCTGATGTGTTGGTGGTAATGGTTAGATGTGTTATCAATCCATTTAATTTGATAATTTTAGTATGAAAATTTATTCATGAGCGATACAAGTCATAAAGGCTAACTCCATATTCATTTTAGAATATCATGCTGCTTACATTATTACTTCTGTCCTTCTAAGCCCTTATTCTACTCTTATATTTGTGTCAAAAAGATAGTTCATTGACTTTCATTGATTATTTTTGATAACTTCCGTATTCTACTAATTAAAATCAATCGCTTATTAACGACATTCAAGATAATACGTGGAAACATTCGTTTAGTAGGTACCTTATAACAAAGTAATATAATATTATATTTTTCTTTAATAGTCATTATCTATATCATCCCTCACTTAGGACACTGTAATTAAAATATCGGTTAAAATTTAAATTGAGAACGGTTGTACACTAATAAAAAATACTTTTTCTTGTATATAACTATAGTAAACGATATGACAACCGTTCTGGTATAGTGGAGTAAATAGTCGCCACAACGCCGGCAGTCGGGGATTCGATTCGGTGGGCTATCACGTAAAGTCATAACTTTACAAATAAAGGGATGCGTACAGTGCTTGCATTGCTCGATTATTCATGTGCCTATGACTCCATAAATATCCCCCTGTTGCTCTCAAAATTGTCCTATTATGGCTTTAGTAGATCGACAATTTCATGGTTCGACAGCTACTTAAAAAATAGATCTCAAATAGTAGTAGTAGCGAAAGAGGATGGTTCTCAGTATTTTTCTCAGTGCTCTGCTGTTGACCGAGGTGCATCTATAACGTAACTTGCACGATCACACACGTTAATTTTTTTTATATTTTACAAAATAATTTCACGAAAGCGACAGAGGTAATAGCAGCTCTCATTATATCAATACGATAAATAGCCACATCGTTACATCAATACAGAAGCACAGAAGATCTGAGCTAATGCGATGATTACGTCAATCACGTCCAAGTGTCTGTCCTTCCGAGAAATATAAGCGAAATTTGTTCAAATTCTCGCTTAACTAGACCTCATAACTTAACCGTTGTCGACAAATGTCAACGTTGGTGTTCTATAAATCATAGGATGATGTCTTATAGCCTATATGTTTTACTTCCGTATAACGTAATTTTTAATAGCAAGAAACTATCGATCTTAATCTTGTACAATAGAAAGGGAGGGGGGGGGGGGTATTGTCCAGCTATGGGACGTTTACAACCTGTTTCAGTTCAGTTCAAACTAACAAACGAATCTTTTCTCTTTGTAACAATAGTCTTTCTGGCTGTGTTTACTATGCGAAGCCAAGAACTTGGTATTACAATTTTATCGTTCCTTCTCATGTTTATACTTTTTTTGTTATTGTTTCTGTTTAAGTATATATTATATTCACAAAAATATCGATTATATTTTTGTGAATATACATTATATTAAACTTACTTTTATTTATTTCGTATTATTTAAAATTCATAAATTTTTAAATACCTACTTATAATAAAAAAATAGGAGTCCATTTCTGTGCATTGAAGAAATTTTAATTTTTTTTTTGTGCAGAGCTCTGTAATCGGCACTGAAGCAAAAAATGTATTTATTTTTTTATTTTTTTCTGTCAGTTTGTGTGTATCAAAGCCTGATTGAAGTATATAATGATATGAACTAAGACACTGGATTCTTCTTCTTCTTCCAGATTTCGTCAATTGTTTTTTGTTACAAATAATAATAAAAAAAACATTTTAAATAATTATCATTCCGTAAATATTTCAAGGGCATTAGAAGGTTAGTTAAAATAAATTAAGATTCGGAACGTACGGAGACTGAGACGTGGTCTCGGACTATGTGCCTTTTAAATAATCTCCAAGACACAAAGCATGCAATAAGCAGCAGCAGAAAGGTTCTCGAGTGGAGACCACGTACCGGTAAGCGCAGCGTCGGACGGCCATCTACGAGATGGACAGACGACTTGAAGAGAGTCGCCGAAAGCCGTTGGATGGAGGTTAGTTCGAACCGATCGCTCTGAGAGTCGATGTTGGAGGCCTACGTTATTAGTGTACATCCAATGGCTGATATGATGATGACGTTGAATGTACAGAAACTCAACTCAACTTGAGCTGGCATTATTGCTTTCTTTTATACACTCCATAAATGAAATTGCAATCGCGAACAAAGTTGTGAGTTCATCTAGTTGATAAATAAAAATGAATTCAGTCGAAAGTGACGCAGGTAAAATCGCACGATTCAGCTAGTTATAAAGTATATTTCAAAGCACAATTTTGTTGATAAATGATTTTAACAATACGTATTGGAAGTCGATAGTTAATCGAACAAGAGTTGGTCATATTACGTTCCCAGCTTTCACCTTCCGAGAATAATAATGTACTCTGTGGTTTTCCTTCCGATATGGTTTTTGTTACAAATACTTAATGCATATAAACATTATGATAATGCCTAGATTGTAAATAATTGTGTTATGTTAAAGTCGTACATACATCAGCGCGACTTGGCTTCTCATTGAATAAATATAATAAACATATTTATATTTATTCATTGAAAATTATGTTATTTTTGATATTTCTTTCTAAATTTATAACCATACATTTAATGTTTATTTATTATTTAAATTTTTATTCAGATTTAGAAGCTTTTTCGAATTTTGTAATCGTGTCGCGTTGTGCTGACGCGCTTGTCGCTCACCAGGAACAGTGACCACAAATTTTAGGTACGATGTACGATTGATATACGTAAGAATTTCAAAACTAAACTACTGCTATGAAATCTTTCATCCTCTATTTTTAATCTCTTAAGGATTAAAATTCTAAAAATCCTTTGGTACATAATGTTAACGAACCAAAGTGCCTATATTTCTATTTAACCTCGGCGATGGTGAATCAATTGAATAATGTTATATTAAGAAATTGATTAAATAATAAAGTAGCGTCAAACTTTATTGTCATTTACAAGACACACAGAAAGATACGACTAAATAACTTAATATTATATATATTATATTATACTAGTTCCAGACGATGTCATTATAATGATAAGTCAATATGCATATTAAACGAGTTTCTTCCTATAACTTCGCTTATTTAGTTTTTATTTATAAGAAAGTGGTCAACTAATATTTAAATTATTTCTTTTTTGAATAAATATTATAAAATAAATGTTTCCATCAGTAGACTCTAGACAGTTTATCGAGTTAGTGACACAAATTCGCGGTATCAGTGACTTATAGCGGTAGCGGGTTTAATACCCGGTCGTGACAAATATGTTTATAGTCTATATATATGTTTATTTTGGTCTGGGCGTTTTGTTTGTGCTTGTGTTGTATATGGTTCCGGACACCAGAAATGATTCCATCCTACTAGGGACTGTTGAGTTCACACTCGGTAAAAAAAATTAAAGTCAATTCCTACTTAGGTCAACAAAGAAAAAAAAAGTTCCATATAAATTTAAAATTTATTTAATGAATTAATATAAAAAAAAAACTGTACTAACATCAAGTATCATGCACTAAAAGCTTACAAAAATTGTATTTGAACTTGATTAAATGAATAAAAAGTATTTTATTAACAATTAAATATTTGAACATGATATATAAATATAGGAGACTGTGAACAGTAGGAGTAGTAGGAATTGAATTAGAAATAAATCACTCGAATGGAGAAATTCTTTTTTCTACAGTCTGTTTAGAATTTATAGCCCTTCTGGTGTAGTGGTGTGAGTGCAGTGCCTCAACGCCGGCGGTCGCGGGTTCGATTCCCGCTCAGAGCAGATATTGGTATATATATAAATATTTGTTTCCGGTATGTCCTTGTGGGTTACCCCATTGTGCCACAAAGAGTACGTCGAGCCGTCAGTACCTGTTGTTATCATAGACATCTGATAACCATCTTTATTCACGTTTGGGAAATTATCCGCCAACCCCCAGTGAAGCAGCATGGTGGATTAAGCTCTAACCTAGCAGTAGGACGTTTACAATCTGATTCGTTTCATTTCAGTTCAGTATTGTTTATATATTTGTATTACTTGGCCATTTAAGACTTGCCACCATTGTAAGTCGTAGCGTGATGTTACATAGCCTATATTAGTACTGGATAATTAATTTAAGTTTTGACACTCATAGTTTTCTAAAATATTTTATAGAAAGGTAATAAAATCTACTGCCACGGTATACATTTTTTCGATGTCGATATTTCGGACCAATTACCCATCCGAGGTCGCGATGAAACGATATCTCTACTTTAATATGAGAATAAAATATTGGAATATGTTTAAAGAAAATTAAGCTGTTTAATGTTGGAAGTAAATAAAATAAGTTCAGTAAATAAAGTTTATCAATTATTTTATTCATTGTATTATTAAGTACCTATGTATTTGTATTACTTCTTACTGAACCGTTAGCGCAGTTTGCAGTGACCCTGCTTTCTGCTCCTGCGTTGTTGGTTCGATTCCCGCCTCGACCCGGTGTGTAGTATATATTTATTTATATATGTACTATTTATGTCTATTTATTCAAAAAAAAATGCGTATCAGTCGGCTGTTACTTTAAACACAGGCATTAAGTTGCCTACCGTAGGAACAAACGATCGTATATGTATGTTAATCAAATTTATATATTTATTTACTTCTTTTGTTCAGCCGTTTTAGTGCATTGATATCTAATCGTTACTCCTGGTAGGGTAATTATCCGCTCACCCTTAGTAAAGCAGCGTTACGAATTAATGTTAAAACCTTCTGATATATGGAGAGGAGACTTATCCAGACATGGGATGTTTCGAGATAAATTCAATTCAGTTCAATTTAATATTACTATATTACTTCTCTTAGTTTAAAAATCGATTAAATTTGCATAATCTAATAGATTGAGTGATTGCGTAGGTAAATTAAAATGGAGCGAAAGAATTAGTAAGAATTATGATTAGTTAATGAACGTTGAGCAAAGAGATGAGGCAACGGAACGCGATGTTACAAAATGATTGATGTTCATTTAAATAATAATTTGTATTATGTCTTCATATCGGCCCGTCATCGAGACAGAGATATGTAGTGTTTGTTATTGACGAAATTGTTTAGAAGCAAGTTATGATCAATAGAAACACATTCACATCATCATTCATCCCCGGACCTCTGTGGAGTGCAGACGTGCCTTGTGTTATCTGAGTGCTAACCGACGCATACACACACAACGATAACGTGAGTAATATTTGTTATCCTGCTAAACGAAATTGAGCTACGATCGTTGACGATGCCAACTAAGCCCTCCGTCTCACCTCTACTACCAACGCTTGCGCCATCGTCGTCCTTGTCTGTCGGTGTGGATGGTAATACGCGCTCCGCTACGATCGACCCGCCGCTTCACCAATGTGCGTCCGCGCCCGACCTCTCTATTGTTCAACCAAATATAACCGAACGTAAAAAAAGGAAGTTCGGCGGAGATAATTTTGAAACGGATACAATTACTTTGAGTGTATTTTCGGATTTTTCAAGACAACAAGAGAACCGTTTCGAGGACTTGTTTCGAAGAATGAATGATATCTTAGAACAAAATATTGAACTTAAGAAAAGTGTAGAAGTGCTATCGAGCAAATATGATGATTTCTTGTCGCGCATATCTAGCCTCGAATCTGAACGTAAGGAAGATAAAAAGTACATACAACGGTTGGAGGAGCAAGTCGACTTATTGGAACGGAAATCTCAAGCTACTATTATTGAACTTAAAAATGTCCCAAAATCGATTGGTGAGACAAAAGATCACCTCCGTAAAATGGTTATGAATATGGCTAAAACAATTAATTCCGAAGTTGAAAATTCTGATATTAGAGATATTTATCGAGTAAAATCAAAAGATAACATGAATCCTATCAGAGTAGACTTTAATAGCGTAATTATTAAAGATAAAATAATTTCTAGCGTTAAAAAATTTAATAAGTCAAAGGTAATTACAGAGAAACTTAATACAACACACTTAAATATACAATCTCCAACCCAGCCGGTTTATGTATCTGAAACATTAACTAAGAAAACGCAGCGGCTTTATTATATGGCAAGGCAGTTTCAAAAAGCACATGATTTCAAATTCTGCTGGACATCACACGGAATAGTCTATCTTCGCAGACGAGAAGAGGATCCACAAATTCGCGTTAATACTGAGTACGACTTAAATAAACTTAAAATCGTAAAATGACTATGTTTATATTTATGTCTATGTTTTTGTTTTCATAACTCTTTTTTTAATATTTTTAATCTCTGTCAACGTTATTTTTGTAATATTATGGATCTTATGGAAAACATATGTTGCTGTTCTCTTATATTGCACTACGTTATATTCACAACGAATTTTTACAAATTACTCATAAACTACCCACACAATATAAACAACAAAACATTTATTAATCATGTACACATTCTCTCACACACGCATTCATTTCACAATTCATATTATTTTACAAACAAAATTTATTTATTTATTTTATTTAAATTATTTAGAGTTACTATGTTACCTGACTATGTTACACCTATTTCAAATTCTTATAAAATAAACACATACTACCCGGGCAGTACAAATAATAAATTATATTTTATTATGACATATACTTATATATTATTATATGCATTACACATTCCACATTATATTACAAATCAAATTAAATTGTTCTATTATTATCAATTTCTGAAAATACTTATTAGTATTACTCAAATAAGTATATACATTAAGTATAATTTCAATAAAGATGGAATAAATGTTGTGATATTTAGTCTTGAGTATAAAATTCAATGATAACATTTTTACTCCCGCCAGAGAAGTTGATGCGACAGGCCAGGTGGAATGTATAACGATAAGCAACACTAAACTTTGTTCACAGGTACTAAAGTATGACGAGAATAGTGACCCATTAATAGTATTTACTTTGAATATAAGAAGCATTAACAGCAATTTCGATCTTTTCGTAGCTTATATTTCTACTATAAATATTGCCGTGGATGTCATAGTATTGACGGAGTGCTGGACTAATAATAATAATACACCACCGAGTATTAGGGATTACAACATATTTTGGACAAAGGTTAGCTATAATAAAAATGATGGAGTAGTTGTGTACGTTCGGAGTGGGATACGGGTCAGTGTACAGGAACCTGAATTTCGAGAGGGTAACTGTCTCGTTCTCCGTTTTGAACCCGAGTACACAATTATTTGCTCCTACCGACCTCCTAGTTTTAGAAATATAAATATTTACTTAGATTCGTTGAATAATTTATTAAATAATACCCACACAAAAAATATTATTTTGGTAGGCGATCTAAACATTAATATTATACCGGAAAATTTATCATCTTCGGCTCAGGAATACTTAAACTTGCTTGCACTACACGGATTAAGGCCTGGCATCAATATACCTACACGCATAAATACTTGTATTGATCATATAATGATAAAATGCTCGTCACCTTGTAAAACTGTAGTGTTTGAACAAAAAATAACGGATCACTCCCCACTATTATTATTTATAAATAAATCTAATGTCATAAAAAAACCGTCTCACGTCAATAACATAAAAATAAATTATAGTAATATTATGGACACTCTTGTTAATATGACATGGACAGAACTATACAGCATTAGTGATACTAATTTGGCATCTGAATTGTTAATAAAAACTTTAATAAATACTATTACTGCTAATACTACAATTGTTAAAACATCTAATAGACTTAAACCACTAAAACCCTGGATAACAAAGGGAGTGGTAAAATGTATACGAAAAAGAGACAAGTTACACAAGAAAACAAAGAATTCACCTATGGATATAGATAAACAACAAAAATACTTGAAGTATAGAAATATATGTAATTCCATAATTAAAAATCTAAAAAAACAATACTATCAAGACAAACTAAATAGAAACAAGGGAAACATGAAAGAAACCTGGCATATCATCAAGGAAATTTGTGGTATTGATTACAATAAAGAAAATCAGGATGACTTGTTAGGAATAGCTGACTCTCCGAAAGAAGCAGTCAATAAGGTTAATGGCTTTTTTACCTCAATTGGAGCTACTTTGGCCCAACAAATACTCACTAAAACGAATCTTACTGAACAGGATCTGGCTCGTCAAGTTAAAAATAATTATTCGCCGCTTCACTCCATGTCATTTACTCTAACTGACGCTCAAGAAATAAAGGGCATTGTTTCCGGACTAAGATTGCGGAGTGCACCAGGCTGGGATACTATAACAGCTAAAATTGTAAAACAGAATATTGTGTCACTTGCGTTGCCGATTGCTTACCTCTGCAATCTTAGTCTGGAAACAGGTATCTTTCCAGAATCATTTAAAAAAGCAGTGGTGTGTCCAATACATAAATCTGGTGAAAAAACTGTACCATCTAACTATCGGCCAATCTCTTTACTCTCTACCTTATCTAAGATTTTGGAGAAGGTGGTAAATAAAAGAGTAATACATTATTTAGAAAAAAACGAGCTACTTAGCAAATATCAATTTGGGTTTAGGAAAAATAAATCAACGGAAGACGCGGTTCTAAGATTAACAACCAATATAGTAACCTATTTGGACAGGGGTGACAAGTGTTTGGGAGTCTTTCTTGATCTTCAAAAAGCGTTTGACACGGTTTCGATACCAATACTTTTAAAACGTTTAGACAATATTGGCATGAGAGGTGTGGTTCTAGAGTGGTTTACGAATTATCTGACAGAGAGAACGCAATGTGTGAGGGTGGCTGGTGTTATGAGTGATCAACTTACCTGCAGGTTCGGTGTTCCACAGGGCAGCACTCTTGGACCTACTTTATTTCTTATCTATATCAATGAACTCTGTAATGTAGCTGCCCAGTGTAACGTCGATATAACTATGTTTGCTGATGATACCGTACTGCTCTTTCACGGAAGAAATTGGGATACTGTTTACAGCAAAGCTGAAAAAGGTCTTTCTGTAATCACAGCCTGGCTGGAGGAAAACTTGCTGTCTTTAAATATTTCAAAGACGAGTTATCTATGCTTCAGTAAATCCGCCTCGGGTAAACTGTTACCTGAATCTGGACTTAGAATACATACATACCCATGCAACCGCATCGTTGATAATGACAACTGTGACTGTGCAACACTTAAAAGAGTTAATTCTGTGAAGTATTTAGGAGTGGTAGTTGATGAAAAACTTAATTGGAACTTACATATTACTACTTTAACAGCTAGGATCAGAAAGTTAATATACATTTTTAAAAATTTACGTACAATATGTGAAGAGAAGCTCCTAATTCAAGTATATCGAGCACTCTGTGAGTGCCTTGTGAGATATTGCATCTTTGCATGGGGAGGCGCAGGAAAAACCAACATAATGCTTGCAGAGAAGGCTCAACGCGCGATCCTAAAAGTAATACTCTGTCTTCCCTATAGGCATCCCACTGTTGCGGTTTACAAACAAGCTGATGTACTCACTGTAAGACAAACGTACATATACGAAGTTGTCAAACGATACCACAAGAAGTGCGTTCCTAATTTACCTATAATGAACAAAAGGATAGAAAGATGTCCGGTTCATCCTACCAAAACAGCTTTTGGACGAAGACATTATAATTACCATGCTCCAGTTATTTACAATAAAATTAACACGCTTTGCAATCAACGCGTAACAACAAGCTAACGCGTAATAACAACAAAGCTTAACAATCTTTTTACTGTATGAATTATGATTGTGTCCAATAAAGATTATTATTATTATTATTATTATTATTAGCTATTTCACTTTGATTGATTTCACTCAATTTGAGACGATTTTTGTTAAAGGACTTATTATTGTGTAACAATATATGTAAAATAATATCTTTATTTAAAAAAAAATACCGCTTTTCGTATGGTGACTGGCAGAAAACGTCTCAATAAACGTCTCACACTCAACGGCCCCCAGACTAGTTTTGTTAATGTTTATACTACCCCCGGGGTGGGGGGCCGGAAATACACAAACACAAGCACAAACGCCCAGACCACGACAAATATCAGTATGGTCTATACAGATATTTATCATGTGCCCCTGCATCGAACCCGCGACCGCTAGCGCATAAGCCAGTTGCTGTGACCATTGCGCCAACGCGACGTCAAAAAAAAAAAAGAATAGTCCCGACCTCTTTCTTGCCGAGGTGTCCTAAAATGCAACTAAGACCCTAATGGTGCGAACAACTTTGCCCTAAACAAGATGGTGATTAGCAAGAGCGTCACCATATCATGTCGCAACACACTGCAGCTTGCCCACCAGCTCACCAATACTGGCGAGTAGTGACAACCCCCTCAAAATAAACAGAAATACACAAACCAGACATTCAATCTGGAGGTCGAAGGGGAGGCCTACGTTTAGAACCTAAAGACTAATTGAATTACGCTTTAAATTGTTTATACCCTAGTTTTTCGTAAAACGTTTTACCTTAAGCTCTTTGAATGAGGTTACCCTTGGGTTGAATGTTTAATGTGTTACCCAAAGACAGTGTGATACAATATTATTTTTGCGACGTTCTGCTAAACAGAGAGAAAGAATAGTGCACAAAGCCAATTTCATTGTCTCTGCGTTATGGATTAGATTTTTTTGCTCTCCTTAAACAGCAAGTTTTTGGTTTAATGTCATTGATTAACATATAAACTTGTATTCCTTTTGATCTGGTTAATTTCGATAATGGTAACCAAATTGTTTGTTTCAACTTGAAATTTAGCATTTTATTTTTTTATTTATGTATCATATTTAGCACAATGTATACAAAATTATAATTATAAGTAGCAAAAGAAAACCACTAAGGTTTGTACAATGCTTAGTTTTGTTAAAATAATAATACTACAATTTAGACTTTGAGACAAAAAGTAACAAAATGTAATTCGGGTAAAACCACGTGTGGCAATAGATCATCAAGTAATTAATATTAATAAATGTTCATAAATATTTCATGTGTAAAATTAAATAGTATCAAATGATGTAACAAAGAAATAATTATATTTGATAATCTTGATTAAATGTAAGAAATTAAAATAACTCTAGAATGTTATGTAAGTTGACATAACCTGCGACCCGCCTGCGAAAGTAAGAGTCGCCGAAAACCGGAACTATGAAAATGTTTAAAGATAATATCATGTTCACATTAGCGTGTGAAATTATATGAATATAATGCGTACATCGTTGGGTTTGTTCGGTGATTAATTATAATAAGTCGAGTAAGTACAGCGATGGATGTTTGATTACTTAAAAATGAGATGATGTAATATTTCACGGTATATCTATGTATTACAAGAGCTGCCCACGGATACTTTAGACTTATGTGAAATAAATAAAGTTACTCTTTAAATACGTATTGTTCTTATCATTGTATTAAATTATGTTTTATCTGAGATATTAGATAAACAAAGAAAAGACGTTTGTCTTTTTTAAAATAACTTATAATTTTCTTTAGGTATATTGTTTTCTAAGTGAGGGTATCAGTAAAGAGGTCAGTAAACGAATGCAGCACATTTTACACTCTCTTAAGCGTCTTCAATTTCTTCTCCTTTTTAACACTAAGATTATGCTTGCTCAGTCGCTCCTTCGGCCTATACTTGATTACGCTGATGTATGCTATTTGGATGTGACTGAGGAGCAATTCAATACTTTATGACATTATTTCTTACTACCGCAGGATGGCTGGAAGAGATCTCTTCTAGAGATAAGTCCACCTTTGTTAACAAACATTATATATTAATTACTGTACATTTTTTAAGTGCAATATAATAATATTCTTTTTATTATATTAAGTATTATGATAAATAACACCACAAGCCTTCTTTTTATATCCTTGTAATCTTTTTGTGTAAGTATTACTTCATTCAACAATTAATCAAAATCAAAAGTTTTTTTATCAAGTAGGCTTTAAGAACTTTTGAATTGTCCCTTTGCAATAATGTATTATTTTAATATGAAGTTACTGCTGAGAAGAACGAACAAAAACCTCAAAGGTTATTCTATTAAAATTTGTCAATATATCATTTTATAATAATATATTTTATCATCATAAAAAAATCTGTCAATACAATCATTAAAGTCATATTCGAAATTCGTAAAGGTCAATTTTGTTCAGAAGAACGCTTCGTTCCCACTACACCGGACTAGTGAGTTCACCGTACCGGTGAAACTGCGGAAAGACTAGTGGCTGTTTTAAATGAAGCTGTTCACATTTATCCGGGTCCGGTAGAAGGTATTGCCACTGCGAAGTTCCGGTGAAACACCCGGATCGGAGTGATGTGTACGAGCCCGCGCCGGCATCTCCGTTCCCCGCTCGCTCTGCCCATGCTTCTCTCGCATCAGCAGTCATTTCCGGGAACGCATTCTAATAATATAAGACGTGTAGCATGGATATAAACGCAGAAACTTTAATTACGCTTCTTTAAGATAGACCTGTTCTGTAGGATAAGACCGAAGATGATGAAAAAATATCTTTTTTTTTTTAAATAAAAATCTTTCACCTAAAATAGGATGTACGCAATGTTTTCATTTTACTATATTTATCCTTCTATCAAGAAACCACCATAACACAAGAATTTCGTCGTCTATTGTGTGCTCAAGTCCGAATTACACTGAAGTAAGGGCCTGGCTCTCCAGTTTTTCTGCCGATCCGGTGTAATGTGAACATCTAGTTCCGGGATCCGTTTACGGCGAATTCGTAGATCCGGCGGGCGTAGTGGGAACGCGGCGTAACAGGTGCTATAACTGTCAGTATTGCACGCACGAACTACATATTATAGAAGTGTCAGCGGATGCATTCCCACCACTTTGAGATCGTCACAATAAAACAAATATAATCTGTCACACGAGAGCTGAACCGAGAGTCAATTAAACTTTTACAACGTTAAAACAATGTCACAGAGTTCATTGAACCGTGTTAGTGCGCTTGCTTAAGTTTGACAATCAACAAAACTTCTTTACTTATTACTTATTACAAATATGTATAGTTATGTTATTTATACAATTTTTACTAGTCGAAATCGAAAAAACATTGTACATAAAATTATATTATTTTAACCATTATTTTTGATTATCAAAAATAGTTGTGATTTTAAGAATACAATTTTGTTTTTAAGATCCCGCTCCTTTTCAAATTTTTATTATTATGTCAGACCACAACAATATTAACATTTCATTTTTATCCAATTATTTTAAAAGAATGAATTGATTAAATATAGCAAATATTCATCAGTTATCACAATATTTTTGTACAGTTTTAAGTTATAACATTAAGACTTTGAAGTAAAGAAAAGTAAAAAAAGAAATGCTAAGAGATTAAACTCTACGACTCACAGCCTTCACGGGTTACTTTTTACTATCACTTTTTAATTTTTGCCTCCTCTGTTTTTTTTTTTTTTTTTTTTCATGACTATTAGAGCATTAAAGTAAATTACTAGAATATATATGGCAGTTTTATTTAAAAATGTCAGTAAAAACACAATTCTGTGGATTTTTTTGTAAAGCCTAATTCTCAATCCCTCCTTCTGTCTGTCCTTGACAACGCTGATGCAAGCTATGCTAATGTAACAGAAGAGCAA
Source organism: Euphydryas editha (assembly GCA_036937285.1). Lineage (NCBI taxonomy): Eukaryota > Metazoa > Arthropoda > Insecta > Lepidoptera > Nymphalidae > Euphydryas > Euphydryas editha. The sequence goes on from JAUPFZ010000012.1 coordinate 780,736, forward strand.
TTAAACAGATTTTAGCGACTGCAAAATATTGCGATTCGATTCGTATTTTGATTACGCAAATTTGACCACGTCTCTGATTTCGCTCAAAGCGTAAATGGCTCCCATCCGTCTTCGTCGAAATCTACATTATTCTATCTCATTTAAAAAAAAAAAATATAGGACTGTGTATATTATTTTATATTTAAAATAAACAATTCTGACTGTTTCAGAAAAAGAAACAGAAACTTCAAACGCTCGTAACCCGTTGACATCAGTAATGTTCGTAAATAATTCAATCTGTGGTAGTTTATTATAACTTGTGTTACCTTGCGTGTCATTACTGCGGTCTAAACGAGGCGTAATAGTTATATAAATATTAGGGTCAAGCTACACTTATATTATTGAACCGATGAAATGCGAAAAAAAAATTATCCAATTAATTATTATTAAAAGTTTCGTTTCTTGTTAATCGAAATAATTTATTTGAATTTCCGTAAGACTTATGTTGACATCAACATTTTTCTCAACGATTTTTTTTAGTTTAATATTAGTTGATAACGATTCGAAAACATTTTCTTTTTGATTGAGCATTATTTGTTTAAAAATTTTGGAATTCAAGTGTCAGAAAATATTATTCGAACTAAGTAAGTTGTTATATGTATAATTGTATGTAATAAGTAAATTCCTAATGATTCTAACTTCTGTTATTTCAATTAATTAATTATGCATATTGAAATAATTAATTTTTGACGGAGATTCTTAGCTTAAATAAAATAAAATTGAAATTTTTGTCAACGACACTGAAAATATACGAAGATTTAAAAAAGCAAGATTAAAAAAAGAAAGAATTTTTTTTTAAACAGTGCAAGAGTGCAGACAGTACCATCTGATGTTAGATGGTTCCTGCCAGCCGGACACCTGTTACATATTAGAGGAGTTGCAGGTGTATTGCCGGCATTTTAAAAGGTAGATAAAATTACTTTATAGCTTAAAAATATAATTTTTCGACTGACCCGTTGGCGCAGTTTGCAGTGACCCTGTTTTCTGCTCCAAGGGTTGTGGGTTCGATTCCCGCCCCGAGTCTGGGTGTAATATATGTTTATTTATATATGTTTTATTTATATGTATATTTATTTTAAAAAAAAGTATATCAGTCGGCTGTTACCTAAAACATAGGCATTAAGTTGCCTACCTTAGGAACAGTCGACCGTGTGTGTATGTTAAACATATTTATTATTTATTATTTATTATTATTTATAATATAATTAATATATCTGTGGAGATCGTATTTAATTGACTATGAATATTTATTGGAAAGTAAGTTTTTCATAACCCCATTGCTTAGTGACGTGACGGATGATCTATTTTTTCTCCACAACGGGGTTGAAAAGTTAGTAAAATTTTCCTCTATTATACGATGATTTGGTCTGTGCAATAATTATCTGCAAATAGCTATATAATTATAGTAATTTTATTTGAAAAATAAAAACTTTATCAAACCAATAGTTATGATGAATATTGCTTTAGTGCTGAGTTAAAGTTACTTCAAAACATTTAATTTTAAAACTGATTTTTCTTTTTGTAAAAAATAAAAATAAAAATTAAAGACGAATTTATTCATTAAATATTAATTAAAGGCGAGTGAGTGTAACGAGATCCTAAGAGTGAAAAATTAATTATTATTCTTATATGTACATATTTAACTTATTTAACTAAAACACGCAATCGCATACGTTACTAGTTTTACAACCATTTCCGTATTTTATTAATTATGTAAAAGTATCATTATGAACTACTTTAAAAAAAAAAAAAACATATTTATATTCTACAATATAATTTATGTAAAACCCAACTGGACAAAAACTCTAAGTCATGCTTGCATGACTCTCATATTTTAGAATTTCTCCCGATACATATATATCTTCTTTATTTTCTTACATTGAATAATGAACTTAACAAAGTGATGATTCGCTTAAAATTCCACAATTTCCACTAGGTCATAACGGATTTTATAGGATAAGATATGCATCTCGTTTGTTTATATATAACAAAAAAAAATAAAAAAATAAACTACACTTAGTATTTTAACATAGCGTTTTCAAACCGACAGACAGAAATTTCTAAAAATGATAGAAAATGTATATGATTAGTGGTTTTAGATATTTCAGAAAACTTTGGAAAAAAAAAGACACGTGACATTTTGAATTTTTTTATATATATAGCCTATCTCATATAGTATGGCCTACTTATAATTCCGTTCCCATTAATAGTTAATATTTCAAAGAAACTTAAGAATAACAGAATATATAAGGAATAATAAAGGAAAGCATGAACCAGTATCAAAATTGATCGCTGCATTTAAATACTGTAAATGCAGCGATCATTTTTGCAACGTAAATAAAAATGTTTGTAATTGTTATTAATTATTAAATTTCTCTCCTTCCGTCGGTCGAATACATGATAAAGATACTTTACATAACCATTGTTAGTATAACGATTCGTTTCTTTTACTTCCTTTTTCGCTTCACTCATTCGCTCGTTGATATTTAAATGTGAAACCTTTAATTTGTAGATTAATTAAAAGTAACTATTACATCATATGAAAGACAATTTAAATAGTTCTGCATTGTTAAAACATACCTATCAATGCTTGAAGAGAAAGTTATTAAGCGACATCTTGGGTGGTTTTATAAGTGAATCGATATATAATATTATTTACTTAAAAATGTATATATATATATATCTCAAATTTTTATTCCAAGATAATTAGGTCCTTCTGGTTCTGGGTTGAATATAGTTTAACGGCTTTTTATTTTTTTACCGAGAGCATCACAATTGTGATTCAACGGAAAAACACATGATTTATATCACAATTATCTAAAAGTTAAGTTTAAAAATATTGTATTTTAAATATGTATTATACTATTAAAATACATAAAATCCAATAAATATCATTATAATTGTATTATTATGATATAATCTATCCTATTAACTATGAAATTGCTTGTCATTTGATTCTCACTTAATAGTAGAAAACTGGTCGGACGGGATAAAAGTGAAACATACGGCTTGATCGTCGACATGACCTTTGACGTATCGACTTGTATTATAAATATTATGTAACACATTATGTAGTTCTGTGTATTATGTTTAACGATAATCAAATACAAACTTTCTTGGTTTCATTAAAAAAATATTTTGGCTGCATTAAGTTGGCGACATCTGCGACAACCGTTCTGCAATTAGCGACTAGTTGTTTTAACGCTAGCGGTTGCGAGTTAGATTCCCGCTCGGACCAGATATTTGTATTTGTACAAATATTTGTTTCTGGTCTGTGTGTATGTCCTTGTGGGTCTCTCCACCATGCCTAGAAGAGCACGTAAAGCCAACAACATTTTTTTTTTATTGTTTTGATGTATTATATCCCTTTTGACATCTCAGCTCCATAATTGTAATCAAGAACTCATATGTGATTTATATATGTTTATATATTATACGATGACGTGAAAGTAGCTGTACTAGCGGTCGCGGGTTCGATTCTCGCTCTTGACAAATGTTTCTATAGCTCATATAGATGTTTGGCTTCAGGGCGTTTGTGTTGTTAGCACAGGATTATTATCCCATCCTAGTGTGTGATACGGTTGGTATTATTTATTTAACCTCTTCGTATGTACTCTCGTATTTATTTTCCGCATATTTTATTTATTTATTAATTACTATATATTACTACAAAACGTGTGTTGCTGTTTCATTAAAGTTATATTTTCTAAGATTTTTAAATCAATAAGAATAGGATACTTCACATGTGTCAGTAGACAAAAACGTTAAATCTCTAGAAATATTCAAATACAAACTATCTTGGTTTCATTAAAAACATATTAATTAACAGCTGGGACAACGGTTCTGGTGCAGTTGAGCGACTAGACCGTGAGGTCTAAAACAGAAACTCAAAAGTTGTAAAACATTATTAATATTGTTCATACTAACGATACAAACAAAGTCGAAGTCTTATCTTTATTCATAGAAAAAAAGCATATCGAATCGTGATTAGTGATGTGTTTTCTATTGAAACTTTAACACATGTCGTGATACGAAGCGGAGCAAGCTGATCGTGACCGAAACTTTCACACTGGGAAAGGTTAGCTGGTTAATGTTATTGAAACATGTTTTTAATTGTCGTTTGTGTTTAAACTATTCTGAAGTATTTAGGAAGAATTCATCTGTTATGTTAGTAACATTTTAATTAAATTTTAACTAGCTCTTTGTCGCAGTTTGTAGTGATCCTGCTTTCTGCTCCAGAATCGTGGGTTCAGTTCCCGCCCCGAGTCTGGGGGTAATATTTACATTTATATTATATATGTATTATTTATATGTAATAATAATATTTATTACAAAAAAGTATATCAGTCGGCTCTTACCTAAAACACATACATTAAGTAAACCTACCTTAGGAACAGACGACCATGTGTGTATAATAAAACATTTAATATATCCTTATTGTTACTTATTTCAAATATCTAATCTCTATGTATTTAACGAGCATGTATAGAGCCGATGTATGTTGCATATATAATTAAAGATATTTCCCATATTCCTTTATACAGGAGAGGATCCTTTATACAGGAGAGGAGGACGAGGATCTTACGATATAGCGAGTGGCATAAATCACGTCCGCGTGGAATGGACCAATTATGCTGGCGGCATTTCCCCATTGAATTGCAATATAAATTCTCTGGGCAAAAAATGCACTAGTCTCTCTGTTGCCAGTGGATGATATGAGACGTGGGGAAATTCTTGTAGATTTTTTTTGCACTGTTATTCCAAGTTTCAAGTGTTTCGACTGCAAAACCGCAAAATTTATAATTTGGAGTAAGTGACAAATATTTGTGTCGTTTAGTCATTTCAGCATTATCCGCAGCGGCTGCCGCTCTTAAGGATGCCTATCCATTGAAGCGGAGCGATGCTGCGGAGGGGAGAAACGGAGAAATATTAACCAATAGCACTTGTCCACTGGAGCGGAGGGGAGATTTTTTGCAATCCTTTTAGTTAATAGTTCTCCGTTTCTCTGCTCCGTATCCTCGCTCCGCTTCGATGGACAGGCACCCTTAGGCTATCCCAAACATGAGACGGAGCTAATGTGTCGACGCAGGTTGCGTCCTATAAAGGCGTCCGTAGCCTTTTCTAGGTCTGCAGGTGATAAAAACACGATTATACAAGAGATTGTATGAATATTTATTTTTTATATAAAAGGAAATATAAAAATTAGCTTGTTGTTTTTTATGTTTTATTAAATGGTTTACTTTTGGAGTTTGATAATGATGAATACTCAATTCGTAAACTCGTAACGTATTGGTTTTATTTGATTCGTTTAATTTACACCGACAGTAATTTTTTTATGATCAGTTAATCCTCTCTCTGTCTCTCTCTCTGAAGTATAAAACGGTATGGCGTTAGTTAGTAGTCGCGCATTCGATTTCTGGTCATGACAACAGGATCTTTGTCGTGGTTTCGGCGTTCCTGTTTGAGTTGTGTGTTTCCAGATTACCGACACAAGATTTCATCCTACTGGCAGCCGTTAGTATACGTGAAGATGTACGACTAAAAAAAAATAAAATTCAACAAAAACAATTATAAAATTGAAGAAAGAGTCGATTATAATGATAATTACAGATTTAACCTTGAAAGAAAGACAACTAAACGGGGCTAATGCAAAAAATATGAAAAATAGAAAATTATTCAAGTTATTTTTTAAAGCACTTTCGAATCGTCATTCACACTATTTTATTAATAAAATTAAACTAAAATTTAATAGTTATTCACTAGTTAATTTTGTTATTTAAGTGTGTCTAACACCGACCGTCTCAAATGGCATGAAATTAGGATTATAGTTGTAATCTAGTATCCTGTATCATTTATTACGCGCTATCGAACACCTAAAATAATCGCTCGAATAGAGATTTTTTTTAACTTTTTAAATTTGCAGCCATTCTGGTGTAGTGGTACGAGTTGTTTCCTCAACTTCGGCGGTCGCAGGTTTGATTCCCGCTCGGGGCAGATATTTGTATTTGTACAAGTGTTTCTTTCTGTTCTGGGTGTATGTCCTTGTGGGTCTGTCCACCGACTCTGGGAGAGCACGTCAAGCGTCGGTCCGGGTTGTTATAACAGTAACCTGATTATTACATTAGGGAAATTATCTATCTTAAATTATATATAACCAAACCGCATTAGATTCTTTAAGTATTTATTTTATTTAAGTAGTTCATGGTTCGTTTGTGTGGTATATGTTGTATATTTGTAGATGAGAAGACTTCTAACTCATTATTAAAATATTATCTACAAATCAGGTACGTATTTAATTTAGAACCAGTAGCTATTATAATAGGGAAGAATATTGAAAATCTCTCTCTCTCGGTTACGGATTTTTGCTCCGTCGTCGACAAATTAATATCGAAAATATTTTAACAATTAAGTCGAATATTTTACTTCGAAATCTGTTCTAGATTTTATTTATTTACCGTTATTGACGTGATAACGTCTAGTAAATTGATGAAGGGGTGCCCGTTCGAAGAAGATGACGTCATCATTGTCACAATTAGTGAGCGAGAGCGCGGAACAAGCGGTAGAGAGGTACGATCGGCTCGGCCTAAGCGTTCGGCTCACGATCGGCGGTCGGCCTAACTTACGACGCGTCCAAGTAGAAATGACAGCGGCAAATGGCGGGAAACTGTTTTGTCAATATTGAAGTAATGTCAAATAGTAAAAAGTTGATAATATAATTTAATGTAATAATATGAGTTAATAATATATAAGTAAATAAATGTAAGTTAATAATATAAAAGTTAATAATAAATGTTAATAAAATTATAAAATGGTTACCATAGTTTATTACAACTACAATTGCAGCAAAAAAGGTAATTAATTCTTGCATTTTAAGAATCTGATTAGCGATATAATCTCATATATTTGTTCTTTGATTATAAAATAAGTAGCATCGGTGGGCGAGTGCAGTAATATTAGGTTATATTACAATTTTGACTAAAAAGTTATTAGGACTCATATACTTACGATCGTATAAAAAGTAAACTGTTTTTATTTAGTATATTTTTACAATTTTCATAAGTTATTAAACTTAGCTTCTTTATTAAACTTGATTATTTCTTGTATTACATATCAAAGTATTTAACTTTATTTCGCTTTTATATTAAATACAATTAATTACCTGTAGCTTATATATATATATATATATATATATTATACAAAATAATGATAATTCAGTGATAATAATTCAATTCCATTCATGTTTTCTTATGTCGTTATCACGTAAAAATTATCGTCCGTAAACCGACTTTACAGACAACCAATTTTTTTTATAAATAAAACCTTCCTACCAAAATACTGATACTTTTTTTTACATAATTATGTATATCATAATCTTGACAATTTTGAGGAATTTGTTGTAAGCGCGCAAAGAGTTAACTTTCTGATTTTGAACAGTAATTGTACGTTAAAAAACCTTTTTTTGTTTTTTTTTTTTTTTGTTATGTCTAATATGAGATACTTTTTAAAATGACAAAAATCATTAAAATTAGTTGGTCTTTTTACAAAGTATCTCACAATCAGATAAAATGATTAATAATCTTTATAAAATATTTGTAAGTCAAAAATACGTTTATGGAAAAAAATACTCTTAATATATCGCTGCTTGAATACAAAAGGGACATAAATGGAAAAAAAGTGAAATCGATTTTATTTAAAAAATGCGATGTTAATAGGTCATATTTTTGTATTTAAAAGAGACTCCCATTGATTTCTCATTATAATATATGAAAACAATACTTTCGCCTTTTTAGTATTTTCGAGTTTCGGGGACCAAATATGAGCAAAACTGCCATTTTCTCAGTTGCGACCCGATAATCGAAGCGAACGCATTTTTCTTTTATGATAAAGTGCCATATTTCAAAAAATCCTTAACTTGCGTTAGTAATTTTATAACCAAAAGCGCCATATAGTGAAATATGTCCGTTTTGATCTTAAGAAATCACGTAAGTTTATTCCTCTTTCTTTAACAAAAGTGTCATATTTCAAAATTGCCCATTTTGTATTACAGATTTAGAAAAGTATAAAATCACTTTTTAATGAAAAGGGCCTTACTAAGCATAGCGGCCGCTTTGCTTATAATATTTTAGAGGTTGTAATATTATTTGATAAACGTTAATGCCATATTTTGGAATGCGCTACTTTTGTATTTCTTTAGATGGAAGTAAATTCATTATAATTATAAATTTAATATAAAACTTAAAAGAAAATTAAATATTTTAGTGAATTATTTTTATTTTTTAATGTATATTGTTATTTGATATACGTAATTTATTATAATTAATCACCGTTTTTTGATAATAGAATGAGTAGTAGAGTACAAAGAATATTTGAAATGCTAAAATCCAACAAAAACACGAATAAGGATTAGGAAATTGAACACCACACACCAAGTGAGACAGAAAGATGAGTGCTATAAATTATAACTTTACCGATGACAGTTAATCTCCGATTTGAGGCACAAATTGAAAACCCAACATGGAATGAACCAGCTGCTCTGTTAGATAACTCCTCCAACAGTAATTCCATACCTGATAGTCAACACAATCTGAGTTTATCCCTGTTAGATAATAAAGAATCATGGTTTGAACTACAAAGATCAAAGACCAGACTAAACGTGATTGTTCAGGAAACTGATTATGATAGTGACACTTCTGTGTCTACATGTTTGAAAAATTCTAGCTCAGTTTTTTCTTCACACGACAACGTTGCAGATCTAAACTTTATAACTAAAAATGACCTAGAGATGACGGACACAGATTCCGATGAAGATAATTATATAAATTTAATTTTTTCACTAACAGTCAGCTATTACCTTTTGAACCTGAACCTTCAGGTTTTAATAAAAATAATAAAGAGTTTAAAGAACAAAATAACAAATTGATAGCATAAGGTACTGTCTCCTGTTGAAATCCAGTCTCAAAAGATTAATTTTCTCGATTTTTCATCTATCCTTGATTCTCGGTGTGACAGTGTTAACACTCAGGTCAGCGTTAGCATTAGTCACATAATTATCGTACAAATCACATAATTTAGCACTTGGTACGATCGAACATAGAGGTGTCGAAATTGTATGATAATCCAACATGCATAACTAATAAATGTCATCGAAATGGAAATTTTAACTACTTAACTGTAGCTTTTTAGATTAGATGTAGTGGACATGTACAGGTGATGACTTTTTTTTTATTTCGTCTCCACTTCAGAGGCAGGATATATGTATTATTACTGTCGAAAAGTATCTGTGTAAAAATTTTGTATTTGTACGATACATTGGAACGAAACTTTACGGCCGAAAATACATAATACTGTCAGCAAATAATGCTAACACTGACTCAGGTGCCCAGTGTAGTTACGTCGAGTGTTGATACGGCATCTCCGTGTGATGAAAATGAAAGCTATGAAAGAATAGGTCGCAATAGGAAAGCAAATCCTAATTTATAGAAAAGGAACCTTACAAAATTATTAAAGAACAGTGGTAAGGCATACACATCTTTGTCAAAAACTAAGACAAATATAGAAGAAAAGAAAATAGGGCAAGTTTGTTCTAAAAAATGCGAGATTCAATGCTTTTAAAAAAATTACAACTGAAAAAAGATTACATATTTTTATCACGAGGAGTTTTTTTCTAGCTTATAAACCTGTTATTTAAATAGAAATATGCAGACTAGTTGTTTTTGATATATTCACATTCAAAATTTAGCTTTGAAAATATAATTTCTATAGTGTTGTTAGCTCAAGAATGGTTGTGATTTGTTACTGTTTCTAATGACATTTATGTTGTACAATTACATTTTTACATTAGAATATTCTACTTAATTTTTGTTTAGTTAGTAGAATTCATATTATATCTATTTCGAGACTAGCTAGCGGCTAGCGAGCTATAAGTCTAGTTTGGTATATTTTTTTATGATGGATAGTTCAATTTTGTAATTAATAAATTAACAAAACCTTATTATTGATGTAAAATGTTTGTAGTAATGAGCCAATTAGTTAAATTTTTTATAAAAATAATTGCTTTTAAGCTTTTAATGATTTTTGAATATTTTTTTTTTCAATTCTTTATTAAGAGAAAGATTTTAATTCTAGTTTTTTTGAAGCAGATTTTTTTATTTTCACTTAAAGAAGTTATTTCATTTATTTTTATAAACTAGAATTACCATTTTAATTTTTATGTCATAATTTTTCTAGATTACCTAAGTCAGTGGAAAAATATTTTGATTAAAACATCAAGTTTTTTGAATTGTGACTAATTATTCTATTTTTTACCATAAAACGAGGGATTTTTTTTTAAACAAAAGGGACTTATGTGCTAATATATCTTTCAAGGCAACACTTGTACTACAATACTACTTACCATTAAATGCAGCTTTGAAATACGCTTTTAGCGGTATATAACATGCATGTAATTAATGAAAGAATAATAAGTTACAGACAAATATAAATTTTCTAAACTTTAAATGGCTCTCCTGTAAAATAGTGTCTGTTTGATTTGTGTCCCTTTTGTATTCAAGCAGCGATATAATATATTCTATGATTACTTTTCATAAAATCACCACCATATCCGATCGCGCGGACGCAAAACGGTGCGCAAGCGCAGTCGCGCCGAGACCGCGGACTTAACGTGTCGTTTTTATGCGTGTTGTACATATGATGCGTATAATTTGACGATTTCTTACGGGAAATTTTATGTCAAATTTTGTGAAGCGTGTTTTGTGTTTCATTTTGTGTGTGGATTATTTTTAATTTTGAATTTTGGTGAGTAAATTTATTTTGTATTTTTTTAAAAGGAAATTGTACTTTTTATTTTTATTTTTGCGATTGTTTTTTTTTTTTATAAAATTTTACTTATTTCGGAAGTAATTGCTATAAATAATACAGTGATTGGTTAAATTATTGTTTTATTTCTATTTACTTTGTTAAATTTCTTTTATTATTCTTAAAAATATTATTCTTTATAATCTAAGTAGGGATTTTATTAAGTTTTCTTTTTTTCATATTAATAAAAATATACATAAATACCTGTATTATAATAATTTAAAAATATTATAATTATCTTTTATTTAAAAATATTCTATCTATATTCTTTCTATTTTTTATTTAAATTAAGCAAAATTGTATAGTTTTAATACTTAAATTATTCCATAAATTAATTATAGTTGCATATTGTACAATGTACAATTCGACTGCTTATAATCTTTTTGTGAGACCCTATTAGCCATAGAACACTAAATCCAATAGGATCACAATAGCTCCGTAATAATACCACTATAACCACGAAGTAAAACTATAGAAGCAGATGAAATCACCCCATTCGTAAAGTTATTAAATTATATTAGTTATTAAAATATTACTTACAAATAATAATACCATTTAAAAAATATGTGATAAACTTTTTCCTATTATTGTATAATTAATAGTATTTACGATCATATCGCTATTAAATAGCTTCTATGAACTTTATCTATTGTATATAATTATATTCTAGGAATACATGTAAAAATTTTTTTTATAAAAGTTTTAAAATCCGTCCGAAACCTGATTGTTTATTTTTTTCAAACATTTTATTTCTTTCCTGATCCATAATGTGTTGTGATTCGATATTTGTTACTGCTTGATGATATATCGCCTGTAATCTTTGTTTGTAATAAAACTGTAAGAAGTCCTATTCTATACATGAAGATATAAAAAAAAAATATTTTGGAGGACACTCATTAATGCAGATTCAAAGAATGTATTATTGTCTGTATGTATCTTGGCCACCCATAATACCAAAACAACTAAGACAATGTAACTTGGCACGATTTGAAGTTCAAACTAAGAGAACTACTTTTAAAAAAAAATTACTTTAATTCTAAGAAAGAATAGTGACTATACCAGATGTATTTATACTTTTTACTGTACTGTGCTGTATCAGCCTATAAACCACCAACTGCTGAGCGAAAGCCTCTTCTCCATATAGAAGAAGGGTTGGAGCTTAATCCACCACGCTGCTCCACTGCGGGTTAGTTGATAATTTCTCTACCATAGGGTAACGATCGTTATCAGGTGTCTTTGATAACAACCGGGACCGATGACTTTATGTGCTCTCCGAGGCACGATGGGGAGACCCACAAGGATGTACACCCGGACCGGAAACAAATATTTGTACAAATACAAACATCTGTCCAGAGCGGGATTGAGCCCGCGACCGCCGGCGCGTGGTGTTGAGGCGACTTCTCGCACCACTACATAAGAACGGTCGTCATACTTTTTACTAGAATAACGTTAATCGCATGCGGTTTGGCAATTTGTTGTCTTCTGTCGAGAAGTTCCGTTTTTTAACTCGATTTATTTATATCTGATCTAGTAACTGCTATACTTCTTCTTCAAAAGCGGTTTTTGCCCAACAGTGGGACATAGCCTGATGTAGTACACAACAATAATAGTAATAAAAAATAAATACAATTGATACAAAGTGATAGTTGATTTAATAATAAATAAATAAATATTAACCAACAATCACACCACGTTAACCTAGCCCCGTGGTAAGTTCGTAAGAACTTGTGTTACAGGTACCAGGAACGGAAATAAATTTAAGATATAAATACATATATACATAAATACACATCCATGACCCGGTGCAGACATCTATATTCGTCATACAGATTATCTGCACCTGGCGGGATTCGAACCCGCGACCGCTGCGTAAAGTGTCCAGTTGCCTGACCACTCGACCAGCCGGCCATCAATTATATTTGTGATTCATATATGTGACGACTTTATCATGCTCTTACTTTTATAGTCACTATTTCGTTTTTGTCATAGCATGAAGTTTTATAGCCAGAAATCTTTTTCAATAAATAGGTAATCTGAAAAAAAATAAATGATCTAACAAAGAAATATACTCTTGCTTAATTGTACTTATTTCATTTATCGGTCTGTTAATTTCACGTGAAAACCATTAAATAAAAAGTGAAACTTACTATAATGATAGCAACCATTATTGATAAATGGGCGACTGGTTGATCTCAGATAAAGATATTCTAAATGGCTGTCTTTACTTTCTATATTAATAAAACAAATTAAAATAAAAGCTTTATACCTAACGGAAACGAATAGTATAAAAATTGTGCTAGGTAAACAGTTTGCAGCCGACTGTCGGCTAACCTGTAGCTGACTTGGAGTTAGAAAATTATTGAAAATCTATAATCAAAACGATGACTACAACCGTTCTGGTGTAATGGTGCGAATAGTCGCCTCAACGCCGGTGGTCACGTATTCGATTCTCGCTCGGGGCAGATATTTGTATTTGTGCAAATATTTGTTTCCGATCTATGTGTATGTTCTTGTGTGTGGTGGTCCTTGTGGGTGTCCTAGGCACGGTGGGGAACTCCGTGCCTCGGAGAGCACATTAAGCCATCGGTCCCGGTTGTTATCATAGACACCTGATAACGATCGTTACTCATGGTAGATTTATCCGTCAACCCGCATTGGAGCAGCGTGGTGTATTAAGCTCCAACCCTTCTTCTAGATGGAGAAGAGGTCTTTGACCAGCTGTGGGATGTTTACACGCTGATTCTGTTCAGTTCAATTCAGTAAAAATAATTAAATGAAATAAACACCGTGGAGTGTATCAATGGCCTTTAATACAAAAAGTTCTTATAACTTTTTTCGGTGTCTGAAAGCACACGACATACACACAAGCACTTAGTTCACGACATATACCTCGATGGCCAATAAAAATAAGTAATAATCGAACTTGAGAAAACTACGCCAGTAACCTATCGTCAATATTCTACAAGAGTTCAACGTCTTTTCATTCTATGTTTAGTCAGATTTGATTTAGTGGCTAAACATTCAAAACCTGTCTTTATGCAGACAAGAGTTGGGTTTAGCATACATTAGCATCTAGATTTAAGACAGACTATATCAATAAAATAAATGAATAGTTAGTTCGTTTGTTTGTTTAAATTTACTCGTACTATATCTTACTGCAATCACGCTGTACTCATTTGATTTTAAAAAGGCTTTAGAATGCAGTGTAATATAATGCAGTGACAATTGGGAGTGAGGTAAAACGTAAATGTTTTTTTTAAATTATTTTTTATTTTTTATTAGTATTATTATGTAAAATGACATCCACGGGCTCTTGATTATCCCTGCCTTTTTTACTTACATTATGTATCGATTTACGCCTATCCTACAGATGATTTTATTTATAAATATAGATCGACGGTCGTTTGATTGTCTAGAAAAGCTAGGATGTGACGGAACTGTGACTGTTTTTAGTGCACTTTTTCTTTGGACCTAGGCTAAAAGCGTAAATATACGGTTTCCTTTTGTTTCTTATGTTTTTTTTTGTGGCTAATACACATATGAATGATTTTATTCCTTTATTCTATAGCTTATAACATTTTTTTTGTTGGTATTTTATCATCTTTTGTTAAGCAATGTGATAATTATAGAAATAAACCGAGCGAAGTTGCGATTTATACTAAATGTTTTTTAAATTTATAAAATAATTTTAAAGAACCAGTCTTATAGATAATAACATGTTTTGAAACTTGTGTATTATAATATATTTTAAGGAATCACAAATTATCTAAGTTTACCTCGATAAAAATAACGGATAATTTAATATTTTATATATTGTTGGCTGACCATCTTCAACACAAACAGATTATACTGAACAGATAGGAGCTGGTGTCCAAGTTACGCTTAAATCGGCTAGTTCCATCATATCTTGTCGGAACCCACATCTCAATTTGCAAAACTATTCTAGAGTTTGTATAAAATAGTTTTAAAATCAGTAAATAATTTGGTAGTATTATTAATAATAACAATTTAGAATATTTAAAATACTAGGCGCTATTTTATGTTATACTTTTCTATGTAACGTTATAGAGATAAGTTTAGTATAGAACAGTCGTGAATAAAAATCCCTAAATAAATATTATATAAAAAAATATAAAAAAATCAAAGCTTATACTATTAATCCATCTATGTTCAATGTTCAGTCTGGACTAAAAAAATATATTATGTATCTTAAATATGTGCACAAGTGAAATGTGTGTAACATACTACATTATTCTACAAACTACAAATTTCAATAAATAAATAAAATTAAAATTATTTATTTAGTAATTATTATACTTGATGTTTTGCACTAATGTATGTAAAAGAGCATTAAAAACCAAATAATTTATAATACGACATGATTTAGCTACTAACGTAATAATAAATCATGTTGTGTTATAAATTAATTAGTTTTTTAATGAACTTATTATAAAATATATTTGAGCGTATTAGATAATAATTATAGGCAATAATTATTTAACTTTTTTTCTTATTTATTCATTTGTTAGAGTTATTAAAAACATGAGTTAAGACTAATTATAATAATGTTTAAAAGTATTTATAGTTACTTTCAGATCTGTCAGTATTTGTTACGTAAGTTTAATAAATTCTCCAGATTTCGTTCAAAAACGAAACTAGTATGGTAAATATCTGACCACGCATATTATAGATCTCCATTATTGACACTGCAACTAAAAATTTCATTAAAATCTCTTGACGATAAGTTGGCGCAGCGGTTACAGCAGCTGAGTGAACAGCTAGCGGCCACGGGTTCGGTCTCTTAACAAAAAGAATCTTTGTATAAGCCATGCAAATGCTTGTCGGTGTGTGGGCGTTTGTGTTTGTGTGTTGTGTGTATTTCCGGACCACCGACCCAGGATTCACATTCTACTGGGGATCGTTGAGTGTAAGGTGTAACATTTATTTACTTAAGAATAAATATAAATCTCAACATATTTACTTTCAATGTAATTTGTGTGAGTTATTTTTAACTTGAATAGGTACATTATATAAGATACTCAACTATAACTTGTTAGCCATAGCCAAAAAAAAAAATTCACACGTCAAAAAACAACCGTCTGACTGGCAGAGCGTGGGTATTAAGTATTAAGTGGTGGTAAGCAAAAATTAGCACTTTAAGGTTTAACATTACGCAAACGGATCTCTGAATTGAAAAGATGTTTTCACACAGCTAGGTATATACTATATTATAATTATCTTCCCTACAGGCTAAGTTGGAATTTTTTTTTCATCTATTATAGTATCGTAAAAAAAAAAAAAAAATTGTATTAAATTAATTATGCATTTCAAATCCTATAGTAATAATAATAATTATATAAAAAACTTGACCGACAAAGCGGTTGATCCAGACAAATCGAGATATACAATAGATTTTCTGTAATCTACAGCCTGTTTGTACAGACAGTACTGTAAAACCCTGTCGTTGTCCCACGGCTATGCATACGCCTCTTATCTTAAGAAGTAGAGTTGGCAATTAATGCGCCGTTTCTCCACTGTATTTTTGCGAATATACCTGTCGCAGAATATCTTCCGAAAAATACGTGTTTCCTCGCCATATATTCCTTCACTATCAAGAAAAAGATAAGTTTTATAAGCTTTAGCACCGATAATCTCAGCGGTGTCAACCCAGATTTGAAGTCTTGACTGCCTGGTCTCGCGACTATGACTAATAATAAGATGATGAAGATTTTTATCCACAGAGCAAGCTACCGAACTGACTGTTACTGACAATGTAAAAAAAACTCACACAGGTAGTACCTGTAGTAATTATACACTTGTCACTCGTAGTATAACTTAAATTTGCCTTGTTATGTGTGAACAAAATGCTAATAATATAAATAAATGGAAAATATTAATTGAGAAATAAACTTAAGAGGGTCAACGATATTTTTAAAAATAAAATCTCAACTTCTCGTCCCAGATAAGATTCGTTGACTTTTGATCTATGTAAAATCGAAATATTAGTGTAATTTGATTGCCAATTATAAATATTTATAAATTTATACAGATCAATATTGTAATTAAATTAATATATATATATATATTAATAACACTTGAAATCACAAAATTTTAATATACAATATAATTAATAAGGAATTATTACAGGAACCGGTAATGGCTTAAAAAAATTGTTAAAAAACTAAATATACAGCATTTTTAAACGACTTAAAAAGAATTGTGTTTATTGAGAGAAAATATAGCACCGTTCTTTCATTTAAATATTTAAAAAAAAGCAATAAACTTTGGGAATATTAATTATTTTTTATATAAATTTTTACACAAATCCAATTAATGCAAATATAAAATAGATGTCAGAAATAGTTGATCATTCATAATGAATTAATTGTTATAACATTAGAAGAAAAAGGAATGCTTTTACTGCGATTTCTAGAATTTATTACATACATACATACATAAATACATACATATTAATAACTGTACGTTCAGATCGCGAGCGTCTGAATTGCAAATTGAACAATTTTTTCCGCTTCGGATTATTAAATAATTATAATCATAACATGACTCGTAACAAGCCGTAATATTTATTATACTTTTTTTTTATGGTACAAGGAAAAATTTATTTATAAATCTTACGTGATTTATAATATTGAAAATATTCTAAAGCGTGTTGAAAATGTAATAATGTAGATTTTTTTTGAACCGAACCGATTATTACACGCAGAACTATCACAGATAGATAATATTTTATTTATGGATAAAAATTACTACTTTTTTCGTTATTATAATATTATTTTTTTTGACTCATGTAAAAAAAACTCGACTATATAAGAATATTAAAAACACTGATTTAGAAAATATATGTAAAAATGCCTCGATCGAGTATCGAATCCCCAGTCGCAGGCGTTAAGGCAACTACTTGCACTCACACTCACTACACCAGAACGGTTACCCGATTAGTTGATTATAAACCAATGCTTATCACAGTACTTCTAAGTGTTTCTTTAAATGCTGTTTTTATTATTTAGTGATAATTTTTATTAATAAATAATAATACAGGAACGAACGAATAACTACAGGAACAAGAAACTCGAGCTTAAAACCCAATGATCCATGAAAACTATTCCGATCTTATTTATCAGCCTATTATAATATTGTTGTAATTAAACAAGTCCATTACACAACAAATTTTTAATACTCTATCCTGTAATTTATAATTATTATATCGGTAAATAGTTTCCCGTTTTCATTACCCGACTACGACAGAAGGAGGGTTTCGAGTGTAAGTATGTATGTGTGTATGTCCAATGTCCATTTCTTTGCCATACAGCCCAAACGGCTGGACGGTTTTTGACATTTGAGGTGTCGTTGGATTTGTCTAAATTGTAGTAGTGACATAGGCTATATAAATTTTCAAAATGGCGCCCGCAAATGGCGGAATGAGGGGGAGAGTTGAATTTTTTTTCTTACTGTAGCAATATGGGTATCAAATGAAAGCTAGTAAATTGTTTTATTATTTTTAGTTTATAATTAAAAATTTTAAAGAGTATTTTACGCAGTCGGGTTTTTTGATTTTTTTAATTAAGCATTATTGTTTAAAAGTGTATTTAATTAAAAGTCTAAATCGGATTTTATCGCGTTTATTTGTTTTAAAACTTTACAGTTTAACGATTTTTAATTAAATTAAATTATTTCCCGACGTTTCGGACCCTTTACAGCGTCCATGATCTCGGGGGACTGAGGTGGTGGGTGTCCGAATAATGAATCAATTGTTACATACCCCGCTTTTTTATACAATTATAAATTATTACTTTTAACCGTTCCTATTCATGCAGAATGAGCTTATTGTGTCTGGAAGTCGTGCTGTGTTCTTATTTTCCTTGGGTTCAATTAATTTTAGTACTGGCTCCCAAGCTGGTACCTTGTTGAGTATGTTGATACACAGCAGACTTTGTCGACCGTTGGCTGTGTATCAACATACTCAACAAGGTACCAACCACTATATCAGATTTGATAAGCCACAAATTCTCGCTAAAGAACACCGATTCCTACCTAGGATGATTCGCGAGGCTATTGAAATCAAAAAACATCCTAATTTCAATAGAGAGGATCGTTGGAACGTACCACCAGCTTGGGAGCCAGTACTAAAATTAATTGAACCCAAGGAAAATAAGAACACAGCACGACTTCCAGACACAATAAGCTCATTCTGCATGAATAGGAACGGTTAAAAGTAATAATTTATAATTGTATAAAAAAGCGGGGTATGTAACAATTGATTCATTATTCGGACACCCACCACCTCAGTCCCCCGAGATCATGGACGCTGTAAAGGGTCCGAAACGTCGGGAAATAATTTAATTTAATTAAAAATCGTTAAACTGTAAAGTTTTAAAACAAATAAACGCGATAAAATCCGATTTAGACTTTTAATTAAATAAGTAAAATTCGCGTAAATATAAGAAAACAGTAGGTTAAAAGTGTATTATAAATACGAGTATTTTTGTGTCATTTAATTTATATTACTCGTACATATATACATTCCAGCTTCATTAGTGACACTTATAAATAGCTTTATCGTGATATTTGTATGTGACATAACTTAAAAAGCGATTGTGACTTGGCGCTCTCATCATCTATATTGAATTGTTCAATTTTTTTTTTTTAATATGTTATTCCTCTAAATAATACAATAAGACACGGCAATCTTACCTTAATCAAATGTTCCCAATTTTATTTATACATTATTTCTCTACATAACGATAAGGAGACGTTGACGCATTAGTAACAGAGTCGGCTGTTACATTGGCGTTCGCGAGTTCGATTACGGTGGACCACGACACAGATTTTCATCCTACTGGTAGCCGTTGAGTGTGAAGAATAATGTTTTTAATATTTTTAATATTTATATCTCCACTGAAAACTACATTCAAGTATTTTTTAACAACTGCTTCAATTGTATACTGTACTGTATCAGCCTATGAACAATCCACGGATGAGCAAAGGCCTCTTATCAATATAAAAGAAGGGTTGGGGCTTAATCCACCACGCTGCTCCACTGCCGGTTTGTGGATAATTTCCACACCATGAGTAACGATCGTTATCAGGTGTCTATGATAACAACCGGGGCCGACAGAACGATCGTCGGCTTAAATACGACAAGCCATTTTGAAAAAGTCATATTATTTCCTATGATTAGTGGTTTCGAACAAACAAAACTCAAATAAAATTTGTTTTATAATATTTATATCTGCACAGAACCGAACCTGAACCCGATACAGTTTTATGATATGTATGATCATCTCCAATCAGCTGTCGCACCAGTTTTCAATATAGAATATAATATCTATAACGGAGCGGGTCAACGATCTACAGCTAGCATTTTCTCGCGGTTTTATATGCAATTACGTTTTAACATACTACTGTAAATACTAAAGGCCAATATAAGCGATCGCTTAAAAAATTCACTATCAGAGACTTTACAAAAATATAAGAATCTTTTATATATTCGAAGCCATAACGGCTTCGAATATATAAATCAATAATATATAAAAAATAATAAATAACTATCTCTGACTTTACCAACAAGCGGTAAAATTGGCTCTAGATTAGTAAGACTGTGAGTATATTAGACATAAAATATATACATATATAATACATAGTTTACAATAGAAGTAAATGATAGTAGTTGCGCGGTACAAAGGATCATTACACGCGTCTGCCCGAGGGAGGCGGCGGCGTGTAACGGGTTCGATTCCCGTTACGAGTTTATCTGCCACGGTTCATTGGGGTGCTTAATTATTCCGATACGCTCACGTTGTTACGTGTTGTGATATTGGATTGAAATTATTAATAAATTTATAAAGTAGAAAAAATCTGTTGTTTTATTTATTACAAAAATTTTAATAGCTTTAATAATATATTTAATTATTAACCATTTTTTATCCTATTTTAATTTATTGCTTATCGTTTTATTTTTATTCAATTTTTATAATTATATACGTAAATTAATAAAATAATTTTAAAAGATTCTTTGTTATTATTTATTATCTTATCGTAAAGTAACTAAATTAGTTAACTCGTTATTAAGTTAAATCATTGATAATTTTTTTAAGCTTGCAATTAGTTAATTATTTTATATATAACTAGTTTAGATAGTATTGCGGTACAGCTCAAGTTTCGCTCTACCTAGATAAGATCAATAGTTAAAAATACAAGCTAGTTATTTGTCATTTATGAAACTGTTATTTACTAAAGTAACAGAATAAACTAAATTGAATATTACTTTGTTTCAGATAACAAGCTCACAGTAAATGAAGATATCCCGATGGATTTTAATAGTTATGTGTTGTGTATGAAAATGCTAGTGACTGCGCGCGCGTTGATGTCTAACGTACTGTGACGATGTGCACACGAGTTTTACTGCTTATCGCGTTGGTGGAGGCTGCGATATGTGAGTACTACGTCATAATATTTTACGAGCAAAAGTTGTATTTTATAAACGACTAAAATCATTTATAATAAACACACATATATTGCTGTTTAAATTTGATTATAAAATTAAATTCTTGCAGTTTCACCAGCGATCGTGTTTATTGTTATGATTCTAGATATCATAATGTGTAGTTTTATAGCATATAAACACGTATAACCTAACTTGATTAATAGACTTATTAACACAAAAAAGAAACCCCGAGATAAGAGCATTTAAACAAACTTTACAGATTCATTATACTAAGATATATAGAAGTATTACCAAATGACGAATCGCTGACACGTCTTACACAATGCTATGCAAAATATAAGACCAATGACTGAGAAACGTTTCGACAATTTACAAGAATGTACTAAATTGGTTTCATGGGAACATTTATATGGATCTTGCTAATAGATATTTACACATGATGTATACTATTTTTAACATAATGACACAAGTATACAGAGTATGTAATTTTTTTTTTTCTTCAATAAGACCGAAAGTAACTTGTTCACTAGTTAGTTTCAATTATAATATAAAAATAAAATGCAAGTAGTAGTTTATCATTACAATATGACTGGCCCGTTGGTACAGTTGGAAATAACCCTACTGTTTGCTCCAGTAAAAGTTTATCAGTCGGCTGTTCGCTAAATCACAGGCATTAAGTTACCTAATTTTGGAAGAGACGACCGAGAGAGAGACCGTGTGTGTATGTTAAACTTATTTTTATTTATTTCATATTTCTCTTATTCATATTTTCATATAATATGTAAATGCCAACGACGGCTTGGCACTAGTGATCGTTGGCTCAATGAAGAACCATAACAAACATTTATATAAACCAAACAGATATTTGTCGCGTTATAGTGAGGTGTGATGATAATGTTGTTACGTGTTTCGATTACGTTTGTATAGTATTGTGTATTTCCAGACCCTGGAGACAGGAATTCCGTCTTTCTAGAAACCATTGAGTTTGCAGTGTTTATAATTTAATATGAAAGAGATCGCTGTACAGCGCAAAAGGTTGCCAATTGTATTTAAGTTATTCATGGTATAAAATATATATCCATATCTGTCAAACATGGCGAGTATTGCAAAACTCCTCAGAGATGATGGGAGAGGCCTACGTTCAGCAGTGGACATCCAAAGGCTGATGTGGTGGTGGATTTTCCATTCCACCCTCAAAGACTTAATACATTCACATCTTCAGGCTGAATCAATCACTAAATAAATATATAAATCTATAAAATAGACGTGTTATTGATGAACCACACGATATAATTTACTTTTCTTTTGAATAACTTCTTTTTTTTTTTCTTAATAATGTTTGAAACAATCACGTCTGACCTGTCTCTGCTAACAACTTGTACGATTCTATTAAACACAGCTAATTACGCTCAGAGGTTAAAATATTAACTTTCCAACTTTCTCCAGCGGAACTTATTTGTGGAAAAATGAACGATTCGTCGCGAGATCGTCGGTGCTTTGTCTGTTGATAAAATTTTATGACAATTATGACGACTCACGATACTCCAACGATTATGATTGTGATATAATTACACGCATATCATAATGCTATCTTTCCTTTTTTTATATATCAATTTTTTTTTTCAAAGTAAAATAATGTCTGAGTTAACTATTATAAGTATTGTGCGATTTTAATTTTACATTTTCGTTTTTTTTTTAATTTTTTTTTCTTAAAGTTATTTTTTTTTATTGTATTTCCTATCACATTAAAAATATATAATATCTCTGATTCAAATAATTTAATTATTAAATATATTTTTTAAGTAAATAAAAATATTTATAAATTGAACATTTGTTATTGGGAAAAATACATTATTTATTTATTTATTTATACTTTATTGCCCAACACAAAATTGAATTGTACAAAAGGCGGGCTTAATGCTAAGAGCATTATCTAACAGCCAACCTTAGGAGGTACAAGAGCGAAAGTTTGTAGGTGTGCAAAAATTGGAAATTGAGAAAATATATTTCGATTGCAAAGCAAAAAAAAAAATCGTAATAATTATTATATTAAATACATGAGCAATATTTACATTATATATATATTGTGTATATATACATATATACATATATATATATATATATATAAATATATATATATATATATATATATATATATATATATATATATACAAACATAATACTTAACAAGCTGACGACAATAATCAAAACACAGATTCATTGTGTTTATTGGGTTCATCGAATTAGGTTAAATTTTTGGTTAAAAAGAATTTTTTTTACTTGTCTCTTAAATGAGTCACGTGAAGGAGCCTTACGGATAGATTCTTATTATATATTCTTATTATTATTATAGAAAACAAAAAAAAAAAAAATAACTGTAATTTCGAATTTGAAAGCACTTAAAAAACATCTAAATCTGGCTTTAAAGTATTTTTAGTGAATTTAGATGCGTAAACTCATATCCTTACGATAAGAGTGATTATCGATAGCAGAAGCCATTACTTAAAAATACGCACCTCATGTTTTTGAAAAACCTTTAGAAAATAATTACACATACACTATCTCCCAGTAGAATGAAAATTAAGTTATCCAGGGTATGAAAACATGCTCAGATCGCGACAGACATCTGTATGACTAATACGAGTATTTGTCATAAGCCAGGCTCGAACCCGCACAATATAGTTGATCGAGTGCAGCATGATCGTTGCACCAACTTGTCTAGTAATAAAAAATAAAGTCTCATTCAAGTTCAATAGATAACACAAAAACTCACAACAATCTCACAAGTCATCTAGCGACACAGATCAACGAGATGTAGAGCGTTGAGATCAAATCGTAATGTCTGAGACGTGCCGCGAACGTTGCAAGTACACTGGGTTAATTTAAGTTTACGTGTGTTATAACTGGTTCTCGGAAAAATTATATTTACTCAATTATCCAACGGTCTACCAACATTTTACGTGTACAAAATACCACTGCTCCCATTTTTGCATTTTCTTTGTAGCTTGATGTTTACATCTTTCAAATAAACTTACAGAATTCATAATTGGTCTGGTTTGTAAAGGTCTTACATGGCAATCAGTTTAAGTCGTGTATAATAAAATGAATTGAATTGTTAAATCTCTTAAATATATTTCATGTTTAGTAATTACTTTAAGATAAAATATGTATAAGTGAGACAAAATATCATGACGGATAAGGAAAGGCATGTTTTGAAATTAACTCAGTGTGGTGGATTAATTTTCAATTATTCTCCTTAATTATATAAGACGCCTTTGTACAGTAATTGGACATTTATAAGCTGGTAGGAATACAGTTCAATATTATATACACCTGTACTTATACTAAAGCTGAAACAGTTCCTATTCTGTACTTTTACAGGAGTGCATTTTAAAGTCGCTTTTTTGTTTGTCATCTTAGACGCACATCATGTTGAAAATTCTGGATGAATTTGGATTAAACGTTGTATGTATTAACATTATAATTAACTTACGGTATCTGGATAACGTTGGGTACATTACTTTGTGTAATATAATGTTAAATTTTTTGTGATAAAAATGATTTTGCTACCGTGACGTATTTATTTAAAATGTGGATTTTTTAAACATTCGATAAAAGTGTGTAATCGCCTTAAAGCGAAATAAATATTTTCGTTTCATCTCATTTCATATGATTTGAGTTTATAATATTAACTACCGGTATATTTAAGTGTTGCAGTGCTTGTACAGTAACGCTAATATGTCGGTTCGAGTACAGGAGCATAGTACGAAGGCGATTCCAATGCAGCGAGGTGTGAGACAAGGAGATGTCATCTCTCTGAAACTGTTTACCGCAGCATTGAAAGACGCTTTCAAGCTTCTGGAATGGAAAGGTTTCGGCATCAATATAAACGATGAGTACATCACTCACCTTAGAAATTTTCGACGATATCGTGCTTATGGCAGAATCACTGGAAGACCTCAACATTATGCTAGTGACCTCGATGAAGTTTCCCGACGAATAGGCCTCAAAATGACTATTGGTGCCACATTAAAAATGTTCTTTAGAAAAAAATCTAAATTTATCTTTTGATGAAAATTCTTGGACCCAAGATACTTTACCAATTAGAGATGGTGGCATCGGTGTGAGAAAAATTTCTAGTGTCGCTATTCCTGCTTTTCTTGCTTCTGTGCATAGTACCAAAGGCATATGTACCGAAATTTTAAAATCAAGTTCAGTCCTAATTACAGATGCTGCAGACGCAGTAGAAAACTGGAGGTTGATGTGTCCTAAAGACGATATCCCCAAGGAAGTTACAAAACAAAAACTTTCGGATACGCCATAAGTTCACAATACTCGTGAAAATTTGACGCTAAATTTTACACGGGGTAGCTCACTGTTTATAAGCAATGCCGTCAAAAAACCTAGGGACACTTTTAGATAGCAAGAATTTTAGAATTTGTGTAGGTCTCCGGTTGGGAACACAACTGTGTTTTGAACATAGATGTCCATGCGGAAAGGAGGTTGATCTTTCGGATTACACCGCCTTTCTTGCAACAAGAGTTTAGGTTGGTTTTCCCGCCACGATTCCCTGAATGAGACCATTAAAAGAGCTTTTGCCATCATCGACGTTCCTGCTCTTATTAAGCCTACTCGAATAAGTAGCAATGGTGGCAGGAGACCTGATGGTTTAACACTGATTCCCTGAGAAAGGGGACGGGTGATTTTGTGGGACGCAACCTGCGTCGATACATTAGCTCTGTTTCATGTCAGGAAGACAGCTTTAAGATCGGGAGCTGCTGAGGAGAAAGCTGAAATTAATAAATGTCACAAATATTCGTCACTTATTCCAAGTTATGCTTTTGTACCGTTTTTAGTCAAAACATTTGGACCTTGGAGTAGTAGTGCAAAAAAATTGACCCCACGTCTCTCAGTGGAGGCTCCACATTGTGATAGGAGGGCTGGTACATTTTTTGACCAGAGAATCGGAATTGCAATTCAACGGGGATATGCTGCCAGTATTCTTGGCACCATTCCACGTGAACATGATTCATACTAAAACTGTCTGTAAATAACTAGTTTAAGTTTTGCATTGTAAATATTTATAATATTTTAAAATTTTATAATAAACGAATTAAACTAAAACTAATTATAATTTGTAATCATTTTTAATTGGTGTAACAATGAAATATATTAATATAATTATACAAGTAAGTCGTGAAAGTCAATGAAATTATATAATCTCAAAAAAAAAATTAATATAGGTATGTATCCAAGAGTGAAATTGGTGAAAATGTTACCGGACATTAAAATTTTAAATCAATTTTTATACGCAGATACTCTCGCGGTTGAGGTCATTTGCATTTGATAATAAATAAATCATTTCTAAGGCTTTCGTTTTCATTTCAATAACCGATTAAAATTATAAAACAAAGCCTTTTCAATAATTGGTGTTGAAATATCCATAGATTTTTATACTTTATTACTACAATAAGACTCTAAAACATTTAAATATTTAATCGTTTTATTAAAATTATTCTTAGCTTTCAGAATTTATATCTGAGGTGATAGTAATTTTAAACATATTATGCGAATTATTTTATTGTTTTTATTTTATTCAATGATTCTAAATAAGCACAAGTTACTCGTTTCTCTAAAGTAAAAGTATACATCATATATACTATATAGCTCGTGCGATTTCACACGCGTTTATGTTTATCGTTCCGCTTATATACGTCTATCTTAGGTAACTCTTTACAGCCTAGTCTTCCCTGATAAACAGGCCTTTTAATTCTTTGACCAAATAGAAAGCTAAATAAATCAGAAGTGTTATAATATATTATAAAATACCATGGTGTGACTTCACGTTGCGGAGTGTAAATAAATGCGAGTCAACCCTAAAGTTTTAGCAGCCCCATTTATTATTTCTTATTTATAAATTGCCTTTATAAAAGAATAATCCCGAACTCCTTCTTGCCAAGGTTTTGCCAACAGTTGATGTGGTGGTGGATTTTTCCATTCTAGACTCAAAGGTTTATTAAATACATTTACAGCAGCAGGCTAAATAAATCAATCAAATAAAAAAAAAATTACAAATTTTGTTAAAATAATGTAAAATTTGACAAATAATGATAATTTTAATACAAATAAATGTTTAATGGAATTTTATATAATTAAATCATATTTATCATAGTCGTATATAGGACTATATAATAAGTGAATTTAAAGGTTAAGTTATGCTTAACTAAATTAGCCACTTAGCTTTAATAGTTAACCATACTGGCGGTCTCGTACGTGGTTAACCTGTCTCAGATGTCAAAACAAGCTATTAAGAAGAATTGAAATTTCAAGCAAAGTCACGTTTCATTACTTGTTAAGAACGTAATAATGGCCTCCATTTAAGCTCCCATTCCATTAAACAAATCCATAGCTCCCATGGATTTCTAAGCCGAATTAAATAGACGCTTGGCTTTTTTTGTTGTCTTTCATTTACGCAATTTTGTCCTTAACCCATACGTAATACGGTGTTTGTAATCTGCATTTATTTGTTTTTATTTCCACATAACATATTAAACTTTAATTAGTTGTAATAAAGATTGAATTTGATTGTAGGTGATCTGAACTCGGTCGTGAGACCCGCCTCGTTTCGAGCTTTTCTTAGACGTACTTTTCTCATATTCAATTGATATGATTTCTTTCGTTGTGAGCGTTTCGTATTGTTGGAAAGTATGTCCAGGAAATGAAACATGTAATAAAGATATTTCCTTTGTCATATACTTCTGATGCGATTAGTATAAATGTAATATATGTGGGTCGTTTGCACCTTCTACAATTGTAATGTACATTGTTTCTTTTTACTCACTACGGCAAATTCCGTAACTTGTATGTTATATTTGTTAAATAATTTTGTGTTCAAATGTATGTGAGTGTGCTTGCGTGTGTGATTTTTTATTAGGTTAGGTATTAGGGTTGTAAAAATACAACTAACTAGAATAACTTCGATAACTAAAAATTGTTTGAATGATGCATTGTAGTTAGAAATTATTTCCGGACTCTCGGAATCAAACTCGAAAGATCCGATGAAAAAGTAAAATTATTGTAAATATAAAAATAATATTTAGTTAAAGTATTATAAAATATATAAATCGAAAATTACATTAACTAAGTTGGCATTTTCTTTTTATAGTTTTATAAGTAGTATATTTAGCACCCATAGTAAATTCACACCGTTTTCTGTGATAGTCTGGTCTATCATATTGAGACAGCTCTTTACTCGTGTAGAACTGGCTCTAGTAATTGACAATCCCTCGATGTTATCAGTAACAGTTATGCTCTCTCTTTCAGATCGAGTTTGAAGTTATTAACGAGAATTTGATAACAAGTGAACTTGATTTTACGATTAATAATTAAACAAATTAATTCATAAGATATGGATTTTTTAAAAGTATAAAATTTTTAATGGTATTTTTGATGTTTTTAAAGAGAATTTGACAACAAGTGAGCTTAATTTTACGATTAATAATAATTAAACAATTGATTTCATAAGATATAGATTTTTTAATAGTATAAAATTTGTAATAGTATTTTAATAGTATGACGACTGTTCTGGTATAGTGGTGCGATTAGTCGCCTAAACGCGCGCGATCGCGGGTTCGATTCCCGCTCGTGGCAGTATTTGTGTAAATTTTTGTTTCCGGTCATAGTGAATATCCTTGTGGGTTTCCCCACCATGCCTAGGAGAGCATATAAAGACGTTGGTTTCGGTTGAAACATATAATACAAACACAAACTCCAAAAGTACCTGTATGGCCTATACAAAAATTAGTCATGTTGCGAATATGTAACAGACAGTTGATGTTTCACAGCGTTAACACGTGACATACAATGATACGGTCACAGTAAATAAATTTATTTATTTATTATAATTAATAAATTAAATGGATCACTATAAAACGAATACTGGGTAAAAAATCAAGCGGCTTACCAGATGTTACGTGATTGCAACCACTCATGAACATCCGTATTACCTGAGAAGCCACAAATGTGTTTACGAATTTTAAGCTGAGGGAATTATTGAGTAGACGGAATAAAAAGAACAGAAGGTGAGGTTGGCATTGAAAAGGGGGAAAGGGACAGGATATCCTGCTCTTTCAAATAAAATTTTTAAGTATGTTTTTAAAATCCATATAAGTTTTGCAAACAAATGAGTTTGTAAGGACCGATGAATGGATGTTTGCTGTACTCGCTTAAAAACTGAATCCGTTACGGCGATATTTAGCAACTCTTTAATATTAATAGAACCGCAGTGGTCCGAGTAGTCGCCTCAATGCCATCGGTTGCGAGTTCTATTCACGGTAGGAGCAGATATTTGTGCAAATATTTGTTTCTGGTCTTTGTGGGTCTCCCCACGTGCTTTGGGGCATGTTAAGCCGTCGGTTCTGCAAAAACACCTGATAGTGATCGTTACGCACGGTATGGCTATCGCAAACAAAAAAAAATGCTATGTTACTTATAATACCTCCAAAAATATGTGTACAAAGTTTCATGATGATCGGTTAAGTAGTTTTCGCGTGAAAGTGTAACAAACTAACTTACTTTCGCATTTATAATATTAGTATGATATATGCTATGTAGGTAACAACGGTGCATCACCTAACTTTTCTTTACATATTTTGTTTAGTTTGCGTTGTCTGGAAGAAATCGTTATACAATCGATAAGATGTATATAAGTAGTTTGTATATTTAAGCTATGCATGTTTAACCCCTTTTAAAGTGCTGTACAATAAAGTATATTTTATTATCTCCTATTTTACTTTTAGTTCAATATTCTAATTGGATCGTAACTCAGATGGGTACAATTCCAGCCACGGCTAGTTTTGTACTGGCATATTAAGCATCCCGTGGAGTATAAGTCATTTTATTATTTGTGTTTAATATTTAAAAAAAAAGTATATTAAACTAGAGAACAGTGCTAATCATTAGTGAAATAGTAAATCCACCGAATCCACTGAATGCCATTGTGATAGAGATACTATTATATAACTAAGGTTATTGACAAATAACCGTAAAATTATAATACCATTAGTTAAAATTTTATTCATTTTAACAAGATATTTTCTTTTCGTATCGTTCGAAATTTATATAAAAGTACTAAATTCTGCCTGCGGCTTCGCCCACGTTGTTGTATTGGTAAAAAGTAACCATCTACTGTCTCAGGCTTCAAACTATCATGCTCGCAATCAACACTTTAGTAAATTCTCGCGAAAAGAAGGTCGTAAGCGTCGTGGTATAGGCGTTACTTACGTGTTTTCGCGTGATAATTTCTAAAATATGTTAAATTATGGCCAAATTATACAAAATCTTTATAAATTGTAGTCTATGTGTTATTTTGATGTATAAGATAGCTTATATTATAGCTTTATTATATTATTAGCTTATATTATACTAGCGGCCCGCCCCGGCTCCGCCCGGGGTATTGCAAATGATATATCATTTTCGTGAGGGATACTCACACCACATACTGGTGTCATCTGCTCCACCACCATGCAAAACCATATTGGTTTGTAGTACATGTATCAGAGATGGCGCTGTATGTGAAAAATGATTTTCCCTGTTTTCCTGCTTTTCTGTTGAAATTTTTTCTGAACCTCACGGAGCCCGAGGCCTTTCCAACGAATGCAAAACCGTGGAAATCGGTTTGTGCGTTCTGGAATTATAGCGTCAGAAAGGAAAACCCGACTTATTTTTATATTATAGAATTGCGACTATAATTTGAGATTTAAACTATCCTATCTCTCAAGTTGGATCGAACTGCACATGGTG
This sequence comes from Euphydryas editha, assembly GCA_036937285.1. Classification (NCBI taxonomy): domain Eukaryota; kingdom Metazoa; phylum Arthropoda; class Insecta; order Lepidoptera; family Nymphalidae; genus Euphydryas; species Euphydryas editha. Next base: position 811,895 of record JAUPFZ010000012.1, read on the forward strand.
TGCGAATTTTATTATAATCGGTTAAGTGGTTTAGGAGTCCATTGAGGACAAACATTGTGACACGAGATTTATATATATTAAGAAGATTATAGCTTTGTAATATATATTACTGTAAAGTTTCATCTAAATCCGTTCAGTAGTTTTTTCGTGAAAGAGTAACAAATATCTACCAAACAAACCTTCACATTTAAATTATTAATAGGATACTTTATAGAATAAACTTAAAGCGATTTAACCAAGTATAAAATCTGGTTGCATATTATAAACATTTGAGTTATCATACTTCTTACTATTCCTGTATGTTTACGGTATCTGGAGCAAGAAATGATTTATCTCTTCGCTGTCTATAAATCACGTTCTTCTGGTATTTTAATCGTCTCAATCGACAATATCCTGTGCAATTTTTATTTTCATTAATAAGTAATTTTGTCCCGTAAATCGATAAAAGGAAAGCATGTATAAAGTATATTTCACAGATTTAATATTCATTCATTCATTCATTCAAATGAATGACTTTCACAAATAGTACGGATAATTTCGCCAATGACACGTATAATGAAGTAGACACGAAGGAGATGGATCGGTGTGGTCGAAATTATAACCTCAATAACATTGAACCTAAAATTTTACCATTGTATAACTTGCTACTTCTACTACATATAAACTGCAAATTTGCGTTGTTTCGAACGGGTTGACGCTTAAAATCAAAAGTTAAGCTATTTTTATATTATTAAAAAAAAAGTTATTGAAAACTAGGTTTCTTATAAAAAACTACAGTTATATAATGAAGGTACTGTAATAGGCTGTAGTCGTCGTAATGTTGGACAAAGTCGATTCTTTCATGATTTTGTGTGGAATATAATAGTGGGACTTAAGCCATCGACAATATTTTATACATAATCAAAACATTCAAAAAGTTAATATCGGGTCGGGTATCGGTCGCGGGTTCTAACTTTTCTCCTATATGGAGAAGAGGCTGCTGTTGCGACCTAGCAGTTAGACGCTTACAGGTATAATTCAGTTCAATATGAATTGTGTGCTATAACTACTTCCTTCAATATAAACGAAGATGGTTTTTCATAACCTAAAGTAATTTCAATAGTAGCTTCAACACTGACATGTAACGGGACAAAATTGGTTGTTGTATAAGAAAAATAACGATTATTAAATAAAAGAGTTATGTTCCTATAACATAATGTTAGCGTCTCTCCTCATTTGAGACATGCGACCATACATCAATATCTGTGGTAATACCGCACCATACAATTACGTCTCAGTTACGCACTTTCTGCAATCATATCGAAAATTACGCACATGCAAACTGTATCTGTAATGAGTGGTTTATTACTAAGTGTGATAAGGAGTTTCCTTGCTTGTTCGTATAAAATCATAATATTTAAATTACAATTACAGATATAGAAGATAGTATGGATCAAAAGTTTCTCCACATATTGTCAGTCAATGTAAAGGCCGAAATTATTATTTATGATGAATCGAATGGTAAATTTACTCGTCGACGTAAAATATTTGAACCTATAATCATCCTTTTTTATTTGATTGATTGATTGATTCAATCTGTTGATGTAAAAATATTTAAACCTTTTACATCCTAGCCGTTAGATATGCTGAATGTCAGGGACATTTAGCATATCTAACGGCCCATCATCTCTGAGCGTTTTGCCAATACACACGCTTGACAAGCGGGTTGGCGAGCGCAGTGTGTTGTGGCAAGATATGGTGAAGCTGCTGCCCATCATCATCGTGGTTAGTGTACAGTTGTTCGCGCCACTATGGCCTTATTCGCCTTTTAATACCTCGCCAAGAAAGAGTTCGGAACTATTCTTCTCTGTCGGTAATCGCACGGCTTAATCGTTCTTGCCTGCATTCAATTAAAAATACAACTATTTAAAAATATCTGACAACCAATGCAAGATATAACTTCGTGTTAGCGCAGTGTTACCAGTAGGTAACTGTTGCTGTAGTTGGTAAATCCTTCATAATATATGTTTGTATGGGTCATACAAATGTTTGTCGTGATCTATCGTTTGTGCTTGTATCGTGTGTGATCCCGAAACCCTCGGCACAGAAATCTCATCCAACTAGTGTGTTAAACGACAAACGTGAGAATGCTAAATGACACATTCCGATGACAAAAATACTAAGTAATCATTTTGTCTGTTATGCACTGTTCTAAGTAATTGACGAGATACGATGCGAAATAAGGCGAAAGATTTCTCGTGACGTGACGTATTAACGTAGGATAATTTATAATAAAATAGCAATAATTCGCTTTGCGTGAGCCACACCTGTCGCGTCTCTGTCACACATATCAAAGTTGAATGTTTACAATTATAAACACGCATATAGCCGAGTACCAAGATGTCTTGAACGATCTATACTTAGTATTATAAAGGTGATTTAGAATTATTATATTTGAACTATGTCAGATAAATAGCAGTATTTAGACATTTCACTTTTTTATTAAAGGTTATATAGAAAGTTGCTTGATGCCCATAATTTTCTACGTATTTATTTATAACTTAAAAAGATTACTTTCAAAATATAACACATACACAGAATTTTATTTAATACTCTTTTAGATATATTTTATTTAAATTAAAATAATTTATTTTTATTTTATTGTACACCACAAATACATTATTAAACATAGCTTAAAAATAATAAGAGATTGTGTAGTATAATGAACGGACAAATGGCTAATTCGCCATTTCTATCAGACAACCTATATATATTATAACAATATGTCGCTCGACGTGTGGTTACCAGTAGAGAAAAATAGTCTTGACCTCTTTCTTGCCGATGTGTCGTAGAAGGCGACTAAGGCCATAGTGGTGCGAAGAATTATAAACCAACCAAGATGGTGATGAGCAGCAGCATCATCATATTCTGCCACAACACAATGCGCTCGCCAACTCGCCTACTAAGCGTGATCAGTATTGGTAAACTCCCCAGAGATGATGGGGGAGATGTACGTTCAACAGTAAACATTCAACGGCTGATATGGTGATGGTTGCTTATATCTATTGTCAATTATTGTTTACATTTAAATAGTCTCTTAATATTATTATTTGCGCTCATACGCATCTTTGTGTCTGAGGCAGATGGAGCAGCGCATTTCTGTTGACCGGCTCCAACCATTGTGACGTCCTGTCGAGTGTCTTCTTCAAAAATATATTTGAAATAACCGAATATAGTACAAAGGTGGTGTCTTTTCTTATTTTTTATTTTTTTATAATAATTATTATCAACATTATTTTGTACCTCTATAATATATTTTAAATAGTATTTCTCATGTTATACAGAATAGTTTTAAAAACACAAGGATAATGTTCCCGTGGGCTCGCATCGCTATGCGGTCGTTGAACTTAGCAAAAACGGGGAAAATCGTAGGCGCGAGCTTGTGAGAACGTTGTCTGATCGGATGCGGTGTTCCGCATTCTCTACCGATTGTTACTTACATACTTGTAACTTGTATTGTGTCGTAAATTTACTTAAGTGGTAACTGTTGAAGATATGAAAAAATATTCTTGACATGACTTTTCACACTGCCTAGAACGGTTAGCCTAGAATTTTTATTATAATCCGTTTTAATGTCCTACCTGTTGCTTTTGATATAAGTGACTCATTCTTAATTGCATTTTTACATTGAAGATTTATATGAGTTAACGTTTTAGTATACATTTTTGAGTTGTTTGCAAGAATGTTGTATTAAATAATTTGTAATTATATTTAAGATATGTTTTCTAAACTATTTGTGGTGCATGATAAAATATAAATAAATAATCTGGATTTATCTGGACTGAACCGAACTGAATTAGCCTTTAAACGTCCCACTGCAGTGCAAAAGCCTCTTCTTCATATAGAAGAATGGTTCGAGCTCAATCCACCACGCTGCTCCACTGTGGATTGGCGGATATTTTTTTTACTATCGAGTAACTATCGCTATCAGGTGCTTATGAAAACTACGGAAACCGACGGTTTTACGTGCTCTCCGAGGCACGATGGGGAGACTCACAAGGAAATACGAGACTGGAAACAAATATTTGTATAAATAAAAATATCTGCCCCGAGCGGGAATCGAACCTGCGACCGTCGTTGTTGAGGCGAATACCTACACCACTGCACTAGAACAGTCGTTAATTGATTTATCTATTAAGGTTTAATAAACATCCGCAAAATTTAATACTTTTAAAATATCTAAACGAAAGACTAAAAAAAGAAACTCATAACTCGCTATTGAGTATGTTAAAAAAAAAATGGTGTAATATCTGTAGCTATTCTGACAGACTGCCGGAAATATGTACATTGAGAATCAGAGAACAAAAGCATTTTTGTAAATGTAATTAGAATTATTACACAACTGACTTGATGTATATCCTCTCACTATCTTTAATCTATAGACTTATTTTTTAGGGTTCCATATCCACTACAGAACCTTAAATTTAAAATGTTTCTTACTCAATTAGGCTTCATAAGCACTTTTGAATCATCATTTTACTTATTTTATAATACAAGCTGTGTCCCGCGGTTTTACCCGCGTTAATTTGAGGGAAAATCGTACTTAAATATGTTTAAACAATTACTCTAAGAGTAGGTACCCGCCTCGTCGGTCGAGTGGTCGCAAGCGTTACTGCCGAGCAAGGGGTCTCAGGTTTGATTCCTGGGTCGTTCAACTTATTATTGAGTTCTTTTATTTTTCGAAAATTCTCAGTAAAAGAGTTATGTTATGTTTACTTTAAAAGTGGAACTTTAGTTAAAAAATGTCTCCAGAATAGAAATAATTACGGACGCAACGGAAGATCTCAAAAAAGATTAATTTTTCCCGTTTTTGAAATATTTATTATTATTGCTCAGGCCCTATTAGTCGTAGCGTTATGTTATATAGCCTATGAACTTCCTCAGTAAATGGGCTATCCAACACAAAAGGATTTTTTTTCCCCAATTATAACCAGTAGTTCCTGAGATTAGCACGTTCAAATAAACAAACAAACTCTTTAGCTTTATAATATTAGTATAGATTGTAAATTAATTAAGTATGTATAGTTAATCTGAAGCTATCATCGATTCGGAATGTAGATTTTGCTGAGAATCATTGGCAAGAAACTCAACAGTTTCTTGAAAAAAAATCCTAATTACATAACTTACACATTATAAACACAATCATATGTCTTGCAATGAAGGGCATAAATCCACACATCCTTTTCAATAATTAATAATGTTCCGCTGTTTGTGTGTCTATCACATGATTATCTCTTAAATATAGTAGATAATTGAAATTTTCACGGAGTCTGTATTGTTTAGGATATACAGGTGAATGGTAAGTTACTATCAATATTTAAGTAAAATACTCGTTACATGATTCTCAATCGAATCATGTAAATAAAATAGGTAAATATTAATAAACTTCTAAGTAATGTTACTCAACAGTTATCTAAGTACCTTTTTTTTTACATAAATCGAATGAGAATCATGTACCAAGTATTCTCCTTAAATATTGATAGTAATTCAACAGTCACCTGTATAGATAGGATAGTTTAACTTTTAATATATGTAGTTTCTAATACAAGAAATTAAATATGTCCATTGCGAAATATATGACTTAAAGAGATCACTCTTTTGGCGAAAAGAACACTTTTGTACTTTTTTTTTTGTTAGTGTTCTATTTACTATTTTGTTTATTTTTGCTGTACCTACAAAAAAATATATTTTTAGTATATTTATGTTGTAATTTGACATATTTTTTTATTTTCTATAAGAAAAAAAATGACACATCGCTCGGAACTCTTTACAGTAAGACCCATTCGTACTTGGCCGGTTTTATTTTTTTGTTATTAGAGTCAATTTCACTCTAATAGACCACACGTTCTGACAAAGTAAGTCGTAATGCCTATTAAATGTTAGTCACGCAGATCTAAGTAGCTTTTAGTACTAATAAAAAACTAAATTTAACTTTATTATATAAGAAATTAGTTTAGAATTTCATTAACTTTTCACGACATTTACCACAATCAATTTAACATTCTCAATTGTTTTTAAAACAAAAATTTACTAATATTTATTTACGTTTCTTTAATCTTTTAAATCAATTGCAAAAAATATTGTTAACTTGCACAAGATTTATGTAAGAAGAATTTTCGAAATATAAATACGAAATATTAATAAATTTACAAAAGTCGATCTTATCGCTAAAATATCGCTCGCAGACAAACTTTTGGAAAGGATATTGAGAAAGAATTAAGCGGAAATGAGTTGTACTGACGTTAGCCAATATGTCTGTAATATAACCTGAAACCACAGTGCTTTTAAACTTCCCACGGCTGTTCTATTTTTTGTATAAAAAAGAAGGGTTAGAGCTTAATCAATTACTCTACTACACTGTGAATTATTAAATGCATCCTAGATTCCAGATTAGATATCCTAGCATTTTTTTTTCTTCCGAAACAAACAGTTTTTCTAGTAACACTTGTAAGCGACGCAATATGTGAATTGTAATGTTTATAGGTAATTATTAATCTGTATGTTTTTTAATATTAGTGTAAGGTATTTTGTTAAGTTGTAAATGTTAGTCGTCCATTGACCGCCACTGCGATTAAAATTAAGTCACGTCATTGTAAAATCTTTGTCCTAAAATAAATATATCCCCATCCACAACAGTGTGTTTTTATCCGGACGATATCCGACCTTCTAGAACACTATTATTATACATTACTATTAAATTTATAGACAAAAAAATATTTGTAAATTTAGCGGTACTAGCCTAGATTTGAAACTGGGTAGATGTTCTCTACTTGGTTTTTAATAATATAATTATATGCACACTACCTTAAAAACTCCTGTAGGCTGAACTAAGAAAATATCATATAAGATCCAAACGAAATTTAAAGGTTCCCAAACAACCCTAAAATCTCGGAGTATAATTGTTACAGTAAATACACAGATAATTACTTTCCAAGTTATAGTATATGCAAAGTCTTCAGTATAAACTCACTACTTCCGATCATAATGACACCATAATGTATGGGTATTGCTGAGTATAAATTTTTTTTTACCAATGAAAATTAACGGAAACGTAATTTTGCTAATAAATGAATAAAAATGTTTATGTTACACTTAACAACATTTTAATAAAATAAATAATAAATAAATAAGTTTAACATACACACACGATTGACTATTTCTAACTAATGTAGGCAACTTTATGCCTGTTTTAAGTAACAGTCGACTGAAATACTTTTTTTTGTAATAATATAGATACATAAAAAAATACAAATATAATTTAATATATATAGCACCCAGATTCTGGGCCGGAATATAATCTAAAGCCCTGGAGCAGAAAGCAGTCACTACCAACTGCGTTAACGGGCCAGTCATTTAATAATATGTATATAACAACGGTAGGCCGTTGTGCGTGAAGGGTTTATTTACTATCTATAGTAGGATGTGAATCCTGTGTCGGGGGTCCGGAAACACACACAACACACAAGCACAAACGCATACATATATCACCAGACCACAACAAATATATGTATGATTTATGCAAACCATCGTAACTGTGCTATAGCGTTGTAATATAAGTTTTAAATCCTTAATCTTGTATGGCAATGCCCTTTCAAAATTATTTACGTATAAACGCTATGATTTGAAAGCTTAGAAAAAAAATCCAAAAGGGTATACCAGGGTGACGATTATAAACTCGGTTGTAAACTAGTTTTTGAGTCGGCCGTTATGTACACGAAAGCCTACAAACGAATCAGACTCGTTAAACAACTTTCGTTTTTTCATTAACTTAATAAGATTTACTTTATATGTAATACGTGTAATCGGTTATATAAAAAATATAAATATTTAATAGTCATATTGACTTCATTTTGATGTAAATATATTTTTTAAATTATGATGTAAAGATAATATTTCAATATTCATATTATAAATAAGTTTATTATTTTTAATATCCATTAATAAATATGTAACAATAGTTTTATAGAAGATAATTTTAGTTTTCTTAACAATTCTAGTTTCAGGGAGTTGTAGTTGTTTGTTATAACGAGATTATGCGTGTGATTTCACTCGCACAGATCGGTGTTTAATACAGTCCAGCTACCCTAAAGTGTACATTATTTGGATCTTAAACAAAAGTTCGGACAACATTCTGTCAAGGACCATTGAATTAATAATATATTTTAAGCGTTTAATATATGATATATTTATGTTACCTTCCCATCACTGTCAAGTATGATATTATTTTCAAAACTTATTAAACTGAATGAATTAATAAGTCTGTAAACGTCCCACTGCTGGGCAAAGGCCCCTTTTTCATATGGGAGAATTGTAAGAGCTTAATTCACCATGATTCTCTACTACGGCTTCGTGGATAATTTCCCTGCCTTGAGTAACGATCGCTATTAGGTGTCCATGATAGCAACCGGGACCGACGGCTTTACATGTTCTCTTCGAGGCACGGTGGGAGTCCCACAATGACATACACTCAGACTAGAAATAAATATTTGTACAAATACAAATATCTGTCCCGAGCGGGAATCAAAAATGCGACCGGCATCGTTAAGGCGACTACTCGCATTATTACACCAGAACGGTTGTCTCATCCAACTTGTCCTCTTAAAATAGTATCCGTATACTTCAATTGTAAGTTTCGAATCATTATCAAAACAAATATTTGAAATTTGTATAAAAATCTGAAATCTTTTAAATAAATATTTTAATATTATATTTTTAAATTTCATTAAAATTATTTGCAACATAGTTTCATACATTGTATGAAACTTAATTATTATTAAGATGTCTCTAATTATGTACGCAGTAACATTATTCAAAACCGGTAAGTAAATATCATCTAGAGATACAAACGAGATGTGATCTCGACCTTACTTAACTCGGTTCGTTTCGTCCCGCTGCCCACGAGTTCACTTTCCACTGCGCTTTCCTACTTTCCTATCACGAAGGTCTCACAATTTTATTTTTTAAATAAAATAAATTTAAATAATTATTTTTTATGTTTGAGTGTCAATCTCGGTACTGTACAGTGAGAGGTTGTAAATATATTGCACATTTGCTGGATAAAGACATATTTATCTGTTAAGGAGAAATATTGAAGATTAATGTGTCATGCTGATGAGATGAAATATGCCAGTGGTAGATTGCCCACTATGAATGGACCCAGGTTTTAATTCCAATATTATAACATTACATTTCTATCAAAACATATTGAAAGATTCCGATATAACTGAACTAAACTGAATCAGCCTGTAAACATCCCACTGCTGGGCAAAGGCCTCTCCTCCATATAGGAGAAGGGTTGGAGCTTAATCCACTACGCTGCTCCACTGCGGTTTGGCAGACAATTTCCATACCATGAGTAACGATAATTATCAGATATCTATCATATCAACCTGGACCGCCGGCTTTACGTGCTCTCCGAGGCACGGCGTCTAGACCCTCAAGAATATACACCCAGACTGGTATCAAATATTTATACAAAAAATTGCTCCGAGAGAGAATCGAACCCGCGACCGCCGGCGTTGAGACGACTACTCACACCAGAACTTTCGTCCGATATAAACCTCGTTTATATTTTATTATTATCAAAAATAAAAGCAAAAATTTCTTTATTTAAATAGGTAGTCTTCAAAAGCAATTTTGAGTCGTCATTGTAGAAAGTATATTGTTTAGTCAATTAAACACAGTTAATGTAAAGCTAGCACCGATTCCAAATGTAGATTCTGCCGAAAAGAATCGGCAAGAAACTCACCAGTTACTCTCATAAAAACTGTCAATATATTACACAACACAACTACTGTAAACAATCGTATGTCCAGTATGAAAGCAAGTGCTACTAAAACGATACATCTTATTATAAATAAATAAATATGTTTAACATACACACACGGTCATCTGTTCCTCAGGTAGGCAACTTAATGCCTGTGTTTTAGGTAACAGTTGACTGACATACATTTTTTTAATAAATATACATATAAATAATACATATATAAATAAATACATATTACACCCAGACTCTGGGCGGGAATCGAACCCACAACCCTGGAGCAGAAAACAGGGCCACTGCCAACTGCGCCACGGGCCAGTCGAATTATATGTATAATATTGTACAGAGAATACACATTGGCCATTAAAGAATTTTTGATATATTATAAACTTTATTTATTGGTAATTGTAAACTCTTTTGTGGGACTGATTGACTTAGAAAGAAAACATTTAATATATGAAGTTGGGAACTTGAAGTTACAATTTTATCCTCTTTATTTCTTCTCTTGCTTATACTCTACCATCATACCACATTATAATATATAATTAGTTGGTATCCCCAGTACCACTCCTCTGGCTTCTCCTGTGGGGCAAGTGCAATATAAGCAGTGGTTATGACACAACATCAGATGACCTTCATAGTTCATTTACTATTTCCATTAGCACAGATAGAATAGCTTTTATCAGGTGCGAAATAATTTAAAGCTTCTTGGCCCGCTTTTGTGTGTACAATTGTACATACACAACAGGCGTGCCGAGGCATACGAGTACTTCTAATTACATAACTTTGGTAGCTGTCAAACTGACAGTGATGTGTTTATCGACGTACTATATATATCAACACACAAAGCTCAGTCAATTATAATAAAACTCGACATTTAAATTAAGACATTATTTTAATTAGTACATTCAATAGGTATGTCTGTATATAAAAACTCATTTCGCTGTAATTAACGACACGCACACGTAGTAAATATCCACACAAGTGTGACGCACACATAGCAATGCTCGACAAGACTTGAAATCATATAATCCAATTAATATTATAAATGCGAAAGTTTGTTTGGATGGTTGTTTGTTACTCTTTCACGCAAAAACTACTGAACGGATTTAGATGAAACTTTACAGTAATATAGTTTATACATTATAATAACACTTGGGCTCCTGTTTATATAGATTTTATGAAACTTGGCCATAATGTAACCTAGTTTAATAATTAACGCGAAAACGCGTAAGTGAAGCTTATTCCACGACGCTTACGACCTTCTTTTCGCGAGTATTCACTAAAGTTCCGACTGGAAGCATTAACTACTGTGCACTCTACAAGCTTGAATGATATTTTATGTTAGTCTTTGTTACCGAGCTGTTGTAATAATTTGTTACGAATATTCTAAAGTCTAGGTAATGACATAGGCTCTCTTAAAACCTCCGTTTTATTAATACACTATATATCATCAAGAATAAATTTTAATAGCGCGTTTTTTTTTTGAATCAGCGCCATCTCATCAAATCATCATCATCATCAGTAAATAACCTTAATACATAAAAATTAAGCATAACTCACAGTATAATTTAGTTTTTGTTTCATTGTAATTAAATTTAAAAATAAATATTTAAGAAAATAGAAATAGGTACCTACGCTGCCAACGCCATCTGGTCTAAGGAATCTTAAAAACTCACAAAACTTACTTTTGAGTTATTATTTTGTTAAACTTAAAAGTTTACTAAATATGTCGGATAGGAATAGAAATCGTTTTAATATTTTAGATAAACATCATTTTCAATTAATATAGGTACTATTATGTTAAATGTCAGTAAATATAAAAACGATATTATTACCATTATACGATAGATGGCGCATGTAGGTGATAAAAAATATAAATTTATAATTTTTAAAATTTTAGTTAAATACCCGTGCGAAGCCGGGGCGGGCCGCTAGTTTATAATAAAACGATCACAGGTAGGTTGCATAAATTTTAGGCGTTCATTCTAAAATTGATAATGAAGCTAAAAATTTATTTTTTCATTTCTGTTTGTCCGAATCTTGGCCGCACAGTATAAATTTAAATGAGTATGGACATGATTTGATTTTATACTACGAGCTAGTATATTGGATACTTTTTATACCAAAATTGAGTATAGTTCTCCTGGGACAGTGGATGAATTTCAAAATGTAAACTTTATTGTAATTCGTTAACACATTATCCGATTATATTAATTTTATTTTTGAAGTAAAACTTTTTTATCGACGTATGAGAGAAAAATCGTCACACTTTCCGACGCCATCTTGAAAAAAATCGTCATATTTTCTATCACTGTGTACCGTCACCGTAGTTGACCAATTAATGTTAAATATATAATAAAAAGAACTAATATATCATGAAAAAATTATACTTCATACGTGAGTACACACACACTTTTTTGTTAGAATTTTCATACTTCATTAGTTTATTAGGTCATTAGTTTAGATATTACAACCATCATAACCCTTAGTAATAAATGCAAATAACTTTTAACCCAAAATATAGGTACATAAGCATTTAAAAGTGGTCATCTTAAGCTTGCGTGGATGCTTTATCTTATAGCCATAAAAAAAGTAGCAATCGCGAACAAAGCCACGTGCTAGGCTAGTCTGATCATACAATTATTTTTGTATGCTTTTACTTTTAATTGTGACGAGTATTTAAAATTGTTTCTTAATTTTAACTTCGCACTTTCTCCTATCCATACACTTACCAGCTTCCTGATCTGTCTTATATCATTTTAATTGCTTCCTAGAATGTGGGCTTCTAATATTTTCACTTAACTGTAACGAGTACCACTTCAATAATATGGTAATCATGAAACGGGTTATGCTGAGAACTGAGGAAGTAATGATTATGTGAAGTCTTAATGGCAGGTCTGATAGAAAATGTTTAACTTGTTTAGATTGTAGATAATGTTTTTAATTTTTTATTCGTCTAGATTATAATGGTTAACAGTTTGTACATTTTTTTAATGCATTTGATAAGGCCGTGTTTCCGACAAATATAGAAAATTTGATTTTTGAGGTTGTACTATATACTGTATTTTATCAGCCTGTAAATAACCCACTACTGAGCGAAGGCCTATTCTTTATCTAGATTCTAGAAGAAGAGTTAGAGCTTAATCCACCACGCTGCTCCACTGGTTCTGGTTCTGCAGTTTCGGATTTGATTTCCGCACATCATAAATGTCTGTATAGGCCATGCAGATGATTGTCGCGGTCTGGGCATTTATACTTGAGTTGTGTGTGTTTCCGTACTCCCTACACGAGATTCATATCTTACTGGAGCCTTGTGTCACTGTGAGGCGTTTTTTTAAAATAATTTGAAGGATTTTGATGTAACGTTACCCTTATCCCATATTCCGATTCCATTCCACTTTGTTGCTTTACATATCCATCAACAGCAGTTATTATTCTTGAAAGAAAGCGAGATTATAAAATATTATTAAAATAAAAAATAAAAACATGCGGATTTTGAATACCCTCTTTTTTGTATTCGGTTTATAAATTACGAGCGCTCTTAAAGGTATGCCCTTCATTGTCAGAACCGTTATGGCTTGATGCCTTGCGTAAGACTGATCTTCCACGAGCTATAAAGCGATATATATTCGACTTGCGCTGATATGGAATTTTTCTGTGTTTTTTTTTTCTTTTTTATAAAACTATATTATTATTCATCATTAAAAAAAAAAGATTAATTTTACGAGACCAATTATAAATTTTATGACTAAACTAGTTAGGAGAAATTAGTTATTAAATTTAAGCTGAAGAAAAAACGCCGAAGACTTGTGTTGTTCTTTCAATTTTTTCTATTAAAAAATAAAATCAGAACAACAATATATAACAAAGAATTTAACTTGCATTCCTTAATGCTGTAATTTTTCCTAAGCAGTAACATAAGGCAAACACCATAAGCAACTATTTTGTAGAAAAGCGACAAATAGTGAAAATGAAAATATTATTAAAAGACACTCCGACGAATCTTAAAAAACGGATAGTTTTTCTTTCAACTTACCTATACAGTGTGATTAGTAATTAATAGTGATCCTCTTTAGAGCATAATATAGCGCGTTTAACGCTTCTGATAGTGGATGATGAACTTATCTAGCAGTTAGAAAGATTATAGTATTTGACACAGCAGCGGTAAGATTTTGTGAAGTTGTTAAGGTTCTAACGTGAATTATTGGTTATTGGAGTTGAAATTACAATGGGTAGAAGTTTCCGGGCACTATACGGGAGATAAGGAATTTTTCAATCGGATTACTAGTCTAGAAATAACAATGGAATTTCCAAGGAAGAATAAATTTAATGGAACATGAAATGCTTTATATATTTGATTTAATTTTGTAAATCTTTCGTACTGATCTTCTTTTCGGAGGGTATTTTGTGTAAATATGGATATTTATCAATTTAAGTAAATATTTATTTTATACCTACCTTATTACATGGAGAGGATGTTTGTCCAGTACTGGGACGTTCACAGGTTGGTTCTGTTGAGTTCAAATTTATAATTAGTATCTTAAAATTTCTCTTATATATATCTTGTAAATATAATAATAATAATAAATATGTTTAACACACACACACACACACACATTCGTCTGTCCCCAAGGTAGGCAACTTAATGCCTCTGTTTTAGGTAACAACCGTGAGCCGACTGATATACTTTTTTTTTTAAAATAAATATACATATAAATAATACATATATAAATAAACATATATTACACCCAGACTCGGGGCGGGAATCGAACCCACAACCCTTGGGGCAGAAAACAGGGTCACTGCAAACTGCTCCAACGGGTCAGTCAAATATTTCAAGGTCTTTCATTTGTTAGATCAGAAATTATAGACATCATAACATATAGGTCTGTACTGTATTGTACCAGCCTTGAAAGAACCCCCCAGCTGAGCGAAGGCCTCTTTTCCATATAGAAGAAGGGTTAGAGCTTAAACCACCACGCTGATCCACTAAGGGTTGGCGGATAATTTCCCTACCATGAGTAACGATCGTTATTAGGTGTCTATGGTAACAACCGGGACCGACTGCTTCGAGGGCTCTCCGAGGCACAGTAGGGAGACACACAAGGACAAACACTCAGACTGGAAGCGAATTTTTGAACAAATACAAATATCTGTTCCGAGCGGGAATCGAAGCCGCGACCGACGGCGCTCGTTTTGAGGCGAATACTCGCACCGCTACACCAGAACGGTCGTCAAACATAAAAGTCTAAATAGCTTGAATCTCGGAATGTACAGAAATTATTAAATGTTCAGCTTATGTTGGCTAACATACTTTGTCTTATGAGCTAATGAAATGGAAAGCAATCACGAATAAAGTCGCGTGTATAGATAGTGTAGATAATAAAAGACAAAAGATATATTTATTTCATAGACACACCATCGATACGTCATAAGAATATCGTAAGTATTACATATTATACATGTATACATATTATTTGATGTGATTTGTGTTTATAGGTATACAAAATTTTCTTTAAAAAATTGGGTGTGCAATTAAAATAAACAAATTACGGTATGGATTAGTTCTAAAAGTGCTCTACAATTATATTAACTAAACATTTATCAACTAATTCGAGACAATTATCACAGTAATAAATATCAATGTTATCCTTGGACAATATTTTATTATGTGTTCCTGTTAGTCTGTTCAGAGGAGCGTATTTCTCTACGTTAGTCCTGGTACGAGAATTATTGACGAATTTGTTTATAGGATGTCAAGGAACTGGTCTGAGTATATAGTATATACAGCAACGTTGTCGCGTTTAAGAAAATAGTATATTTTTAAACATGTGTTGATAATACAAGTATCTTAGCTAGTATCAAAGCTCTACCCCTTTGTCCAGTCTCAGTACACTACAATTTTACCGAGCTTTACATCTAGAAAGCATTCAATCTAGTTTTCTTCACCTACATTATATGATATCTCATTATAATAAATCTTGAACGATAAATTATACCCTTTTTCTTCACACGCCTTCAAATCTTATCTCTCCGACTTTTCTCAGGAAAATTGTAAAAAATACCGTAATAAGCTGTGTTAAATTACAAAGACCCCATAGTTTATATGTTTACAACTCAGAATCTGCAACATTATTCTCGTGACAGTAATTTGTAAAAAAAATATATTTTATTGTTTGTAATGTGAAAAAAAATATATTTTATATTTATAATGGTAATGACATGTTGGCCTAGTAGACACAGAAACTGGCTGTCCTGCTAGAGGTCAAGGGTTCGACTCTCGCATATGACAAATGTTTGTAAGACCATACAAATGTTTCTCGTGTTTTACAATTGTGTTTTTGTAGTGTGTGATAATTTTGACCGAAGGCGGCCCGCGTAGGCGAGCCAACCGTCGGGGCGTCACGGTGGCATGCGCCAGCGATCCCGTGGCGTCCTTGTACGACGACGAGGGTAGCGCTGTGTTTTAGTGGGTATTCTGACTTCGCAGTCAGCGAGTCCCACATACCCGTCGCCTGCGGGTGGCGAGATGCGTAAACGCATTTCACAGCGTCAAAAAAAAAAGTGTGTGATAATTTTATGTCGATTTTGTCATCGTTATTTCAGGGACAATTTATTTTCTTGTATAAAAGAAAAAATTTATGGACTAGAAAATTCGAAAATTAACAAAAATTTTAAGTGTATTATATATTATAAATTAAAAATTCAATAAACATGTGTAATATTCAGTTTGTCAGTTCTTCTTTTACATGTTTGTATAACAACAGATTTGAAATACTTGACAAATAATATACAGCCTCAACTACTGAAGTTAAGACATATTACGAAATTAAAATTTATTGCTAATACTACGAGGAAAAATAAAAATTTATGACCTCGAAATAATCCTCATTAAATCCACTGTAAATGGTCTATCGACATAAAAGCAAAAAGAAAGAAAATTCTAGAAAAAAAACTATTTGACCAACGTAACATGATAAAAACAAAACAACGCATAGATTGTCTTAAGATTGAAATCTCCAAACTAATATCTTAAGATCACCAACCTATCATAAGGAACATAAAAAACTTATCACCCAATCATCACCATCATTAGCGATAACCAAAAGCTTGTGTTTTAGAAATATTAATTTATGGGAAAAGATACATCGTTCCGATTGAAAGATTGAGAATCTTTATTGCGTAACAACAATCCTCATTGTTGTTGAGATCAGATAGTGTTGTGTATTGTTTGAGGATGTTTGCGTGAAGGTCGACTTGATATCTCGAAATATCTTGCTGACACATTGGTATTATAATAATAGCTTTAGATGATGTTATCCTGTAGAAACTTAATAGATGCTATAGCTATCGATTCCGGTCGTTATTATATATAACTGATAATTAACATTGACCTTGATAAGCAAATAACCCACCAACCCTCAAGGCTGCAGCATGGTGCATTAAGCAATTATTAATTAAAAAATATCAAAACCAAAATTTTCTTTACTCGAGCAGGCTTCATAAGTACTTTTGAATCGTCATTTTACACACTATATAATATTAATTAATTAATTATATTTAATGTAAAACTGATTATACAGATTTTTCCACTTTACAACTAAAATCGGACTTAAATAGAATAAAAATAAGCGTCTATAGGCGCTAAGTCGGACTACTGAGCTCTAAATCGGTTCTATTTCAGACTACTGGGCTCGAAATCTGATATAATAAATTCTGAATATTAAATAATGATATTAATAATAAAAAAGTTTATATTTGTTTATATATATATTTAAATTAAAATAAATAGTTAAATACGCAACAACAATGCCACATCTAGTTTCTGTCGATACACATCCATGTTTTATGAGTATTATTTCTGCTTTGTAAACGGCACCGATGATATTGTTTTTAGTTAAAAAATTTAATAACTACCGGCTGTTATTTTTACATTGTATAGCTTAAGTCGCATTCTACCCTAATTTGTATTGTTATTGTTAATAGTATTTCTCAGTAAGCGAATTGTTATTCTAATGAGAAATAAAGCATCTCTTTAACCATGAAATCCATTCTAAGTCGGACTTGAGGGAGCAATGACAGCTTCAAATTTTGACTCGGGTACCTACTCAAGACAGGAACACTAAAGCCATATAATAATTTAGTAGTGATCTTCTGTAAGCTTGAGGTCGACCCAGTCGAGCTACTCCAGATTTGAGCAAGATAATTAATGCTGAGCCTCAATAAAAAGTCTATATTAGTATCATCAATTAGTCATCTTTAGCCAATGTTGGTCATGCAATGTTAACAGGCCTCTTGCGTTGATAACCGTCATCACTTAAATGCATTATATTTCATTTTTTAAGTCAATGCCCTTATCTTCCTAATTTTTAATAGTCAAATAAGTAAAATTTGAATTTTAGTTTAATTGAAATAATTGTTTTTAACCAACGTAACGGTGTTTGTGATAATAACCGGAACGGGCGATGTATCATTGACGTGTGTGCATATGGAGTTATTTGAAGCACAAAAACTATTTACAAGGGTCATATATACAGAAGTATGTATTTAATCTTACTATACTTCGTATTTGTGGAATATTCAATACAGAAATATGAATGGATCGTTTTTTCATTTTACGAAAACGTGTGTCAGCAGCTCTATTGAATTGAAAGTAACTTTTATACTTAATAACGAAGTTTTTACTGCAAATTATTTTATAAAATTGGATTTATAACTATAGTTGTTGAAACGCTTCACTAAGATAAATGTTAATTTACTTGGTTACATAATTTTTACATAATATAGTGAAAAAATATCTTCAATATTTCAAGTAAATCTTAAGTTATTTTTCGTCATAAATCAGTGATCATCGGAGCCTAAATTTCCTTATTGGGTCCACAATTTTCGAATTACGAGCAGCCGTGACTAATGGCTCTTGCAAGATTTTCTATGATTCCCATAGATTTGTATTACTCAATACAAAATTCAAATGACTTTGCTTTTTGTCATACCGGTATTTTACTTAGGGTAATCTGAAATTTCGCAATAATATTTCTAGTATTTTGAAATTTTGCTATTTGATTCTCATATGATCGATTTATACCATATTTGGGTACGATTATTGTAGTTTAAATGTTTTATGTTATTCTAGGTTAAGATTTAACCAAAAATACCTACTATTTCTTATGTCTACAAAATTATATTGAGATGGTAACCTCGAATTCACCGATTAATCTCCTCTGTGTCTTTTCCATTATACTTGACATTGTCAATATCATTTTCGTTTTCTTGGTACTGGTGAAAGCCATCAATCCTGATTATGAATAATGAATAGTGAGATGCTAAAATAAAAATGACATCAAATATAGAATTGAAGGTGTATATATTTATTTATTTATTCACTATGGTACACAAAACAGAATACAATCAATACACTTTTACATAATATAGAACGTTTATAATAAATTTTAAGACTGGATTATATTCCTAAAATATGTGCACACTTCATGATTATAAACAATATTAGCAAAGCAGTATTTTATGAAGTTATTAAATATTATATAACATTGTAGTGGTTTATTTATTATTTTATGTATTGCGTGATTATAACACATAAATGGATACAGTAAAAAATAATATGTGCAGAAAGTGATTATTCATAAGAATTGTTTTAATTTCTGAAAGAAATCGTAAAAGTGAAACACGGAATGATAGTTATTATAATAATGAAATAAAAACATTACTAATGTACTACTAAAATATATTAAGACTAGTTTTTTTTTTCTTTTATTCTTTTCGCAAATTTTATTTTTTGTTACAATTATTTAATAAAAAAAAATTTATTCGGAGTATAATAAAATCTAATATAATAAAATCATAATATAATAAAATCAAACATATTTATTTATATATAAAATATATAAATAAATATGTTTGACACGGTCGACTGTTTTAGTTAACAGCCTACTGATATACATATTTACATTTTTTTTTTAAATAAATATACGAGTATAAAATAATATAACAGTCTGGCTCGGGTGGGAATCGAACCCACGGAGCGGAAAGCAGGGCCAACGCCAACTGACATAACTCTTCAAGTGATGCGCTTTATCATAATTTTATTTCCATGCATTATAAACTTGACTTGATTTTAAAAATTTAATAGCTAACCTCGCACTTATAAATTTACTATCAAATATCTAATTTACTTATATGTGTATATAAAATGTAATTATAATATTTATTTATACAGTATATGTATGTAATTGTACTTAACTAATTAAAAGCTTATGTATTTGTTTATTTTTTTTAAGTTATATGCTGCACCACAATAAATTACATATATAAATATTGACTTTGTTTTCAAACTCGTAAGGTTCTCTGGAAGAAATCGCTACTAAGCGATAAGACCACCTTATTGTGCATCGAGGTCTTAAATTTTTCTTCATGTAATAGTGTTTTATATATGTTTCTCTATGGTGTGCAATAAAGAATACATTATTATAATTATAATTAAACCATTTATTAAGCATTTCCTGATTGATGCTACCTAAGGATAATGTATGGATGGGTCTATCTATCTATATATTGCCATCGGTTAAGCCCGACGGAAGAAAGCGGACCTGAATGCGTGATGGTGCGGAAAAGTTTCAGGCGAGTGAGAATTGAGGATCGGAGAGCAAGTTAAATCGTCATTCCAAGTTGTTATCATATTCACCTGATTATCATCGATCATTTCTGGAAATTAATCTGCCAGCACGCAGTGGAGCAGCCTGGTTCATTAAGCTCCAATACTTCTATATGAAGAGACCTTTGACCAGTAGTGAAACGTTTACAGACGTTTACTTAGCTTTATTCAGAATGTCAAGTTTTTGATAGCTGTTTTTGTACTCGAATACACTTGCTAAACGATTAAGTGTTAGAGCAAAGCTATACATAATTAGATAAACACACAACACGTTCAAAAAAAAAAGAACAAATTGAAATTTAATTTAACTTGCAATTTTCCGAATCAAAATGACTAAAAATAACAATAAAATAAAAACGACAAAGACAAGAGCAAATCGGTTAGATTTTACGGTGGATCTTCGAGTAATTTTTGCGGTAAAAAATGTTTACGGTCCATCAGCCTCGACAAATATTTGATTGAAAGTAAAAATATTAGATCACTGGACCGTGACGCAACCGTAATTCACCAATGAGATGACTATTATGAAACCAGTGATTATTTTTAATATTACTTACGTCGTAAATTATTTTTGTATATCTAAAAGACGTTTGATATTGGGCTACTTAATACGACTTATGTAACTTAAATTAATAAACTTTTTTTAGTATTTTATTTTAAAGTTACATTTAGGTTTTTTTAGAAAATATGTGGAAATTGTCGCTGGGTGATCTGTCAGGCAGGCAGCGCTCGCTTCCGGCGCTGTCACCGCGCTGCTGCTATGTAGCGTGTAGGCGCTGCTGTATGTGCTGGACGAAGTGTTATATTCGTCATAACATAAAATTCTACAATATTTTCATGACGAACATATTCGTCAAAAACAGTTAACTGGGTAAAAATATAAGGAAAAAATGTTGGACACTGTTTTAAAATTAAATATTTCTTTTTCGCTATTTATGTGACAAGACTGGCCCGTTGGCGAAGTTGGCAGTTACCCTGCTTTCCGCTCTATCTGTAAGGTCACTAGCGTATAGATGTAGAGATTGCTTTGGTAGATGCATCTATCTTTTTCGTTCTGAATTTTAAACTGAAGATGATTTTTATACCGATTTTTCTTGTGATCGATATTGTGATGGCTTGTGAAGTTGTTAAAGGAACTGGCTGTTGTGATAGCGGTCGCTGGTTCAATTCCCGTTTATTACAAATGTTTTTATAGGCAATACAGATATTTTTTGTGGTCTGAGCCCGGTTGGCGGTTGCAGTATGTTGTGGCAGGATATGACGACGCCCAGACGCGCTCACATGCGCCTTATGCCACCCTAGTCGAGGCTGCGGACGGTAGGGTCGGGGATTGCCCGCCGTCCGCCGAAACAGCCTACCGCGAAGGTGCGATGCCCGAGTGCGCGGGGTGTCGCACAGGAGAGAGTGCCCGATGGGGCTGCCGCCTGCGGGCCACGGAGCAACGTACGCGGTACCCGTGGTCCGCCTTGTAAGGGCGGGTGAGGGCGCAAGGCGGGTTATTTTAGTGGGTGAGAGCCCCACACTACCCCGTTGTCTCCCCGGACGACGGGGTGTGCGTTCAGGTACATTTTTTCCCGCCAAAACAAAAAAAAAGGATATGACGACGCTGCTGCCCATCATCATCTCGTTTGGTTACAGTTGGTCGCACTACCATAGCCTTAGTCGCTTTTTAGGGCACCTCGGCCTGAAAGAGGTCAGGACTATTCCTCCCTGCCATTCACCGTACGGTAAGTCACATTTATCAATAGGTTGTTGCGTACTTACATCTCTACGGCTTACTAATTATAAAATTTGTTAGACATTTATCTATGTCTACCGTCAGCGGCAACAAGGTTAAAACATCTGGATCTAATACTACGTTCACTGAACAATTCTAACTTTGAGATAAGCTTTCTCAATCATGTCGTGATTTCTCAACAATGTATGTTATCAGTGAACTGTACGCTTTCAATTCGATTCCCATGCATGTGTTGCAAACATTTATCAGACTAGTTTTTACAAGACTAACATTGACACTAAAAAATAGGATCATTCGATTCAAAGAACCATTGTGATTGTATGGTGTAATTGTGTTAGGATTTCGTATGGTCGTTGTTGCTGATTTATCTTGAAACCAATATTATACCGATCGTGTTATATTAGTATAATTTTTTGACGGCCGGCTGGTCGAGTGGTTAGGCAACTGGACACTAATTTAAGTCTCGGTCGCGGGTTCGAATCCCGCCAGGTGCAGATAATTTGTATGACGAATATAGATGTCTGCACTGGGTCATGGATGTGTATTGATGTATATATGTATTTATATAAATTTCTTAAATTTATTTCCGTTGCTAGTACCTGTAACACAAGTTCTTACGAACTTAGCACGGGGCTAGGTTAACGTGGTGTGATTGTTAGTTAATATTTATTTATTTACAATAGATGTTTTTGAAAGGTTTGGTAAAATTCTAAAAGAAATATCTTATGTCAATTCATCATAAATAATTGAAGATGGCTTACCAGTGAAAAATAAAATGTGACCAAAATCTCCCACAGTAGTCCCCATCACAAATCAATCTTGTAAGATATCATAGTGATTCAGTGTATTGAAGGTTATTTGATTCTTGTATAGCATTCTTAAGAGTTCTTATTAAAAGTTAAAAAAAAAACTTTTAAAGTAATAGACTCTAAGGTTGATACTTTTTAAAGAACTTTACGCGACTAATGGGTAACTGAATCCTTTGAACGACGACAATGCAACGGAAACGCGTTACAGCGATGACGCGTTTATATAGAATTCGATTTTTAAATATTTAAAGTATGATGATATCATTTTTAAAGTATAATCATAATTAAATTAATGTGTTTATTATTTATACTGCACGATATATATAGGATTATACATGACTGGTATTACATTATCAATATATACTTTTTTTTTCTAACATGACTTATTTATTTTTAACGTCACAATTTCAAAGAAGTTTTATTCCAACCGCGTGTAAAGGTTACACACATTCATGTTTTTTTCTTTCAGAATGATAAAGTACATAAAGCTGTTTACTCATTAATAAGGTTAATTACAGACGGACAATAATTACCTAATAATTCTTTTTTTAACAGGTTGCAACTTCTACCCGGCGGGCGAGTACCTCAAGTTCGTGAGGATACCGGAGAATCTCAGCGTTGGAGAAGAAGTGTTACAAGTTGAAGTTCATCCGAGGTGAGTTTGTCTTAAATTTCACAATACTTTCTATTTTTTAAATAAGGTATACACATTAAGTTTTGAAAAAAGAATAAGTTATTTTCTTAATTAGTGCAGTGCAATACATGGATCCCGCGCGATTAATTATTTAAGATTGTGTAAGATTAAACAATCGGTCAAACAGATTGCGTATTTCTACTAGTATCGCAAACTTACTTTGCGATTCTGTTAATATTAGCCAATGACTTTATTTTTTGGAAATTGTACATGTTACTGTGTAATTTGATCGTGCATTCTTGAGGAAAATGTACTAAAACTGTATTTCACGAACTTTAACGCTATCCTTTGATGCTATCCCTGTGCATTATTCAAAATGAAGTACTACAGACTATAACCAATCACTATAACAAATTTCAGACAGACCCGCTCAGCCGTTTATTACGCCTGGTGATTATGTAACAAGTATACATGAAACTTTCGAATTTAATGAACGGCTTTGACTGAACTGAATCAGCCTATAAATTTTCAACTACTGAGAAAAGAACTCTTGTCCATATAGGGGAAGGGTTGAGGCTCAATCCACCACGATACTCAGTTGTGGGTTGGCGGATATTTTTCTCATGAATAACGATCGCTATCGGATTTCTATGAAACAAATATTTGTAATAATACAAATATCTGCCCCGAGTGGTAAACAGCGACCGTCGACGTCGAGGTGACAAATCGCATAACAGAACAGTCGTCGAATTTAATGCAGTTATAAAATTGTTTTTAGTTATTTTTCAATGCATGACTGT
Organism: Euphydryas editha; assembly: GCA_036937285.1. Classification (NCBI taxonomy): domain Eukaryota; kingdom Metazoa; phylum Arthropoda; class Insecta; order Lepidoptera; family Nymphalidae; genus Euphydryas; species Euphydryas editha. The sequence continues at coordinate 836,350 of JAUPFZ010000012.1, forward strand.
TTCGCAATCCTTTAAAAACTTCTAAAGTGTAAAACCGTTGTTCAAACCGGATGGTTGCTTCTACAACAGTTGTTTACTGATGCTACGCTAAAATATCGTGTTAAGTTAGTTGCGTTATTTTAACTTATCAAGTAGAAACTTTGCGTTAATCTGCGTAACGTTTTGACGTACCGTAAAGCTTATTTTATCATCTAATTTGACGAAGGCATTAGTATTTATATGAAATAATGGCAGGTAATTGATTTACACTTGTATTTTATGTATGTACTAGTGTATAGTATTTTCCGTGTTATGACTATATCCGTATATGAATGTTTTTTTTCTGTATGTTTTTTTCTGTATATTTTTTCATGACACATACATCGTATGAGTGTATATTGTATATTTGGTGTAAGCTTTGTTTTAAATAATGTGTGACGTTGAGTATTTATTGTTTTTTATTTTTGTTTTATTTTGTTTTATTAGTTTTTTATTATGAGATGATTTTTCTTTTTGAATAAAACTGTCCTTTACCATGCCGTGACGGCTTTTAAATAAAACAACACTTAGCAGGTGATTGTAAGTGCTTTTGTTAAGTCAATATTAGTGTATTAGTGTATGTTTTGTAAGTTGTCCTATAAATAAATAAATAAATAAATAAATAAATAAATAAATGACTATCTCTACTTATGGTGATCAGTTTGGTCAACGTTCTTTATATGGCATTGATTTCTCTTTTTAAGAATCTAATTGGAAAATTAAGTTATGTTTTAACGTTCAGCTTACGTAATATTGTAGCTCTCGGGTTACACTCATTAATCTTATGCTTCGATCGAAAGTTAAATATATATGAATGGAAAACTAAGAAATGAAATAGAGACGTAACATTCTAATTAGATTGAAAACATCAATTATTAAGTTAACTTTCCACGTGTATTTGACATATTTCATGTTTGTTTCTCTTTCTATTTACATATTGACTGACTGGCTGGCTCGTTGGTGCAGCTTGCAGTGACTCCGCTTTTCAGTGTTGTGGGTTCGATTTTCACCCCGAGTCTGGCTGTAATACATACCAACTCACCTACCAAATATGCCGAGTATTGGCGACACCAGTATGTTTTAGGATATTTAGGATTTATTTATCCAGTACGCAGTACAACAGCGCTTAGTTCAAGTGTTGCCTTAAGATCTTTATATAGCTATGGGACATTTAAAGTACTTTTAAATATAAGTCCCTAGGTAAATAGTAATGAATGATTATGACATATACTTACTTTTAGAAACATAAAGATTTAAAAATCATGACAAACATTAACATAAGTACAGTTCTTAATCTCCTCAAAATAAAAACATTCCGTGATATCTGAATCTAGGATCAGATGACGTAATGTAGACCACAGCCATGGGAATGAGGACACAATCCTTCTGTCACGAAGTTGGTTAATTTCAATACTATTTGGAAACCCTTTTGTGCGTTATGGGAAAAACTATTTATTTGCCTGTATCTAAATATCTATGTCTGTGCAAATATATTCGTAGAAGTAAGAGGTGATGAGTGACGAGTAAAAAAAAGAAGAAAAAAATTAAAAGGTAGTGTCTATTTTGGATCGGCTCATTGGCACAGTTGGCAGCGACCCTACTTTCCGCTCATGGGTCATGGGTTCCATTCCCACTTATAAATATATTTGTTGAAAAAAATATTAATGTATATCAGTCAGTTGTTACATAAAACACAGACATTATATTATATTAAATATATTAGTTTTCTTAATTCATTTGCTTTATGTAGTATATCTAATGTTATAAGCAAACAAGTTTTTCATATAATGTTAGCACACTACTTTAGGTAAGAAAATAATTAAATAAAATTTCAGAAAAATATATTTTAATGTTTATATTTAAATATTAAAAATGTTTATGAATTTATAGTACATATTTAACTGGAATTTAATTATTTTAATGTTTATCTATGTATTTAAGAGAAAAAAAATCCCACATTTTAATCCTAAATTTTTCTTTAACACTACTTAATTATTAGACTTGCGTCAAAATCAATTCTCACCATCATGAGTTGACTGGAATATTTCTCTTTAAATAATAAGTTCGATCTTGACAACAACAATAAATCTTTAAACTAATAATAAGACTCTAATAGGATCAATCATGTCCGTTGAAGATATTTTGAAACTTTTTTAGATTGCACTTTGTAATTAATACTGAAGCCAAATCTGTATCCTAGTTCTCTCATCACGACAAAACTATTAGATGAATTTCAAAGACAGTGCGATTCGTTTGAATTAATATTACGAGCTAAGTTACTGGGTACTTTTGATCCGGAAATTCCACTCGGTTTCCTTGAAGAAGAGATTAAAGTTAAAACATGCAGTATAATTCATTACATAACTGCGTAGTCCTATGTCATTTTTTTGTTGTTTTTTTTTTACTAAGCGATATATTAAATATATTCCCGTAAATTACCAGTCTGATTTGACAGTTCAAAAATTATAATGTCCTCATTATTGTGTAAGTTATTTACTTGAAATTCGTAACGTATCGAAATTCTTGAACATACGGCTCATCTTAAGCTGGCTAACGTACTTTGTCTTTATCCAATTGATTTTTATTTCAATTGTTGTTCGCATACCAACATAATACACTGCTGAATCAGCCTGTAAACAACCTACTGTTAGGCGAAGGCATATAATAGAAGGATTCGAGCATAATCCGCCACTATGAGTAACGGTCACTATCAGATGTCTATGATAATAACCGGGATAGACGGCTTTACGTGTTCTCCGAGGCACGATTGCGAGACTTACAAGGACACACACCCAGACCAGAGACAAATATTTGTACAAATACAAAATCTGTCCCGGGCGGGAATCGAACCTAAGACCGCTGACGTTAAGACGACTAGATACACGCACCACTACACCAAAACGGTTGTCTAATATAATACACACTTCTTTGTAAATCATCGCTTACACAATTATTTAATGAACTATAAGCGTGCGTCGAACAGGTTGCGTTTGATAAGTTTTCCCGATAACGCGTTATGCGTTCGTCGGAACGAAACTTACGATTTTACGTTCTGTTTAACGCGTTAATTCGCGTTACACAATTATGTCAACCATATGATTAATTGTTTAAGTACAGTGGGGATTTTTGTATTTTTGTAACATTTTGTAATTACAATCTATCACATTATTTCACGGTTGTTATCATAGAAACCTGATAGCGATCGTTACTCGTAGTAGAGTAATTATACTATCCGCCAACCTGCAGTGGATCAGCGTGATGGATTAAGCTCCAACCCTTCTATATGGAGAAGAGGCTTTCGCTCAGCAGTAGGTTGTTTACAGGCTGATAAGGCTGACAAGCGTATATAACTTAGAAAGTCTCGGAGTTTCGTTCACTTTGTATTTTGATATTATTAGATTGTCATAGTTTATGCTTGTATAAAATTTAGAGATTTTTATGTGTCTTTAATAGTCTATACAAATAATAAATCTGTTAAAACCTCCGTTTTATTAATACACTATATATCATCAAGAATAAATTTCAATAGCGCGTTCTTTTTTGTATCACGTAAAAAGTACAAAACCAATGTAAATAACTTTAATATATAAAAATTTAACATAACTCACATTATAATTTAGTTTTTGTTTCATTGTAATTAAATTTAAAAATAAATATTTAAGAAAATAGAAATAGGTAGCTACGCCGCCAACGCCATCTGGTCTAAGAAATCTTAAAAACTCACAAAACTTATTTTTGAGTTATTATTTTGTTAAACTTAAAAGTTTACTAAATATGTCAGATAGGAATAGAAATCGTTTTAATATTTTAGATAAACATCATTTTCAATTAATATAGGTACTATTATGTTAAATGTCACTAAATATAAAAACGATATTCTACTATTATACAATAGATGGCGCATGTAGATGATAAAAATATAAATTTATAATTTTAAAAATTTTAGTTAAATACCCGTGCGAAGCCGGGGCGGGCCGCTAGTTCTTAATAAATATGGCTTCTCACGTTACAAGAGTTATATACAATTTCAATTTATATATTTGTATATAATATATGTATATGGCTTACACGAATCCGAAGTTATGAACCCGCGACCGCTAATGCAACAGCTAGTTGTTGGAACTAATGTGTCAGCATGTCATGAAACAATAAACAAAAGTAACGCGTCCTAATTAAAATCCGTCTGTAACGTGCAACGAAAACATGCCGTAATGTTGATTATCTAATTAGTGAATCGTAACGTAGGCGCCTCGATGTGGTTCACATAGCAGGTAATATCAAAACAACGTAAAATCAAAGTGTTAAACGTTAATGACAAAAAATGTATTTGCTGAGAAAGAATTAGCTTCCTTTTTATATATTTTCAGATTTTTTTTAAATAAATTATATGAATTTTTAATTACAAAAACAAGTTCTTTTTTTTCTAATTAAAAGTTTCTTATATTGCAATTTGCCATCAACAGCAAAATGTTCTTTAAGTTCATGTCTTATTGTAAAAACTAATTCGAGTAAGATACGTGTACTTATTTATTTAATACATTATTACACACATAAATGAATTAACATTGTAAAATATTTACAGCAAATGTGCAATGGCGACCTTATCACTGAAAGCGATTTCATACAGGCAACTATGAGTATATGATTTCTGGATACAATGCACTTGATGCGTAAAGTACTACTGTCATACATACTAAGTTACATAAAATAGTAGATTAATATAATATGTACTTAATAATAATAATAATAATATTCTTTATTGTACACCAATAAAAGATAGAACAAAAGTAGTACAATTAGAGAAGATGTACAAAGGCGGTCTTATCGCTAAAAGAGCGATCTCTTCCAGACAACCTTTGGGTATAGGACAAGGCAGAGAAAAGCGGTTAAGAAGTGTACAAGTAGTTGTGAAGTAAATATAAGTATAATATAATAATGTAATAAATAATAGTAAATATCAGTATAATATAATATATAAGTAAATATAATAATATAATAGAATATACATACACATTCACATACATACACACACACACAACCACACATACACACACATACGTGTAACATATACTCGTACTTATTTAATAAAGAATAATAAAATGGTTGTAATAACCTTTTGTCTGACAAATGTTTCCGATATTTAATCTATGTGACGTATTTTATGTTAGGATGGATTAAAAAATAAGAATAATAAGAAACAGTGATTTAGGACTTATATTAGCTTAAAAGTAAATTAGTAAAAACCATAAATAAAAAGAAAAAAAAAATATTTATTTGTAAAACAAAACATAACAATCAAAGTAGTAGTAACCTAAATATAATAGGTTTTTTAGTAATTCCATCTTTCACTTAAATTCATAAGAGAAAATCTTTGAGACGCGTCATTCTCTGACATTTGCAATGAGGTCTTGATACAATACCAACAAAAGATATTGTCCAATTTTCCTCACACAAGTATAATGACACACTTGTTACTCAATGCGGTGAGAGTAAAAGTGTGATAGTTATATTCGGGTCTAGTATACTACAAAAATTAGCATAAACGAGCGTTTTTTATACCGCTAAAAAAACGCTGGTCAAATAAACGTATTTTTTTTTAGTTTGTATTGTATCATTACAAATTGATAATAAAATAACATTTATTCTTTATAATTTTAATAGTCAAACATCCTCTAGGTTTCTACAAGTAGTATATTTTATATTTTAATAGTTATATAATTATACATTAAATTTCATAGAGCGTATTTAATCTGGTACGTATGTAATGTGTTAGAATAGGTAATTAAAAACTAAGTAAGTAGCTGTTCTTTTAATAGAAATATTTTAAATTATAAATATTATAACGTCACTTTAATAATACTTATCTCCTCTAACTATATTTTAAATAGAATTGAATATATATAGTTTAAATCTATTTAAATTTTTTGAGATATCTGAATAAATGATTTAATATTAACTTAACTTTAACGACGTCCTGATGCAGACAGAATAGTTTACTTTAAAGATTTTTTTTTGACATAAATACGCGGTCATCGATTTCTAAGCTAGTGAGTGTTTTAGGTAGCAGCAGACTAATATACACTTTTTTTTTCTAATAAATATACATAAATAATAAATATATTAAAAAAATATATACTACACCCAGACACCAGGTGGGAATCGAACCCACAACCCTGGAGCAGAAAGCAGGGTCAGTGACAACTGCGTCAATGGGCCACTCAAAAACTTGCAAAACTGCAACAGTATCATAGAGAAATAAAATAAAAAACACCACATTTCAAACGCCCGTCTAAGAAACATAATCAAGAGTATTAACACTTGACATTTTCATACGAAAATATGACTCCGCATTTCAACCATTAGGTAATTTAGAGACACAAGCAAAAGGCTTTTAAAAACTAATTGAAGTCATATTACGTCTTAATAGAGAAATTACGTAAATGTCGATAGTCAAGCCCTTATTTGCAAATCAACTTAACATTATAATCACAATCAACATCTTAATATTATATTAAATATACATAAATCATTATCACTAATATATTTTTTTAACTTATATTTTTAAATTGTCACAAAATACTAGAACGACTTCATTATTTTCTTAATTGTTAGACAGACTGTGTATTGAAGAATATTGTTGCCTATATAACCCGTAGAAATGTTTGGTTTTATATAGTTAGGGATTTACGTAAATATAGTAATTACATAAGATTTTTCTCTCTTATTTTTCACAAAAACTATAACTTCACCCTTTTACGGCAGGATTTTCCTAAAATCTTTTCTTGGCTGATGTCTCCTACTCATAATCTATTTTCGTGCCGAATTTCAATTTTATAAATCTAGTAGTTTTCGGGAATTTATAATTAGCCAGAAAATGAGTGTGTGATATGTCTGACCCCATATTTTCAGCGATACAAAACAATCGTAAAAATCGGACTTCTGATTAAAAATTTCTGAGTAATATAAAATATAAATAAGGTAAGGTTGTTCCTCCATTGTTTTGTCGGTTGTAAAAAATAAACGAATCATGACGAATTGTGTTGTTGTGTTTTTATTTATTGCTGAATTTAAAAAAAAGTACATTTACCTACCGTTATTTTTTTGATCATTATTTAATTAAACGCTATCTTTGTTGACAACGATAGACTGTAAACAGTAGATATTTTGCAGATCTAAAAAAATCTTACTAAATAAAGAGTAATGAAAAAGGTATGTCTTGCATTTAAATTAATATTATTGATTTATTTGGAAATGAAACAAAGTGTTTTGTTGTAATCGTTATTCTATGTAGCTACTAATTTTTTCGTTTGATTGTTTTTCGGTTAGGTAAACAGCTTAACTGTATTAGTCCAAATGTTATTAAAATAATCAGGAAGAGCAAATCGTGTAAGTAGTATAAGAATTTTATGCTGTCTTAAGTCAATTAAAACAAATAGATGATTCCTTCATTTATTCATTTGGAATAATGGCTTTCAATAGTGCCAACAACTAAATGCTGCTAGGAGTTTGTGTTATATTAAGTTTATTTTCAGCGCCATCTAGCTTCTTTCTTTGAAACTTAGTAGTAAAGTTCCAACTCACGTTCCATCTTTTTGACCGCGCGAAACTAAGTTCGGTTTAATGAATATAGATGACTCTTTAGTTTTTTTTTTTTTTTGTACCAAAATTTAATATAATTATTATGTACTAGCTGACCCGTCCGAAAATTTTACACAATATATAATCTGAAAATAAGTAAATGTATGAGTTCTTGATGTTCTAAAAAATTATATAAATTATCGTTCTTAGTAACTCAAAACGTTAACGCTTTATAGAACTATGTATCTACGTCGATATTTATTACATTACGTGATAGATCAAAAACACTCCCATAAAATGTAAGTAATGTCATAGCTGTTATATTAGTTACAAAAACTGTTAAGTTTCATCCCATGTACTCGTACTAGTAGTGTAGATATAGTATAATACACAGTCAAGAAATTGCGCTCGTATCGTTATCAATAAAAAAAAAAAATAAAAAAATAATTTATATTTTTCGTCAAAAGCAGGGAACGTAAGCTTTAAAATAGTATATGAATTAATTATTTTGGTTAAGTATTTAAAAACATCTAGGCTCTCTAGAAAAAAAAAAGATCTTTTAGAAATAATATACATAATGATGATTATTTTACAGTTAAAGTTATGGTAAATTTTATTGGCGCTTCATAATTTCTACTTACTAATACAAATTTAACGTTATTCTTAGAGTTCTAATAAAGTTGTAATAATTGTTTATTAAAATAAATTATTGCGACCGTTAGGTATATACATATAAATAATGTTAAAAGTTAATCATAGAATAAATGTGTTTTTTTTGCGTTATTAGATCTTATAGAGTCGACAACTCTGGTGTAGTGGTACGATAAGTTGCCTCAACGTCGACTATTGCAGGTTCGATTCCCACTCAAGACAGATATTTGCATTTGTACAATACAAATATCGCGCTAACCTTAATCGAAAAGCGTGGTGGATTAAACTTCAACGTTTGCCCAGCTGTGGGATGTTTAAAGGCTGTTTCTGTTTAGTTCAATTTATACAACATGTAGTTAGACAGACATTTTACGATATATCGGAACTTGTGTTAACTCGTAATTAGTCTTGAAATGTGATAGGTGGAAATTATCACTATGTAGTCATGTACATAAAATTAATCAGCTATCTACGTTTCCAAAAATATAATTTAGATTCTCTTCTTTCAGAACAACGGGTCGCTTTACCTGCACCTATTTTTACTAAATAAATATTATTAAAATATTTCAGAAAGAACCTGGTCCTCCAATCCGTGGACCGGGAAGATGACGCCAATCTCTTCACATACAGAGATGTGAACCGGACCCACGTGTCGGTGGTGCTGGCCCAAAGCGTGGACGATTTGGTGGACAATGATTCCCCGCAGAACGTTGTGAAGTTCAGAATGGGATGTGACTTTGATACTGGAGATGATCTTGTAAGTAGTATTATTAATTTTCGTTAGTGTAATGTATATGCGTCATTGGTTACCGTAACTTAGAAGTTAGACGTTTGAACTCTTACAAAAATTAATCAAACGCATGCTGTGTTCCTTTCGAGCAATAATTCATAAGTTGTAATATTTTTTTCTATAAAAAGCTTCTCAATCGTCATTTTAATTTCTGAACCGACAAAAAAAAAAGCCTAAAAAAAACGAAGAAAAAAAACACCTTCCAGTGCGGACTATATAAAAAACAGAACAATCTTTTTATCCTTTACCTTTTGAAATAACTATATTATATAATATATTCTTACGGGCATGTATTGAAAATAGAAGAAAGAAGAAAAATATATTTTTTAATTTAATATAACATACAGTCAAAATGAAAAACAATCTTAAAATATATGTATATCGATAAAAAGAAATAGGTAAAACTTATGACAATATACATATAATCAACTTATTAAAATGTTTATCAAATTTGATGTCGATTTAAAAGCGAGCAAGCGAATTTTATTGAGCTTTTCAGTGTTTCCTAATTCTCATATATCGTTATATCGTATTTATTTCCTTTCTGTACGTTAAGAAATACTTTAAAATTAAATAAATATCTAATATTATATATTCTTTTAATATAATATTATTTAAAATAATTTCTTTTTATAATTTAATTAATATTGTTTTCAAGGTCACTCCATGTTTTAATGTAAAATTGGAAACATTGTTGGCTTATGTATCCAATATAAACAAATACAATAAATACATAAAAATAAAATAAATAATAAATAAAATCTGATACTTTCCCGCCTACGTGCGTTGTCATCGGTGAATAAACTTTAATATTTGTATCAGTTTCACAAATATGTTTCTAGTTACTTCCATTATTAACAATATTTGAAGTGTCAGTGATGTTTTGTTTTTCATAACTCTTTCTTCTGTATGTTATTGAACTTTTTTTTCTTTTTTTTTTTCTTAATATGTTTAACATACACACACGGTCATCTGTCCCTAAGGTAGGCAACTTAATGCCTGTGTTTTAGGTAACAGTTGACAGATATACATTTTTTTAATAAACATACATATAAATAATACATATTATATAAAAAAATACATATTACACCCAGACTCGGGGCGGGAATCGAACCCACAACCCTGGAGCAGAAAACAGGGCCACTGCCAACTACGCCACGGGCCAGTCATATGTAGGATTTTTTGATTGGTTTATATTCTAATTAATAGGTGACGCTGCATTCTACTTGTGATATTTTTTTATTAGAATAACGTTTATTGGGTTAGTTAGAAATATTATAAAGTTAGTAAACTGGTTGAATATTTATTACATGTTACAAATATTTGTACAAATACAAATACCTTGTTCAAGCGGGAATCGAACCGTCGACAGCCTGCGTTAAGGCACCGGTACACCAGAAAGGTTTTGATATAAATACGCATGCATCTACAAATCATTCGAAAATTATACCTTTAAAGCCAATCTTATAAAATATACATATAATATAACTAGCTGCGTCCCAATGTTTTACCCGCGTATTTTCTTATCATTAAGAAACTTCTCGATAAAAAATAGCATATGCATATTGTTCTGGATCTCTTGATATCTACATACCAAGTTTTATCCAGATCCGTTTAGGCGTTCTGTCGTGATTGAATAACAGACAAACATCCAAACTATCACTTTTATAATATTAGAAAGATTAACATAAAAATATCATAATATCATCATCATATCAGCCATTGGATGTCCACTGCTGAACGTAGACCTCCCACATCGACCTCCAGAGCGAGCAATTTGAAGCAGCGTCCATCCAATGGCTTCCGGCAACTCTCCTCATGTTGTCTATCCAATATCGACCGTGCGGTGACCGGCAGAGAAGAATAGTCCCGACCTTTTTCTTGCCGAGGTGGATACCAAAGGCGACTAAGGCCATTGTGGTGCGAACAACTATGCACCGACCAGGGTGGTGATGGGCAGCAGCGTCACCGTATTCTGACATAACACACTGCACGTGCCAACATGTCTGTCAAGCGTGACGAGTATTGGAAAACCCTACCCCCATATGACAAGAAAAATATTATATCATACTTGAATAATTAAAAATACTCTTAGGATTGTTTTGCATTGTAATTATAAAAAATGACGTGAAAAAAATCGTGTGACAATAGCATACAGGAAACGATAAATCTTTGAAAAAATAACGAAACCAATAAGGTTTATGTTATACTTTTACAACTTGAGACGTAAAATGTATAAAAACGCCTTTAAGATAAAGTTCAACGAACCTAAGGACGGGAACCCCGTGGATTTTCGAGGAGTTAAGTATTCTGGATATACCTCATTGTGGTAATGAACGTATGATGACGTCACAAAGTAGATGAATAAATTTATGTTGAAATAAAGAATTTTATTTATTATAGTGGCTGAGAAATTATTTTACATTTAATTTTGAATCATCTACAAGAAAATTAATTGCTATTTTTTTTCTTCTGAATTTGTCATTTAGTTAAATTTTCCATTGCTTTAGTATGTACATATTACAACGGCCAGTCATGTAATCACGATAAAGTTAATCGATATCGATGGAAACTAAATAGTAGTGTCCGACCGAAACAGGTTTTTCAGCCGAAACCGAAACCGAAACCGAACTTTCGGCCTTGCTCTCAGTTTCGGCCGAAACCGAAACCGAAACCGAAACCAGCGTGGTTAAGTGTAGTCCTACTTTAATACCTTCTGCCTTATATCGTTAGTTATAGTAATCTGGTAACGTTGCTCTGAGTGTTTTATATATTTTTGTTTATATGGTCTTAGTATATACAAATAGTATTGCGCTTTCTAATAATAGTTTTATTAAAATAACGTGGTGTGATTGTTGGTTAATATTTATTTAATATTTATATTTATTAATAAAAAGATGAGAGCGTTGTGCACAGTGTTGCCAGATCACTATAAATTTAAAATTAAAATTAATTTTTATAATTTTAATATTTCTATAACAAAACCGTGACGTGCTACTTTTATTTTTTAGCTTATTCTAAAAACATTTTTCAACACTCTCCTAGTTTTTTTTTTTTCCAATTCTGTCGAGCGAATTTTTTAATATAATAAAAAATCGGAAATTTTACATACATAAATGGGACATTACTCTCAAAATCGCGAACTTTGTCTTTAAATATCTCGCGATCTAAACCGTCAAAAATTATGAAATAGGAATTCATAAATGAAGCTATTTTGAACCCCTGAAAAAGTTTTTAGCCGAATCTATCGAAAAGTGGTTTCATGCTGGAACTACCTTAAACATATTTAAAATTTTAATTGTAACTAACAACTAAAATCTAGTTCGTTTTTACCTGACTGCGCGACGCAAAGAAGAGTAATGTGTTTATCATTACCTGACTGCTCGACGCAAAGAAGGGTAATGTGTTTATCATTACCTGACTGCTCGACGCAAAGAAGGGTAATGTGTTTATCATTAACCGACTGCGCGACAGAAAGAAGGATAATGTGTTTATCAGCCTATGTATCTATGTATGTATGTTTGTTTCTATGTGGCGTTGTTGAGATCAAACGCGTTGACCGATTTTAATGACTCTTACGTCAATCAATTCATCTTAACTTCGCGAATGTCACTAAATATATGATAATAATAAATATTCACCACAGCCACAACCAGATGCCATATTGTCGAAAAAAGATGAATTACGTCAAGTGGGGTTTCGTTGAATAGGTATTCATTCAAAAATGATTTTTAGGATTCTTTCATTTTTTTTTCAAATAATGGTTTAGAATATATAACGATTTAAATTAAGTTTTAAACAACCAGTTTCGCTACTTTTCATACATAAAATAGGTACTTATATACTTTATTCAAAATCAAAATCGGATATAGCAGCGGGGATAGTAGCAGTGATATCTTGGTGCTAGTGGTATGGCTGCAGACTGCGAAAGCAGAGGTGGGGTTCAAATCCAAGGCACACAAAACAAGGGAGAAGAGAAGTGGGTCTCGGCGTCTTGGGTCTCGGACTGTGATTGCGAAATTTACCATCTTATAATTCTAATAACGAAGCCAATGAATCCTAACTAAAAAGTGTATAAAAAAAATTAAATTAAAAATAAACCGGACTGCGTAAAAAAAACTAAATGATACAGATAAACTAAAAGATACAGATAGATGAAATAAAAAAATTAAAAAAAAAAATTAAAAAGAAAAAAAATAAGTCCAGTAGTTTATAATATTGTCAAAAGTAATACTGAACAACTACACCATTGAAATAGTTTTATAATCGATACACACATAATGAAATCATAAACTCTTTGCAAAATAGAAGGATTTTATGGTTTGGGAATTCCCGACAATTTTAAAGTCCCGGGACACGAGACAGCCTACAATCAAAGTCCCGGGAATTCCCGGGACTACAAGACTTTTAAGAAAAAAAAAATTCTCTTTTTTTTTAGAGGGTTAGCCATTTTTGAAGAATTTTATGCTTCGGCTGTAATGAAGCGTCTTGTCAGCTTCTAATGCTTCTACTATTTTGACTGGCTACAAACAAATCAACAATTGACTGCAAAAGAAGAATATTGTCTTCATTCCACTTGTCGACATTTGTTTAAATCAATCAACGCTTTTTTCATGCAATTTTTAGCTTCAGAAACCTTTCCGTCATCAAAATGATGGAATTCCATCTTTTCTTAACATCCAGTAGTAAACTGAGTTCTTTCCCAAATTCTGATTTCAAATAATTCTGTAATTGGCTGTTTTTCATTGGACATTTTCGAAATAATTTCACTAAAAACCTTGTTTCATCAAGCACTCTTATAAATTTCATCAATTGGTTGGTAGTTTGTTTCGTTGTCCGTTTCGTCATCAGTAGAGTTCTCCATGAATTCATCCTATCTTCGCAGCTAGAGACTGTGTATGTGATAGGAGCCTCTTTCTTTTTATAAAATGTATCTACCATTCCTAGATGAATTGCGTGGTTCATGCATAAAATCATCTCGCTAGGATTTTCATTACGTTTGGGCAACGCATTTATTGTGTTGTGTAGTCAGTAGTTACATAGTAGACCAAGTAATTATTCATTAAACTAACAGATGGCGCTAGGCTTCTTCAATTATTTGAAAATAAAAATAATAACATAACAATTTCGACAATCTTGTCTCGTCTCGAGTCTCGACCCGAAAGTCCCGGGACTCGAGACAACTAAAATTACGAAAATTCCCGGGACTTCGAGACACGAGACGTCCCGGGACCCAAACCCTAAAGGATTTATAGTCGGAATCCATTCTTTAACCGATCAAATCTTAAAAAGGAGCCCTGTAAAATTTAAATGAGTCCCGGCTGTTAATCCTTCTATTTTGTAAAGAAAGAAAAAAAAAAAGAATATAACTTATTACAAAGTTTACAAAAAGCTTTAGATGAATCGCTAATACTTTTAAAAAAAAACTGCCAAATCGGATTTTTGGAGTTTACTCCTTAAGAGTCGATTTTCATATATAAGGCGCCCGGTATGAGAAAAATATGAGAGGTAAAATGTACTGATGAATGACCTCGTTACTTTTTCGGTGCACGGGCACCTATGGTGCGGTGCGAAAGTAATGTTGCTCTAATTAATATTGAAAAATAATATTTAAAAAATAAATGATAATTGTCAGATAATAATAATTACATAATTTATCAACATTCCTAATGAAATATTTGTGCACATCTGAAATTGACTATTGTGAAAAGTTTAATGTAAAATATTTCGCCGATTAGTTATAATAAATGTATATAAAATGAATAAATATATATTTATATATGTATATTATTTTCATTAATTTGTTAATTTACCCTTTCATATGGTATTAATCTTATTTTCAGTTGGATAAACTCTTTTTGCGTATGTTTAGACAATCGTACTTAAGGAGTAAACTCCAGTCGTGCGTCGGAGCTGACACACACAATTTTTTTTTTTGTGACATTTTTTACTTGAAACAAATGAAGTAATTATTATAAGATAAATAAATAATACTTATTTCATAGATCACATATAAAATAAAATTACTGTAATAACTGATGAGGTAGGCACACACACGGCTTTCTGTCTAAATTAGGGAAAATTTATTGGGGTAAATAAATATGAATTATAGATAGAAAAAAATACAGTAGATACCTATCCAAACTGACTGGGCACCACGCGCGATCAACGGGAAAGGATGAGGCGAGATGACTGAGTAGGTAATTCGCATAAGCTATACCTACGATTCTCACATAGTTAAAATTAAATAAAAAAAGGTCATGAAATCCAACGACAATTACCTATAAACACGTAAATTTGTCATTTAAAAATAAAACTTAAAAAATGAAGTACACGAGTTTCGGCGCGGCCGAAAGTTTCGGCCATTTTTTGGCCGAAACCGAAACTAAGGCCGAAACTAGATTTCTGGCCGAAACTGGCCGAAACCGAAACCGAAACCGAAATTTCGGTCGGACATTACTAAATAGCATCAAACATCAATCACTATTTCGCCGATTTCTACTTACTTTTATTTCTTTCCAATTTTTAGTGTATTTTCGTCCCAACTCCAATCTCAATACCTTAATTTATGTATTTAAATAGAAATATCATCTCTAACCTACGTTTTAACGATGATTTTTATATTTTCAATTTATTGTGTCTATTTAGTTTCCTAGTTAATGGCATTGACTAAGTTACTTTTAGATAACGTAGTATCTTTTAAAAAAGAAAAAAAAAGGACATTAGTTTATAATAGAAACAACCCTCCTCCCTTATAGAAAAACGTATGTTAGTACAAAATAACAGGTCACTGGCTCTACCATAAAAGTGTCAATTTTGAGGGTACTTTGATAATATTCTCAATATTACAATAACTTACTTTAGTGTCATTGGTGAAATCATCCATTATACTTTGGAACAATTGAAATTCAATAATCTTAATGAATGATTGTCTGATTGATTGAATGAACTTGAAAAATTCATACCTCCAACAACTCATCCAGTAAAATGATATTCGTAAGCAGACTCACTCAGCGTATGTTTACGTAAATACTTCACCTATTTGCATAATTGCTCTTAAAACAGCCGTTATGACTTAGGAAACAAAGTGTCGGAGTAATTAATTATATTATGATTGAGAGACAGCTTAGTTCGCTGTGTTTGAATAATTTAATTCAGATAAGAGTTATGGAAAATCTTTTTAATGTTTTAGTAGTAAGTAGTTTTAAAAGGAAACTTTATTATTTTAAGATGATTACAATAATTAAGTTAATTAAGTAATTAAAAAACATGACAGGTCTTTATTCATATCCACACAATTTTTACCCGTCTTTTATGTTGATTTTTTTTTTATTTTATTTTTTTGGAATGATAGACAAGGTATAATTATTTTAGTCAATTTCTTTGGCATTTAAAAAAAAATACCAACATTTTGATTTAATTATAAGCTAGTTTTAGAATCAAGGCAAATGTCGGCAACGCACCTGCGAATCCTGTGATTTAGCGGATGTCTATGGATGTCGCGTACACTTACCACCAGGTGAACCGACTGTTCGTTTGCCCCCTCTCAAATTAAAAAAAAATCGTTTATATTTTTTTGTGAAAGTGACACAGAGTGTATCTATCAGATTACAAATCGTATTATATATACCTACTCATAAAAGAGATTTACAATATCGATATTGAAGAAAAAAATTAATATCGACAAGAAGACAGTCTTATCGCTTGTATGTTATTTATTTTATCAACCATAAGGTCACAAATTTGGGAAACTGAAATGGAATCAGGGGGAAAAGTGTGAGAGTAACCAATCATTATTACAAAGTACAATATAAAATAACATAATAAATATAATTTTTTTTTTACTCAGATTTCATTTGTCAAAATAAATTTTGAAACCAAATAGTTTTTGAAAATGTTTGTTTTACTCTACTGTGATCGGTCTATTGTCACTGAAAAGTTAATATTATAGCAAGCAGCCAATAAACCTGATCTAGTGGTATTAGATTATATCGAATTGTGTTTAGTCACGCTTCAAGGAATTTTTTTAACATTAAACTTATTACAAAACATATTATATATTTTATTATTATATAACAATCAAATGGACTCGTAAACTGTAGACAATATAACATATTTCTATTTACATTTATCTTTTTAATAATTTGACATTATATATTACAATATTATACACATAGTGTATGAATTTGATAAGTATCTAATAATAAATTCAAATATAAAAAAAAAACAATTTAAAAAATAATATGATTGATTCAACTAACGCATTAACATTTATTATTAATGTTTTGATAATTGTCGTCAACTTGTTAAAAATTAAGTATGTATATATGTTTCCTATACGTTGATTATAAGGTTTTTACTTATTTTATTATATTCTCTTGCCTTTTTTGAAAATATACAGTTTTCAATTTAACACACCTAAGGTAAGTACCTTGTACGTCCTAAGGTTGACGGTAGAGCTGCTTTACCATAAAGCCCGCCTTGTGTACAAATTAATCATGTAGTGTGCAATAAATTATAATTATAATTATAAAATAAATTAATAAATTAGGTAATACTGTTATTTCAGTATAATGAAAAAATGAATATATAGAATAAAAATAAATAAAACAAATAGACATCCATAGGGTTTCTAAAAATAACAAAACCTGAACGTACTAAGACATTCCTCGGTATAGATTTTTTTTGTAAAATAAACAAGGTAAAAGGCTTATCCAAACACATAGCGCTGATAAAACAGACATTATATCCGGTTGAAGGAACTCGACGAAAATAACTCGTCACTAAAAAAACGCAAGTGATAAATCACTGAGGTATTTTTAGGACCGAGAAGCTTTGGCTATGAATTTAGTATTACTTTTATAAAATAATGCTGAATTTAAAAATAAATATATTTTAGTAGTTTTTACTGTAAATCCGTTTATTTGTGGTCTGTGTAAGAATATAGTTTATGTTTATAGTTTAAGTATATGCTTAGGAATGAATCAAGAAATTTATATACAAACTGAAATGCGCACGTGCAGTCAAAAAACGTCCCTAAGAGAGGGGTTGCATCTCTTTCTATCATGGATTCAAGGCAACTTGTAAGAAAGAGATAAAATACAAGTAGTCAACGAAATGCTCGGAACGATTTTTTCACTTTACATGTTGGAAGCAAATGTCAGCCTTATGTTTGTTATTTCAAGGTGCCTATTCGAATATACAATTTTATTAAGTTAAGTTATGAGCGTTCCAGTTATCATATAAATTCCTTGGTAAGAATATAGATGTTTGGTAGTGAATCAACGATGACGTTAGATATCACAGCTTAAATTGCGCAGTGTTTTAACTCTTTAGTTTCAAACGAAGCACGAATTTATAAAGGAAAACATTATAAGGAAACCTACATGTTTTGGAAACAAATCTGAAAGATGTATATCTGACAACTCTCTCTGAAACGACATGTTTGGATAAAGCTCCAACACTCCTTAATTATGGACGCTTATGTTATCTATTATTTATCTGAGTCGGATTGAGAAATTGAAGATATACTTGTATTAGATGACGACCGTTCTGGTGTAGTGGTGCGAGTAGTCGCCCTAAAGCCGCGCACCGGCGGTCGCGGGTTTAATTCCCGCTGGGGACAGATATTTATATTTGTACAAGTATTTGTTTCCGGTTAGAGTGTATGTCCTTGAGGGTCTCCCCACCGCGCCTCGGAGAGCACGTAAAGCCGTCGTTCCAAGTTGTTATCTTAGACACCTGATAACGATCGTTACTCATGGTAGGGGAATTATCCGCCAACCAGCAGTAGAGCAGCGTGGTGGATTAACCTCCTACCCTTCTTCTATATGGAGAACAGGCCTTCGCTCAGCAGTGTGTTCTTTACATGTTGATACAGTACAGTAAAGTATTTGTATGATTTGTTGTAAAATAATTATACTGAACCGAACTGAGCCTCTACACATCCTACTACAAGGCAATGACCTCTTCTCCATATTTCTTTACCATGATGATTGGTATGAGATTCGACAACAACCAGGATCGATAGCTCGAGACGCGCAAGAACCCAGACCAGGAACAAACGCTTGTACAAATACAAATATCTACCCCGAGCGAGAATCGAAATCGCGATTGTTGTTTAGTTATTTGACTATGAGCACCACTACCGGAACGATTATAAAATGTTATTTATGTTAAATATCATTATTATAACTACTTATAATTATAACCTTTTGATCTATTAATACGGAAAACAAAAACTTTTAACCCCTTTTTAAGAAAATTACGCCGACGGAGAAGTATGAAATTTGGCATAGTTAAAGTTTATATGGAGAAGAAGTGCAGAATGCTAATAATTTTTTTAAAATAATAATGCTCTAAAAATACATTAAATTCAATAAAAAAAAATAAAATAAAAAAACTACAGACACTACGGCATACACATATGTACAATGATATATATATACACAAATTTTGTTTATTGTCAAAGTCTGTTATCAACACGGTCTTAAATACAGGTCTTACAACGAATTTTTGCAAT
The DNA here is from genome assembly GCA_036937285.1 of Euphydryas editha. Taxonomy (NCBI): domain Eukaryota; kingdom Metazoa; phylum Arthropoda; class Insecta; order Lepidoptera; family Nymphalidae; genus Euphydryas; species Euphydryas editha. Next base: position 855,909 of record JAUPFZ010000012.1, read on the forward strand.
GCTGTCAATTATATATTAGGTCGAATTTCGACCACTGGGCGACCACTAGTTATAAGTAAAAGACTGTCTAATGAAATAGAATACCCAAATCAAAAAGATAAAACCAACTGATTAAATTTTTTTTTATTTTCTTGTTATCAAACAAACAACATCAAGAAAAAGATACTGTTAATAGATTTAAAAAAAATGGTAGCATCTAAAATCTCGAGGGTTATTTATAGCATTCAACCAGTTTAAGAAAATTTTTCATAATTTCCTCCTGCTATCAAGTATTTCAATCTCAAGTACGAACTTCTGACCGCAAATTCATAACAATACTGGAAGCAATATTGAACAGTTAAGAGTTTCTCCGCTCGTTCAACGAAGAAAAACTTTCCTAAGATATTTTAATATCGGCTATTTCCTCTTTTCAATTTTATTTCAACTAACTTTAAATTATTGCTGTCAATTTCAACTCTTTAGTAAATGTACATATCTCTTTTTTATTTATAGTAATATTTACTGTTTGAAAAGCGAAACATGCATTCATCCATACTATTTTTTTTTTGTATTTTTTTCTGATTTTGTTTCAATATTTCGGTGGTCACAGCGAATTATTTAGTCCAGTCGCATACCAGCTTAATGATAGGCGTATATATGAAACGGAGATATTGATACGGTTGATATATATTATATAGTATAGTGAAAAAAAAACTGTTATAATTTATCATAACTATATACTGATAATGATTAAGGTTCTGTTTCACCTTAACTAACATACTAAAAGTTTTGGATGCCAAAAGAATTGTGTGACAGATAAAGTTATGTCTGATGGTGATAAAAGTAAAATGTATCAAAAACTTTTGTCTGTTGGATTCCGTTACTACACGTCTTATAGCATCAGCAGCCATTGAAAAAGGCCCTAAGCATCCTATACCAACCAATAAGAAGTATCTGCCAAAATTGAAATCTTATTGAAATCAGTTTACGTCTAACGCCGGGTTCCCACTACGCCGGACCGGCGAAATCGCTGGAAACCGAATGCCGGAATGACGTGTTCACATTACACTGGATCGGCAAAAATACCTCACTAAACACCGGATCCGGTGTTTTTGCCGAAACCGGATAAATGTGAACAGCTTCATATAAAATGTATGGCCAACTAGCCTTTCCGGCAGTTTCACCAATCCGTCGTCCGGCGTAGTGGGAACGAGGCCTTAGAGTCACCGCAGGGTTTTGACTCACGTTAACCTCCTGTACTATTCAGATTATTTGACTTTACTCGCTATTTACACGTACATATGTACATTCCAGTACTCTGTAATATATAAATCTTCAATAAACTTTACACATTAACAAAATGTAATCAATCAAAAATTTCTTTATTACTAAGTAGGCTTCAAAAACACTTATTAATCGTCACTTTAATTAATTGAACTTGTCAGAGAAATTTAAATATCATCCTGAATCTCGATGATCAGATTTATTGTATGCATGTATATATGTATGTATATAAATGTGTATGTATGTATGGATTTATGTATCAATATCACTACATTTCGTTATTGATGTTTATTTTTACCTTTTTTTCAATATTTTTTCGTATATATAGTTTTGCGCCCCTACCCACACCTTCTACGCTAGTCCTCTACCCAAAGGTTGCCTGGAAGAGATTATTGTGTTAGTGATAAGGCCGCCTGATGCAACTGATGCTATTTAATTGATTTGATTTCGATGTATTATCTCTATATTGTACTAATGTGTAAAAAGTATAAATAAATAGCTAAAATACTAATTACTTATTCATAGTTAAGTTAAGCTGTCACAATTTCAAATAAGACAATGGTTAACAGTTTCTACAGAAATATACAATTTTTAATTGGATATATAGATCTTGATATCAGCATTCAAACAAACGAACATACTTTTCTGATTATATAATAACATCCGTAAATAGTAAACTTGTTTTTATTTTTTCAGATATCAGCATATTTATCAGTGACGGTTTACATAGAAGATATCAACGATAATGTACCTGTGTTCCTGGATACACCATACCGGGTAACAGTGGACGAACTCACTCCACCAGGTAATTTAACATTTTAATAGTAGAATTATTATCGAATACTTATGGACTAAAATTTGGTTACAAGTTACAATTGCTGTTTGATTGCTTTTCTATGGCATAGTTATTGTTCCGTAACAAAATCACCTGTCGAAACCGATTTTGACAGTAAACTGGTTTTCATGTCTAGAATATTACGAAAGCACTAAAAATAATTGAAAATAATCGTCATCATTTTATGTTTTTATCTGCTTTCGAACAAAAAAAAAAATCAATAGCCGAAGTAGTAGTATGCTTCGACGAAAATAAAATGTAAAATTGTAAATTAACTCGATTCAGAACTATTTGGTACGAAACCACAACACCTCAATAATATTCAAATATGCTTTGACACATTATATTCCATCAAAGTTGATATCAATATTTTCTGTATCTATATTTTCTTAAACAAAGAAACAAAGAAAATTGCCATGCTTTTCAAATGAACTCAGACTGATCTTTGCTTATTATAGCATATATTTATGTACGTTTTAAGACTGTACCTTTAAATTATGATGCCTGTAGTTGAAAGAGGCTTAAATGAAAATAATTATTAAGTAGAAAAGATTCATTTAATTATTTACTTATATACTCTTTATTGTACATAAATATTGATTTACATTAAGATCATAAAACAAAAACTAATGTACAAGAGTTGGCCTTATAAATAAAACGACAATCTTTTCCAGGTAACCTTAGATGGAGGATAGAGATACAATTTCATATTTTAAAACATATTAATATAAAAACATACAAATACGTATAAAGTACACACATTCACATTATACAGACAACATACACACATTTACAGAAACCATACACATTCTACAGAAAACAAAGTAAATTACACGAATAAATGAATATTTTAATAAATAGAATTATAAAAAATTTATATAAATAAACATATATACCATTCCTTGAAAAGTTACAAATAGAACTGCATTCCATTGTTTACCACAGATATCAGAATTCTAATTGACGTTCACAACTTATGACACCTTGTGTTCATGATGAACTACATTTTATTCTTACAATATTTTTTATTTCTTTATTTTTTAATATATTTTTATTAGGTTTTTATATCTTGATGCTAATTTTGATGATAAGTATAGCTATTGTATAATCGAAAACACACAAAAATGCATTAATTATTAATTTCACAGGATTAACAATCTTCAAAGGTATCCGTGCCTTTGACCGAGATAAACCCAACACGCCCAACTCGGATGTTCAATACAGCATCACATCTGGTGATGACAAGGGACGCTTCGTACTCGAAAGTTCCCACAAACCATCTCTCATATTGAACAAAGCGTTGGACTTCGATACTGGAGATAAAGAGTTCCATCTTATAATAACTGCTTCTGTAAGTATTTTGGTCTTCAATCGATTTAATAATAAATTGAATTTACCTGGTTTTCCTATAGATGTTTGAACATGTCTTTGCCACTTGTAAACCGATTCTAATAATGTTTTTTACTAATACGTATCACATTATTTTAAAAATTCTAAAGTCGGCCAAAATATTTCGCTTTTCTCATCATATACATATACTTAAAAATATTTTAAATGTTTCCCAGGACCGTGGGTCACCACCTCGTAGTTCCAATACAACCGTTCATATCCTTGTACAAGATAACGATGATCTCCCTCCAAAGTTTACCTTCGATGTCTACAGGACTAGGATACCAGAATTTTATCCCATACTTGTAAGTAAATATTGTAAACCTTTTTAGATTTAGACACTTGCGTTTTTCAAACATGGTTTATTTTTAGAAATAAAAAAATGGCACATACCTCGATATAGTTTTTGACGATTTCGACATGATTTGACGAAAAATATTTTTTTTTTTTTTTGTACTCGCTTAACATTATTCGAAATAAATTGAATCATAAGTTTACAGAAATGAAGGAAGCGTACAATGACGATTAAAATTTGAAAATATTTTAATTTACATCAAATAAATATTATCTAAATATTTATTAAAATATTGTAATCTAAATATTTATAATCATACCCTTTTTGTTATGTTCAAATTTGATGACAATTCTAGATGTAATTTATAGATACTAATAATTTGATCTCTCGATATTAATTTTTAGTGTAATTTATCATAATATAATATATCCGAGTCTTTGTTTAGTAAAATTGAATTTATTGAAATTGAAACCATTTTGTTATTTAAAAATAAGAGCATTTTAAGTGTATTAAGTTCAATGAAATTCTTGACGTGTGGTGACCGGTGGAGAAGAAAAATAAAAAGTAAATTGAATTTGTTGAAATTGAAACCATTTTATAATTTAAAACTCTCCTATTTTAAGTACATTAAGTTTAATTAAATTCTTGCCGTGCAGTGACTGGCGGAGAAGAATAGTCCCAATCTCTATCTTCAGAGTTGTCGTAAAATGTGACTAAGGCCATAGTGGTGCAAACAACTATACACCAACTAGGATGGTGATGGGCAGCAGCGTCACTATATCCTGTCACAACATATTGCGCTTGCCAATTCGCCTACCAAGCGTGGCGAGTATTGGCAAACCTCCCTAGAGATGCTGGGGGAAGCCTATAAGTTCAGCAGTGAATATCCAACAGCTGATGGTGGCTATGGTAGTGGGTTTTTCCATTCTACCCTCAAAGGTTTAAATAGATTTACGCCAGGAGGCTGAATCAATCAATCAAGTTCAATTTTTCTTTAAAATTTAACTTTCAGTCGTTGCTTTATCGGTGTCAACTTTGAATGCTTTATACAATATTTAAATTTTATATTATAGTTTTATATTTTTATTAATAATAGTGATAAAAATGTAGAAATAATAAATGTAGAAAATAGGTTCAGCGTGATTGATTTAGTTAGAATCGTTTGTATCAATTAAGATAATAAATATTAATTTGTTGAACATTCGCCTCCTCAATGCCTCAGGGTAAAGTATTTCACAAGGAGTTATCATTCATAAGCTGTTGGTAAAGAGAAATTTGTCGAATTCCTACTTGACATTGTCGGAATCAACCGTGCTTCAATGGCACAAATGGCAGATTGATTTTTCGAATATGTACCTAATCATAAATCTCATGTACCAGGGCAAGAGAATCCACAAGGAGCTTCAGTTCGCTCAGCCGATCCGCGCGTTCGACCAGGACGCGGGCGTGGCGGCGCCGGTGCGCTACGAGCTTGTGGCGGGCAACGAGCGCCGCTTTTTCTTGCTCAGTGCGCTCAACGGAACTCTATTCCTTGAGAGGGAGGTGGATCTGGAGGCGGAAACCGCTCTACCTGGTAATATATGTGAAAAATATTTAAAACCTTATTTAAAAAGCTTTATGGATTTATAAATAGTCTCTTTATGAATCTATGCCCTCAGTTCTATACGCACAACATAGTTCAAAATAAATATATTTATTGAATTCAGAATTATTAAAAATTACAACTATTTTGATTACATAATATGTACCACCAACTCACAATGGAGCAGCGTGGTGGATTAAACTGAACACCTACTCCGTCATAGAAAAAAAGATTAATACCCAGTAGTAGAATATTCGTATACCGTTTCAGTACAGTAATGTAAAAAATACTGTTATTTTTGAGTACGAAAATAACTTTAATGTGCCAAATCAACATTAAGCTAAAAGAATAATTGTTTATTTTAAAGGTAACACCTTCGTTTTACAAGTTCAAGCATCACAAGTGGATAATCCCTTGAAGGTGGCGCAAGCGCGAATCGAAATTGAAATATTGGATCTGAATGACAATCTTCCAGATTTCGAAGTGGATTTCTACAATATAAGTATTGTAGAAAATTTGCCGAACGGTAATATTTAAAAAACATAATTTATGAATATTCTAATATCGACTATTTGGAACAGCACTACTACTTTATATTTTGTTTTTAGGTTTCAGTGTTCTACAAGTTATGGCAACTGACAAAGATCAAGGAGATAACGGAGAATTTACATATCAGTTAAATGACCCAAAGGGCGCCTTTTCAATAGATCCACGAACCGGTTGGCTTACTGTTAGAAATCAAGTTAGTACAAATAAATTTAAAAGAAAATATATTAGAGCACTTTTGGATATACCTTAGTTTTAATAAACAATAAGATATGCCTCATACTGAACGGTCCCAGTAAGATATTATATAATCTTGTGTAAGGGTTCTAAAATACACAAAACGAAAAAAAAATGTCTAGACAAAAAAACCAGTGTGACTTATACAAACATCTATCATGAATATATTACATAACCTGATATGATTACAACATCATAACACTTGCATCAGCCTATTGCTGTGATCACTTCACCAAACCGTTGCAATTTTATCTTTTTTATTATTTAATTAAATTAGAAATAATTTATAACATGTTTTTTTTTACAGACTGTATTGGATCGTGAACAACAGTCCTCGCTTCGGATGAAAGTTTACGCTCGTGAAAAGAATCCTAGCGTAGTCGGAACATTTTCAGATAAACACAGACTATCAAAACGGCGTCGATCACCCTCTAGCTTAAGAACACCTACAAAAGATAAAACTACATACGTTTTTCCAGATAGGATAGGCTCCAGTAGTGAAAATATTGAATATTTTGATGAATCACATCAGCTGGTGTCATTTGTTACTGTAGAAGTAACACTTCTTGATGCAAACGATAATAATCCAGTGTTCATACCGAGCAATCTATATGAGTTCACAGTTAAATATGATGCAGTAGTTGGTACTGAAATTGGTAAAGTTGAAGCTATTGATCCGGACCTAGGACGAAATGGAATGGTTTTATATGATTTACAGAGGACAAGTAATTTGACAATTACATCTCCTTTTCAAGTAGATGCTGAAAGTGGAGTTATAACTTTAGTAGAATCGCCACTATTGGAAGGAAGACATGCTTTGTTCATAGAAGCATCTGATCGTCCAGCAAATCCCAGTGAAAGGAGATATTCTTTGGCGGTAGTTACGATTGATATTATCAGAAGTTCGAAAGGTCTGTTATTTTTTTAACTTCGTATTTTATATAAAATGATATTTAGCAAAGTTCGAAACGTAAAACTAAAGCTATACTTACAAATGCATCTGCACGTTGAAATATTTTGCATTTAGTTGCCTTTTTTTTTTTTTTTTTTTTGTCGCAGGGGAATCCATTTACGGATGATATCCAGGATGCCCGGGTCGGCAGTCCTAGACCTATGTCGGACTCGGCACTTTGGGAGTGCAATACCGTACTAAACCCCTGCGGGAGCCTTCAGCCGCTTTAATTGGAGGGTTCCGGATCTGCAGGCAACAGGATCCCTCCGGCGACAGGCTGGCCTCGGCGAAAAGGCCAGACTTCTCCTCCATGGGGACTGTCCGGCTCACCTCTGAACAGTCCCGACGACGCCGAATCTAGCAGGACCGGGTTCCCATCCCGGCCCGATACGGGCACAGGGGCGTTACTGGAGGCGCATTAAGTAGCGCCTCCTACGCACCCCCATTCGTCGCCCGCGGATGGAGGCCACGTCGGCGGCCTCCTCTCTCACCCGCTCGTCGGCCTCCTTCTGGGACATTACGGTCTCGCAGAAGGAGACCATCGCCTTCCAGGACTCGTCGTCGCCGAGCATCGCGATGATAATGCTCGGGAGCGACAAGTCCCCTCCGAGGACCGACGTCAGACTTTGACGCAGCGCCGCCCATCTCGGGCACACCTCGAGGGTGTGCTGGGCGGAGTCCACCGCCGCGCCACAATCGTGACATTTAGTCGTCGGCTCCCTCTGGGCCGTCCGGCACAGGTAGTCACCGAAGCAACCGTGCCCGGTGAGAACCTGCGTCAGACGGAAGGTGAGGGGCTTGCGTTTTCGACGCATCCACCGCTCAAGGACCGGGCGAATGGCAGCCGTTACGCGTGTGCCGTACGGCTGCCCCGCCAGGTCCTCCCCCCACCTCCGCATAAGCGCTTCCTGCCCCATCCGACGCACCCGCAGGATCCCGTCCAACGTAGGGTTCTCTCCAAGAGCCCTCCTACCCGAGACGTATGAGTAGGTCTCGGCAAGAACCTCCGCCACGAGCTCCCACGGGGGGTCGCCGGCTAGAGCAGTAGCTGCAGCCCACGATACCGTACGGTACCCCCGAATCACCCTCACCGCGATTGTTCGCTGCGCAGCGCGCAGCGCCGCCTTATTTTTCGCGGTGAGGCGATCCGCCCAAACCGGGGCACCATACGTCGCCATACTCCGGCAGACTCCGGAGTACAGCTGCCTGCAGGCGGCGCTGGGTCCTCCGAGGTTCGGGAGGAGTCTGCCCAGCGCACTCGCCGCCTTCACGACCTTCGGTCCTACCATCGCGAAATGTAGGCCGAAGGTCCACCCTCCGTCCAGGATGAGCCCGAGATATTTCATTTGGGGGCTCATCCTGACTCTCCCCTCTCCGATCTGAAGGGTAGCCCCCGGTGGAGGTCCCTTACGGCCGGTCCCGCGGAAGAGCAGGGCTTCGGTCTTGTCAATCCTGACACGAAGCCCTAAACACTCTATGCGGCTGATCACGAGGTCGAGTCCGACCTCGGCCAGCCGCGCCGCCTCCTTGTAATTTCGTCCCCGGGAATAAACGAGGGTGTCATCCGCATAGCAGATGACACCCATCCCGGGGAGAAGACGGCCTCGCAGGACCCAGTCGTACCCGATGTCCCACAGGATCGGACCCAGAACCGATCCCTGCGGGACACCGCAGCCGACTCGCCGCCACTCCACGGACTCCGACCGGTTCTCGAGGCCTACCCTCCGATCAGAGAGGTACGTCTCCAACAGCCTCCTTAGATACGGGGGCACTCCGAAGTATTTTAGTGCCTCCCGTATCACCACGTGCGGGAGACTGTTGAAGGCGTTCGCGATGTCTAACGACACCGCGACCACCACCTCCCTCCCATGTTCCGCCTCATCCGTCACCGCCCGTAGGCGTTTGAGGGCGTCGACAGTCGACCGGCGTGCTCGAAACCCGAACTGAAATTCTGACAGTCCAGGTCCCGAGCCCTCCTCCAGGTGCTGAACGAGCCGGGAGGCCACTATCTTCTCCAAGGCCTTCCCAGCTTCGTTCAGCAGCACCACCGGTCGCACTGCCGAAGCTGAGTCCGGGGTCCGCCCTGCCTTAGGAAGTAGGCAGAGCCGACCCTCTTTCCAGGCCCCCGGGAACTGGCCAGACCGCATGCAGCGATCAAACAGCTCCCGGAGGCTGTCGCCGAGGTGCCCGAGAGCAATCGCAAGGACTTTCCCGTGCACCCCGTCTGGACCCGGCGCCCTCTTCTTACTCTGGAGGCGGGTAATCACCACCTCCATTTCAGCCTCTGTGACGGGTGGCGGAACACCATCCTCCTCGTCCGGCGTCTGCCGAGCCATTCTGGGGGGCACGAAGCCCTCAGGTTCGTCGGGAAAGAGTTCCCCGACGATCCTCACCAGTTGGTCCGGCTGGAGCGTTTCGCTGATGGGGGCCGACTGGGCGCGGAGCTTGTTCCGCGCCCAATTATACGGTCGGCCCCAGGGGTCTCTCTCCAGACCCCCAACTAACTCCAACCAGGCCTCCTCCTTGGCTCGGCATATGGCCTGCCGCAGGATCTTCGTTTTCTCCACGTAGATCCTGCGCAGCCTGTCGTCCCTGTCCACGTCCTGGGGGCGTCTCCGCCTGCTCCGGGTATATTGTCTCCTGGCCCCGTTGCAGGCGGCCCGGAGACCGGCTATCTCAGCCGACCACCAGTAGAGTGCCCGCCGCGGGGTTGCATTTAGTTGCCTTATGCACTTAGTGCTGAACTGATTAATAATATCTAAACTTTGCCACTTCTATAGTAGCTTCGTTTATTCAAAGAATATTTTTTTCAAACATAATTAGTTCAACCACATCAACAGTTTCCTTTTTGCTATACCCATTTATGTAGTGCTATGGCTTATGCGTTAACTAAAGAGCAGAAATAAACTTATGTTTAACTTTAATATATCAAAGACGTGAGACAGAATATGCCTTTTTCATTATATTTATATTTATATGACAAGGAACATAGTTGTATATACTGTTTTAGGTTCAAAAGTAGATAAACCAGATTTTATAGGATCACCATATGAATTTTGGGTTGGATCCAATGTTGGCATTGGAACAAGTGTTGGACAAATCAAAGTAAACGATGCTATGAAAAAGGGCGATGTTACATACGATTTGCTACATGGATATGAAGAAGGAGGTTTGTTAAATATTAATATTTTGCTAATTAGAATATTTTGACAGAATAATTTCATTAATGCGAATAATATTTTTACAGTACCATTTGCAGTAGAAGAAAGATCAGGCGTAATCACTGTTATAGACGAGCTTTCTAATTTTGATAGAACATTGTTCGACTTCGAAGCGGTGGCAATGCAAGAAAAGCTCAATATTACGATATCAACAAATGCCACGGTTCACGTTGTTGATGTAAATGACGAGAGAGGTGTCTTTTTGAAGTAAATATTATATATGTTAGATGTCTAAGTAAACCCTTAGATTCTCAATAACAATGCTTTTCATTTTCAGGGGAACTCATTCACCGTTTGTATTTCACGTTAAAGAAAATGTAGCGGGAGCTACAATTGGACACATCTTTCCAGTGAATTCAAGTTCTTTTTCAAACAATAGTGGAAATATTAAATTCATTATTGCCAATCAACAAGACGTCGCAGACGAAATTGCAATAGGTATAGTTTTTTTTTTTTTTTTTTTTGTAATATTCTGTAATAGCATATAAAGCAGTGCCAGACAGGATTTGAAGCCTCAACTATGGCTATTCACTCGTTTTATACTTTTGATTTTACAAAGTAAATAAAATTATACACTGATAATATTTTTTGACATGTTGTAATAAATTTATTTATTTAATTTTTTTAAGTATAAAATTACGAGTATAACAAATAACAATTATAATCCTAAGTTAATTTTAATTCAACTGATAATTGCCTTTGATTGAAAGTGCAACTATTATATTTTTTAAGTGAAATAAATAAAGAAATAAATAAATAAATATTAACCAACAATCACACCACGTTAACCTAGCCCCGTGATAAGTTTGTAAGAACTTGTGTTACAGGTACTAGGAACGGAAATAAATTTAAGATATAAATACATATATACATAAATACACATCCATGACCCGGTGCAGACATCTATATTCGTCATACAGATTATCTGCACCTGGCGGGATTCGAACCCGCGACCGCTGCGTAAAGTGTCCAGTTGCCTGACCACTAGACCAGCCAGCCGTCAAAAATTATGTTTAAGTTTTCTTGTTACTTTTGATAAGTAAAAAATATAACGTATTTATTTATAAAGATTATTATATATATATATATATATAATAATCTTTATAAATAAATATCAATACGTTTATAATTTTCATTCGTTACAGTATCATTATAATTTATTTCACAGGACCTGATGGAACTATATATACGCAAAAGCCATTGGATAGAGAAAAAAGAGACGTATACAGAATGACGGTCATTGCTGAATTCAATAAGGGCGTGATATCTGGTGCTGGATTGTATCAGATAATAATACACGTTGACGATGAAAATGATAACCCACCTGTATTTGATGTGTCAGCTTATGAAGGCCTTATTACGGAAAATGCAAAACCTGGAACAGAAGTTAAAATGAGTAATAGGATACAAGCGAAAGATTCTGATATTGATCAAAATGCAGTGTTTATGTATACTCTTTTTGGCGACGGGCATGATTTGTTCAATGTTAATGAACAAACTGGATTAGTAACATACGTTGGAACTAAGTTAGATCGAGAAGAGAAAAGTATATATTTATTAAAAATAGTTGCCAGAGATAAAGGCAGCTTAAAATCAGAAGCAAAGTTAACAATAACGGTTCTGGATGAAAATGACAATGCACCTAAATATAATAAAATTATAATTCCATTTGGTGAACCAGTAGACTTACTAGAAGTCGACGAGTATACACCTGTAAAAATATACAAAGAAAAATTGAACAACAAAACTGGTGTCTTGTCTAATTTTGAAGCAAAACCTAAAAACAAATTTCCTGTAACAGAAAACTCCCCACTGTTTTTAGTACCCGAAAATATTTCTGTCGGATCTACTATACTCAAATTAAATGCTATAGATATGGATAGCGGTGAGAATGGACAGATAAGACACGAATTTGTTTCAGAAATATTTTTACCTCCTTACGCATTGCCCGCAAATACATTACAAGTTAAAAGGTATTTTGTGATCAATGAAAGACATGGCCATATTGTAGTAGCAAGGGCTTTGCCACCTGAATCGGAATTCCGATTGAATATTTCAGCATTAGATGGGGGAGAGTTAAGTGACTATATAACTATTAGATTGTTTGTGAAAGACGTCAATGATCATTTCCCAATGTTTAAAAAAGCATGGTATAACTTTAATGTGGAAGAAGCTCAATACAGCCGTAGAGTTCTTGGAAAGGTTGACGCTACAGATGCTGATTTCGGTCAAAACGCAAATTTAACGTATTTCCTTCAACCATCTAGTAAAGATATTCCATTTGAAATATCTTCGTTAAATGGAGTGCTAAGTGTAAATGGTGTACTGGATAGAGAAAAGGAAGACAAATATACTTTAACTGTTGTAGCACGTGATAACGGTCAAGATAAAAAACTATCTTCCTCAGTAAGTGTGGAGATTCAAGTACTTGATGTTAATGATAATGCTCCCAAATTTTTTGCATATGATGAATTATTAGAATGGAAACATCCAGAAGCGGATGAACTATCAAATCACAATTTTGAGTCAGTTATGATGATGCCAATTTATAAAGCGACAATTGAAGAAAATGCTCCTATTGGTACCACAATAACAAGAGTTTACGCAAATGATTCAGACTTTATTGGCAATGGGAATGGTTTAATTCTGTACAGTTTACCACAAAGAAAAAATCAAATCAATATGTTTACTATCGATTCCAAAGAAGGTATACTGACAACTACAGCGAGATTAGATTATGAAAGTCAAAAGGTGCATAATGTTACAGTGGTTGCTTCAGATTTAGGATCGCCGAGCTTGAGCTCTACTGCTATAGTAATGTTAACTGTAAAGGATATTCCAGACGAAGTTGAAGTATCAGATAAACCAGTTTTCATTTCAAGATATTATGAATTAGAAATAGAGGAAAATGTTCATACCCCAGTCGAATTAGTTACTCTAAATCTGACTGAACATTACGAAAATTTTAAAATGAAATATTTCATTTTAAATGAAAATGACACCGATATTAAGAAAACGTTTGTAATTGATCCACGTAATGGAACATTATATTTGATAAGAAGTCCCGACAGAGAAGCTAGAGATATCTATGAGATAATTGTTCGAGCAGAGAGACAAAAAATTAGCAGAGAACTGCCACATATGATCTATCCAGTCGCGGACGATGTTCTAGAAGGCATGTCAAAGTACGACGTTAAAGTCGTAGTGAGGATAAAGGATGTTAATGACAATGCACCTAAATTTGTTAACGGTGGCAGACCCATGGTAACAGCTATACCAACAACTGCTCCGTTTGGTTACGAAGTTCTACAGTTACAAGTAAGAACGTTAAAAAATAAAATATCTTCACATTAACACCATTGATAAATATTAGTTGAATTCGTTTCAATTTATGTTCGTATCCACAAGTCGTTACTCATTATTTTTGGTTCCTGATATTTTTGCTTGTAACATAACCGGACCTAAATAAATCAGGAATCAAAAAAAAAAAAAAATAACTATGATTCACAGGCAACAGATGCAGATGTCGGTATCAACGCAGACATTCGGTACCAAGTTATAAACTCTGAAGGAACTAGGTTCAGTGTAGATTCGGTCACCGGACGAGTGAAAGTCGCGAGCAGTTTCTTAAGAGACGCCGGCCGAGTTATAGGTTTCGATGTTAAAGCTACAGACCGTCGCGGTGCTGATGATGGTCGTTCTGCTATTGTGAATGTATTTGTAAGTTGATTGAAATAAATTATGAATTATTTTAAGTAATAATTAGATAAAAATTAGAGTCACTTGACTTGCAAAAATTAGAAAAAAAAACTTTAAGGTGAGCGCAATGAATTACCTGCTGGTTGCTACTATATATTATGAACTCTACCAGATTTCAGTAAAAACAAACTACTTACATAATATTGAGTCTAGAAGCTTTAGGTGTTATTTTGTAGTGAGTCTAGATGTGCTTTTAATCAATTTTGTCTCTTAATTTTATTAAGAAAATTTAGAACGACAAACAAAAAAATCAATTTAAATTTTGGGGGTATCCTAAAGTACAACTTTTAAAAATATATATTTGTACTCAACGCAAAATATCTGGACTAATGTAATTGAATTCCAACAGGTATACGTGTTAAATGAGAAAAAACAATTAGTGGTGGTACTTGGTGGCAAACCAGTTGAAGTTGAAAAAGCAATGGACAATATTACCAGACACCTTTCAAATATGACTGGTTTTGATATTCGTGTAAGACGACTTGAAACCAGCTCTAAGGGAGCGATGGATGGTTACGCGTAAGTAACAATCCTTAGTAACACTATTTAGATGATAAAATAAAACGTTTCTATTTATAGTATAATATAAAATATGATAGTAATGACCCTGCATTTTGCTCCAGGGTTGTGGGTTTGATTTCCGAGTCTGGTTGTAATATAATATATTTATTTATATATGTATTACTTATATGTGCATATATTCTATGTATATCAGTCTGTTACCTAAAACACATGTATAAGTTGTCTACCATAGGAACTAAAGAACGTTTACAAAAAAGAAAAGACTTGTTCTTTAAATAAAAATATAATTAATCTGAAGATCTCTTTTAAATTCCTTAAATCGACCAAATATAATTAAAATTTATGCTAGAACTTTTCTTCAAACTTTTCGTATCTTAAATAATTGATTAATTATTTATTTTATATTTTTAGGACTGATATGTATATCTATGCTGTTGATCCAATATCGAATTCAATTATTGATATGGAAGTACTTCAAAAGTAAGTTCTATTGTTTGTTTTTTTTATTCCTACTATTAGTTCACACTCTGTATATATTTATAATCTTGTTCAAACTTTCAATCGTAATTAATACATTTTAAAACTTGTAGTGGCTGACATATTCATAAATTATAATTATGTATTTAATTATTTAATTTTATTTTTATATTGGTAAAAAAAAAACTTTGTTGACCTAAGTAGGAATCGACTTTAATTTTTTTTATGCACATGTTTATTTCATCTTTAAGAATTTTTTACAAATTCAATGTGTAAGCACATTCTGTAAAATATATACTTTATATTTTACAGATCATTAACAAAAAGAGAAGCATTTCTACGACATAATTTAGCAGGTTTTAAAGTATTGGAAGTAGGGGATACAACAATGTTTCAAGCAAGAAGCGGTCAGATGTTCAGTACTATTGAAATAAGTGTTGTTGCTTTGGGATGCCTCGTTTTTATAGGAGCTTGTACGACGGCGATCTGCATATTATGTGTCAGAAAGACAAGAAGGTAAATAGTAAAAGTAATCAAATTTACACTTTGTTTTGCTTTTGAAACGGTTGATTAGAAATTAATGAATGCAAAACTTAGTTACAAATTCCATATTAATAATAATTGCAAACAAAATTCTGAAGTGCAGTCAATTAAAAGAAGTTTTTCTTTTGCTGCTTTTTTTATTATTAAGATTCTTTATAGATATCTCCAAGAGGTAAGCGATTTTATTTCTTACACATTTCAGACATCATCACCATCACAAAAGAAAGCATGCACATCATTATATCAAATAAATCATTAAAATTTACGCAATAATTTATTTCTAATCTTAAGAATTTGTCAAATTATATTAATAAAGAGAATTGAAAAATTATTAATGATTTTATTATTGTGTAAATATAAAATTTCCCTCTATCTTCTATTTCTGAGCGCTTATCTGTATCTTCATATCAAACATAATATTTGATAGATAGCCTTTACTTTCTATTGACGGAATTCTTTTTCTATCTTTGCCCTAACAGAAACCGCAAACCATTTTCCCAACAACGTCTTAACGCTTTCTCAACTGAGCACCTTACTAAATACGGAGGTCTATTTCCATCTGGAGGCAATCAGTGTCAAGAACTTAATCAATCTTATTCTGAAGCCGATTCATATATTGATGTTATCAACCAAAATACGTTGAAGAAAACATGTCCACACAATGCAGTTGAAGAATTTGGGAAAGCCCACCAGAAATGTACAAAGGGACAGTTTGCGGATTTAAATGCAAAAGAGAAACATGAGAGGATGTGCGTTAAGTTCAATCAACGCCCTATGCAGAAGAGGTAATATTAAAAAAAAAACATATTCTTATCAAAATTGTCATTATTAATTAACTAAAATTGAACTTATACAACTATTTACTATACTGTACAGTTTATACAACAACATTACAGTACGTAACATAAAAATTATTAATAGATATTACTATAAATTCAGTCATGACAGATAAATATCACAGTTACAACCGATCCATCCAATCCGAGCTTGATATGTTACTTTTTTTATAAATTAGTTTTAGTTAAAATTACAGTTAAATAAGTCTTATATTAAACTAATAACAAACCAGAACTAATATTGAAGTATTTAAAAATCGCATCAGGTTAGAATGGGATAGATTAAGTAACTGGTTTTTGATAGGTCGGTTGTGACGACTTTTAGATAATAAACATTTATCGACATATTATAACAGTCTCATCCAAGTATCATATCACCTCGAAAATACAATATCACAAGAGCCATCATCTAACACACATAAAATCTACATCAAACATAGGAAAGGTCACACATCGATAACATCAGTGAATTCCAGTGGCCAGGACTCCGGTATCGTGGACGCGCGTTGTCCCTGTGGTCAGTCCACTACTCACACATCTGAGGAGAGCAGCGGGTATGGATATATATATTTTATAAAACTAAGTCAAATAATGAAATACATCATTATTTTCAGTGTTATAGTGAAAAAGAAAATTATGTTATATCCAAAGGAACAGTCGAAAGCTTTAGCTTAAACAAACTAGACTAGATTGAATAAATAAAAAATATATAATGTTCGTTTGTTGCCAACAACTTGAATATATTTGTTAATTTTTCTTTCAAATAGTTGTGATAATCAAATTGTATGTTTAAGAATCGAAAAATTTTAAAAATTATTAGAAAAAAAAATCGCAGAGAATTCAAAGTTGATTTTACATTGATATGTAAAATTCCAGGTGTAGCTACGAAGATTCCTTAAAATCGAACAATAATCAAGAAAGAAAATCTTTCCGTATGGATCAAGATAAAAGATTTATCAGACGCGCTTCGTTCAATCACCAACCTTTGGACACCAGACGTTACAACCCACGACGACAGTCTTTCTCAGAAAATTTACAAAGACATTTTCCATCTTTTGAAAGAATCGGATCAGGAAACAGAATATCTAGACAATTTTCGTCACCAAATGTAAACACACAGCAATCATATTTTTTAAATAATAAAAAGAATTACAGAAAGAATGAAGTAATTAATGAACCAATGATTGATTACGATCATAGTGAAGTTGACGATGTTTTCGATACTAGACTAGACAGACGATTGAGCAGCAAAAATAATAGGAAAGGAAGTTTTATGAATTCGGGTCAACCGACTGTATTTTTAGCATCTCCAGCCACTGCTGAAATGATACGAAGACAAGGTAGCGAGAGGATAATGTTCGCAAGACCTTTATAGCAGTTAAAATAATGAAAAATCTTAAAGTAACGATATAGAAGAAATAGAATTGGATTTCAATTTAAATGACTTCGTTGAAGATTTATCAGACGTACCTACCGATGTAAATACATGTTTAGGTTATGACGTTGTCAAAGCTGTAAATAATTTGTGATATATTTTAGTTATAGTAAGTGTATTTATGTAAATATATATAATTTAAGTAGACGTCTATCACATGAGGCTATAGGAAATTACATAACAATGGATGTATCCTCGTATATTAATCTATATTTTGGTAATATCAAGCCCGATGATATTGTTTGCAGTTGTGCCATTCGGAAGCGTTTTTTTATCATCGAAACATTACCACCTATGTAGTTTATATTATTTCTTTTTACCTTATTTCTAAACTGTAAATTAACTTAAATATTAAGTGTAAAAATAAACACTGTTATAACATCTAAAAATTGTATCTTTGATATCCCTTATTTTATTATTAATTTGATTTTTATAAAACGTAGATAAATTAACGAGGTCAAATTAAACAACAAAAAACATTATTATTGTATTATAATTTTTATATTATTAGTTATTAATTTCTACAATATTTTTCACAAAAAAATATTCGTTAATTAATAACTCGGAAAACCAGAATTCTTTTAATATAAATTTAATATTTTTTCTTTAAGTTTATATAAATAATTACTATGCTTACAGTCCGAATGTAGTTATGAATTCACATAACATAGTATTATTTAAAATGTCTATACAAGACCTACTTTGTCACACAATAGGACTTGTATTCTTTTGTGTAAGAAGTCATTGTATTTCTTCAAGGATAATAACATTTAGTTACTTTATTTAATTACTGTACTGTACTGTGCTGTATAAGCCTGTAAGATACCCAGTGCTGAACGAAGGCCTTCTCCATATAAATTAAGGGTTAGAGCTTAATCCACCGCGCTGCTCCACTGCGGGTTGGCGGATAATTTCCCTACCATAAGTAACGATCGTTATCAGATGCCTATGATAACAACCGGGACCGACGGCTTTACGTGTTCTCCGAGGCACGGTGGGGAGACCCACAATAACATATACCAAGACCGGAAACAAAAATTTATACGAATACAAATGTGTCAGGAGCGGGAATCGAACCCGCAACAGCCGGCGCGTGATTGTGGTGACTGCTCGGACACACTACAAATTATTAATAAATTATTTTAATAAAAATAATTTTCAAAAAATTAGATATTTTTGTTTTCAATTTTAAATAATAATATTGAGAAAGAAAATTCAAGTACCTCTTTTACAAATTGAATACCGTCTCTTTATTATGATAAATTTCCTAAAAGCCGATTTAAAAATATATTTATAATACAAAATAATAATACCAGTAAAAAAATATATAAAATATTACAGAAAATGTGTTTTTGTACAGCAATATTGATAGTCGATATCGAATATAATTCATTACGTAATTTTTATTCTTACCGTAGCGCTGTTTAAGAAGATAAGTTATATAGTATGTGCAGGAAGGAGGAAGAAATGAGTAAAAAGAAAAATATTGGTGAAAACTTTGATAATAGAATCTAGAATATAAATAGGTAGAAAATTCATAAACATTTATTAATATCTTTTAAACGATTACGAGTTCGATAACAACCTGCAATAGGGAACGTCCTAAGGGTGAATCGAAACATATCGAGAAAGTTTTATTTCATTGCGTATATTGCGTATTATTATTGTGTATATTTCATTCAAACGTAAATAAAAATAACAAGTGCACCGGCAAACTGACAGCCTTTTTAACTACATTGCTTGTATATAAAACTAAAGAAATTAATAATAATAAAAAATACGCAACGCTACACAACGCTTGTGCGTTGGAGGCGTGCAAAACGCTTTTTTTGTAGTAGATTCAAAGATCAATTTTTTTAAATAAACTTTATTGAGGAATATGAAAAATTAAACATGATATCACGATTCATTGAACGAAGTAGAAACCAAACTTTATTTATCGAAAAGATGTAGGAATACCAAAATATAAACGTCTAGCTTGTAATAATTTTCCAGTCGATATATACATTGCCGATAACCATATAGAAACGAAAGCAAACATTTGCGAATAAACAGAGCAATTGGGGAGATGTGACTGAGTTATTGTGTAACATAAATAACAGTTATAGGACACTGTTCAATATGTTTGTCCTTTACTAACAATATGAGCCGCGTATTAAAGCGGTGACCATATTGTAGTCATTGAATTTTTAAAATTTGAATATCGATTTTTTTTTATAACAACAAACAAAAGTCTGTGTAATGGCAATACACACACATTTACATTTTATACATGCTTGCGTGTGTCGTGAGGTATAGTCAAATATCTTGTTATACAAAAAAGGTAAATAGATATTTTTTTTCTAAATTTAATGATTTTCTAAATTTAAAAATTTAGCATAAAGATGTTAAGTTTTATTTTTTAAAAGGTTTTAATAAAAATCTAAGATTACGAGTTACTGAGACAAGTCACGTCTTAATCACATAAATCAAATATATTTAAGAATACACGCACATATACGACCTTTCTGGTGTAGTGGTGCGAGTAGCCACCTCAACTGAGACTAACTTGAGCTCACCTAGTAGCTCAAGCGCTAACAGTCGCGGGTTCGATTCCCGCTCGGGACAGTTACTTGTATTTGTAAAAATATTTGTTTACAGTCTTGGTGTATGTCTCTGTGGGTCTTCCCACCGTGCTCCAACCCTTCTTCTATATGGAAAAGAGGCCTTCGCTCAGCAGTGAGTTGTTTACAGGCTGATACAGTATAGTACAGTACAACACATATACCTACAGCCAGGTGATTCTAATAATTTATACTATGAAAGCGTAATATATAAAGATAAATAATTTATAAATTGTATGTAATCAGCCAGCAATTACATAATATGCCCATTATTTCGCTTTCCTTTTATACTTATATATACAAAAACGTTTGGGAGGTAATGAAGTAAATATATTGAAAAAAGAGTCATTGTGATAACGAGTGTATTATTAAGAATAAAAATAAATTTTTTTGGGACGTTACAAACATTGCTAACACAAATTATAAATAGGGATTAGAATTAATTTGTGCAAATATTAAAAGAAAATAATAAAATTCTATATGAAAGGAAACTTTTTCGAGAATTGCTGACATTAAAAATTGTTAACAATTGATGAAAATAAATTAATTTAATTTAAATAATAATATAATTATGGCATCATGAATGTGTAATATGCCGTGCGGTGATAGGCAGAGAAGAATAGTCCCGACCTCTTTCTTGCCAAGGTGTCGAAAAGGCGACTAAGGCTATAGTGATACGATAAACATTTTACCGGTGGGAGGGATGCGCTGTGCCGCGCTCCCGGCTGCATGGGTACCACCATCTTGCTTATTTCTTCCGTGAAACAGCTTTGCTGTGTTTCGGAAAGAAGGGCAAGACAGGCAGTGTAATTACTGACCCCGAGACTTAACATCATATGTCTCAGGATAGGCAACACATAAATGAGTTGGCTGGGCTAGTTCCAGGTAAACTAGTTTATGTTCATGGGCGACGTCGACCACTTACCATCAGGTGGCACGTCTGCCAGTTTGCCTATTCAACTAACACATAAAAAAAAAACATAAACTGTACACTAAATAAGATGTTAGTGGGCAGCAGTGTCACCATACGCTGCGGTAACACACTGCGCTTGCTAACCAACCTGCCAAGCGTGGGGATTATTAGCAAAACCCCCTCAAAATGATCAGCAATACAGAGCCCATGCAGTCGCTCTGGAAGTCGAGTAGAGAGGCCTACGTTCAGCAGTGGACATCCAATGGCTGATGAAGAAGCAAGATCTGAGCTTAATCTGCCATTTTGCACCACGCCAGATGAATTTCCCATCCTTGATTCCCTACTAACCCGTTCCATACCTTTATACTAATATAAAAGTGAAGTGTAACTAATGTGAAAGTTAATACTTTGATAAGTTAAAGTTGTATTAAAATTAAGGCATTATAGAACTGTTTGTTTCCCTAATAAAGATAAAAAAAAAGTAAATTCTGTTATCGATAAATCATAATACTTAGCCCTACTTTGGTTTAAATTACATTCATCATAAACAGCATTAGATGAACCAGAATTTTATTACTCGATAAAAGTATGGAACGGGTTAGTAGAGAATTAAGGATTAATCCATATAAAAATGGCATATCAAACAATAACAAAAAACAATCAAAAAATAAATCAAACAATAAAAAAAAATAAAAGTCACTTTTAAATATTTAAACTACCCTTACTTATCTTAAGAAATATTTCAGCAAATCATAGTTAAAAAATTAAGCTACGTTATAATTCGCTAATATTACGACACATTATAACTTTTTTAGAAATAAGATCGTTAATCGCTAAAATATTTTCACTTGTCCCGTATTCATCTCCTCATGTCCTGACGATATCCCAAAAAAATCAATTCGCTGGTCCCCCTACTCCATTGATGCGGACTCCGCGTAGACGAGTCAACGAACCTTTTAGCTTCGAGTACGTCACTATTGAAATTACAACATTTCTGGATTACGCGGCTTGTTTAATTTATTTTAGATCATGTTTATCCTTTTATCGAATTTAAACTTGATTTTTTTATTTGAGACATGTTTAAGTGCATGTAATTTTAGATCTCTTAATTTATTTATGAAGTGCAATAAAGAAAATTTAACGACAAGAATTTTCCATTTTTAAATTTTGAATGAATACATTTTTGAATGACGTAAAAATATTTCGACCGTTTACCAAATTGTTTTTATTTTATTTTCTTTTTAAAGGTATAGTAACGTACCACATAACGCAATTATGCTTGTTACATAAATATGTATATGAAGCTTTGTAAATCGATAATTTTGTGATAACCAAATATATTTTAATGTGAATTGAGACTAAACAAGCGACTATTAGTTTAAAATTTATACACCTACTAAATTAGATAAAATATTTAAAGTGATTAAAAAAAATTATAGGCTTATGTTCTTATAAATGTTAAAATAAAAAATGCGTTTAATAACGTGCTTTATAATGTATTGTTACTTCTTATGTTAAAACATATCTATACTTAATAATATTACAAAGCTGAAGAGTTTGTTCGTTTGTTTGTATGAACGCCCTAATTTCAGGAACTACTGGTTCGAATTAAAAAATTCTTTTTGTGTTGGATAGTCTATATATCGAGGAATGCTATAGATTATATAACACCACGCTACGACCAATAGTAGCTGAACATTAATAAGAAATGTTACGAAAACGGCAAAAAATGTTCGTTTTTGAGAGCTTTCGTTGCGTGCGCTGCGAAAACGGTTATGGTTACACAAAAACCATGTATGACGGAATTGATCGCTATTAAAATTTTTATCAACTGTCTGAAAGATATAGGTTACTTTTAATCAATACACACGCGGGCGAAGCCGCGGGCGGAAGCTAGTTATAGCTAAAAATGATTTTATAAGTCGTCCAATGAAAACAATATAATTTAATTTCACTCAATTATTAAAATGTTTTATAAATAATTAACCTTCGAAAGGTCAATGTGCTAAATTCCTATCTATACAAATAATAAATCTGTTAAAACCTCCGTTTTATTAAATACACTATATATCATCAAGAATAAATGTTAATAGAGCGTTTTTTTTTGAATCAGCGCCATCTCTTATCGTTTTTTGTTCGTGCACGTATCACGTAAAAAGTACAAAACCAATGTAAATAACTTTAATACTTAAAAATTAAACATAATTCACAGTATAATTTAGTTTTTGTTTCATTGTAATTAAATTTAAAAATAAATATTTAAAAAAATAGAAATAGGTGCCTACGCCGCCAACGCCATCTGGTCTAAGGAATCTTAAAAACTCACAAAACTTATTTTTGAGTTATTATTTTGTTAAACTTAAAAGTTTACTAAATATGTCGGATAGGAATAGAAATCGTTTTAATATTTTAGATAAACATCATTTTCAATTAATATAGGTACTATTATGTAAAATGTCACTAAATATAAAAACTATATTATTACCATTATACGATAGATGGCGCATGTAGGTGATAAAAAATATACATTTATAATTTTTAAAATTTTAGTTAAATACCCGTGCGAAGCCGGGGCGGGCCGCTAGTGTATTATAATTCTACAGTTGCTGTATTATAGATACTATAAATAATTCCGAGATTTCCTCTGGGAACGCACTGATGCGTAATTTGAACAGTAATTGTGTGCAAAAACATAAATAATAATAAACCGAGCCCAAGTTTTACATCAATATTGATATTATTATATTGTTTTAAAATAGAATTTTTACTAAGTAAGTATTCATTTTTTTTTTCAATTACTTTATTATACCACCATGGTGGTAAACAAGCGTACAGTCCACCTGATGGTAAGCGATTACCGAAACCTTACGCCTGCAACACCAGGAGCATCACAAGCGCGTTTCCAACTTTTAAGAGGAAAGGATACCGACTCTGTTTCCTCCCTGAATGAAGACACTAGATCAAATATTTTTGTAACATAAAACCTTTTAGAAGACACCTAAGAAGATTTAAGCCACCTAAGAAGAATATAAATTATACGTTTAATCTTACTCCACTCATTAGTCGTATCACGATGTTATATGGCCAATAACCGTTCTCAGGTAAGGCTTTAACTTGTCCTTTGCCTTAACAAGCTTTCGGGTATAAAAAATTTAACATCATATACCCAGGTCCTAAAATTCTTAATATAGACAGTAGCTAAAATAATAAATTCGAAACACCACTGTCACAATAGATGTCTTTTATTCCGATACTAGGACATTGATAATGCTAAGAATTGAATACTGAGCGACATAATAGAACCTATGATGTCAGCTTACATGACTATAATTTCTTCTTACACATCTTTGTAATTGCAATTTAGGAGATGATAACGAAATTTTTGTATTTTTTATTTTATTTATCATCTCATAAATATACTGTTCTCTTATATTTACGCGAATTTTACTCAATTAATTAAAAGTCTATATCGGATTTTATCGCGTTTACTGACGACTGAGTTAGTGGGTGTCCGAATATATTATTTAATTGTATAATTATCGGGAAATAATTGAAAATATTGTTAAACTGTAAAGTTTTAAATAAACGCGATAAAATCCGATATAGACTTTTAATTAAATCTCATAAATATTTTATTTTATATAATATTTATTGATAATTTTAATATTATTTACAATGAATGAGAAATATTGATGAAAACTAAAGTGGTTTCATACACATTAAGCGTACGAGTATGATCGTAAACAGATGGTTTAGAGTCGGTAAAAATTAATGGACGGTAATGCGTCCGCCCTCTGTTGATTTATGACAAGTTTTTTAGGTTTACGCCGCTTTTATGATACTTAGGGAAAGACATCTTAATTTTATGTATATATTAATCTTTTTCTCTCGATCTATTTGTACATCTATTGTCTCGTGAAATGTTAAGGGGTGGAGATAGAACACAAAATAGTTTTCTGGCTATATTTATGTTAGTCTACAAAAAAAATAAAAAATCAAAATATCTACTACACTTAACTGAACTGAATCAGCCTATAAACGTCCCACTACTGGGCAAAGGCCTCCTCTCCATATGGGAGAAGGGTGCTATATATAATTGGCTATAGCACAGTTCTAATATTAAATTGGAATTAAAAAAATGTAAAAATTTAAATTTTATAACTCTATAATTTAACATTTCTCACGTTGTTATTGAAATTCGTTCTTGTGTAGTGATGATGATAGTTATATATGACTGGCTCGTTTCTGCTCCAGGGTTGTGGGTTCGATTACCATCTGATTGCCATTCTCTATTACCAGTGTGTCCTATATAGACAAGGGTTCTCTGTAAGAAATCACTATCAGTGTTAAGACCGCCTTTGCACTCTATTTAGTATGTTTTTTTTTTAATATATATATATTACTTATTGTGCAATAAAGTACATAACTAAATACATAAAATACATATATAATTAATTCGACCATATATTTAATTCGACTATTTGACTATAGTTTTGCAATAATTTTCCAGCTCAAAATCAGCTAGTTGACAGCCGGAAACTATGTATTTAATGGGTCAACAGACTAAAAATATGGCATTTCGATTAAAAGGAAAGACTTCACGCATACTTACCGAATATTAATATTCCTATTGTGTAAACAAGAAAACAACTCCGTGATAACGAAACGTCCACGTTTTCAATTTGAATTCGTGTTTATTTGAAAGTCCATTGAACCAGACATCGCGTGGCTTGCAGAATTGTGGTTAAATTATTTAATGTAAAATATCAAACGTAAATTTATTTATTTACTTATTTAGGAAACAGGTAGTTAATTTTTACATAAAAAAGAGTTATTTAAATTATACATTAACCGACCGTGTTTCCACATCTTATTAGTACATAAATGCATATTAGGACATTTCACATATTTGAATAATTAATTTTTGAAATTAATAATAAGTATAACATTTCTGTTTAATAAAATATTAGTCTTTCTTGAAACTATCCTTTAATGCCTAGTCTTGCAATTCATAACTTCATTCGTTTAAAGATATAAATATTTAATTTTTTTTTAAATTCCATATTTTCATCATTTTAGTAAAACTATGGATATGATAACTCGTAATAAGAATAAAATACAATTACTTTCATTTTAATAAGAAGATACTTAACAGGGCATAAACTGTCTGGATGTGGGACAGAGACATCGAAATTTTGATTCAAACGATATCGTAATTGTTACAAACGCAACATTTTAAATAGCTGAAGTTATTTTTATTCCTATGTAACTGCTAAAGTATGTGTGTTTCCCACTGCTGGATCTCTTTTTTTATATGGAAGGAAGATTAGAGCTTAATCAGCTACGCTACTCCACTGGGTAGGCTGATAATTTTTCAAACCAGAGAAAGTTGTAGTTGATACCTACAGTATCGGGACAATGTGGGGAGACCCACAAGCACCAACATTCAAACATTAACATTTTTGTACAAATACAAATATCCACTCCGAGTGGAAATAGAACCCAAGAACCTCGGCTTTAACCCTGAAAGAGGCCCTGAATTGGTACCTACTTCTTAAATGTTTATGATATTTTAACGTAATATTTAATTTTCCGATAATTTTCGTTGATGACTTAATACATTGTGTATATCAAACTATATTAATGCATTTTTGGATTGATAATAATTACAACTGAAGCTAATCTTGAGTTTTATTAGAGTTTTTAAAATTTTCGTAATTACTACTCTTTAAACAAACGTTGATGAGGTTATGGATTTCACTGAAAACGTTAATCTTGCTCTATATACATAATTATGTTCCACTGCTGGGGAAATGCCTCTTCTCCATATAGAAAATGGGTTGGAGCTTAATCCACACAAACTGCTCCGATGCAAGTTGGAGGATAATTTGTCTACCATGTGTAACGATCGCTACCAGGTGTCCATCATAACAGCTGGGTTTGATGCCTTTACATGCTCTCCGAGGCACGGTGGGAAGACCCCACAACGATACAAATATTTTTACCACCATACCAGATCCGTGGTCTGGATCTGGCCATTAGTCACAAAGAATAAAAGAAAAACAGACGAATATTTACAGTGTACGTTTAAAGATTTCTAAATTTTCATAAGCTTTCATCATTATAAACAACTATAGTCAAATATTTTATATATGTTTTTAAAATTTAATTTAATTAATACTTAAAAACAAAATATAAATTAAACCGCAACCATCGTATGATACACACCGGATGTTGACCAATCGTCTGTTTGTAACAAGAATCAAACGTTGACCCTTACACAAGGAAATGAAAAACACGTTTCACGTTTTGAAATATATTTATTACTATTTTAAGTTATAAGATATTTCGGATATATTACTTCCAAAGTGTATTAAAGAAGACAGAGATGGTCTGGTAAAAGAAGACTTGGAGTTTGACTGGTGATTATGACTTTGTATCATATTTAGCACTATATATATTCCATATGTTTTTTAAAAGGTTAAAGATTAAGCATTCATGTTACAACTGTGAAGGAAACAATGATATTTTCCACATTGGAAGAACTTGTAACATCTGCAGAAGATGTCTTCAACTAGCAATTTTTCATACATAAAAGGGGGAAGGGGAATGGGCGGCAAACGAGCAGACGGTACCGACTGATACTAAGTGTTTATTGATGCCTGGACATCTGCAACGTTGCCGGCCAGTTGCCGGTATGGTGCTGGCCTTTAGGGAAAAGTTGTCTGTACACTCGACGCTTAAAAAAAACCCAAATTATAGGACTCAGGAAAAACCCCAGGAAAAAGCATTTTCAGAAGAAGGAAATTTCATGGACTGTATGTACGAGAAATAAATGAGTATGAAGCCCCCATATTGGATACAAACCAGGCATCCAAGTTGTGTTGATAATGAGTCCTGCAGTTAAGGTTGCGATGGTAAAAACGTGACCATGTTAAAAAGTTTTTCGGATCACTGTACATACAGACGGTAAAAAAACACAAAGAGCCAATGTCTCTCCTTACGCTTAAAGGTTCTAAGCCGTCTGTGAGTCTGGGATTGTCGACAATGCAAACTGCCAATGACAATGACATCCAACGCCGTTGAATCGACTTAAGAGGTTGGAGTTGATATGAGGCACCTGACCAAAGCTGTGATCGGTACTCCACATAGGGGTGGACGTGAGCTTTGTAAGGCAGAAGCCGACATTCCAGTGTGAAATATCATCAGGCTCTTTTCAAAACTCAAAGCTTTTTAACAATAAGGTTTGGATACTGTTTTCTCATATTTACGCGAATTTTACTCATTTAATTAAAAGTCTATACGGATTCAGATCGGGATAATTTTCGTACATTATTTGGAAACCCACCACCTCAGTCCCCCGAGACCATGGATGCTGTAAAGGGTCCGAAACGTCGGGAAATAATTAAAAAAAATCATTAAATTTTAAAGTTTTTTAAAAAAATGCGATAAAACCCGTTGTAGACTTTTAATTAAATGAATAAGGTTTGGCTTTGCTCTCCAAGTAACTTCAGATTTGGAACACGTTCATTATGTCCACCCCACTGATTCCAATACTACTAATAAAATTTACTGTATCAGTAACTTCATATAGTTTCAGTAATTAACTATTTCAACTCTATAGATAATTTCATTACGACCGTTCTGGTGTAGTGGTGCGAGTGTTTGCCTCAAAGCATAATTCGTAATAATAAAACAAACAAAAAGACTAGTATTATTAATTATTTTTTGTACTCGTATATCTGATTCTCATATGTGAGATAAATTTTGACTAAATACTCCATTCACACACATCCCAGTAAATATAATTCACCCTTTTCATATTTTTTACCACAAAGGCTCGAGTAAATGAGGAATCAATTTGAAGGTCGTTAAACCCGAAATGTGAGAGCGTGTCAATGTGATAGGAGCATTATTGAAATTTTTAATTTTATAATAATTGATAGCCTTTTTTTCCATATGCAGAAAAATATTGTTATGACTGTACTGTACTGTACTGCATCAGTCTGTAAACAACCAACTGCTGAGCCATGGCCACCACGCTGCTCCACTGCAGGTTGGCGGATAATTTCCCTACCATGAGTAACGATCATCATCAGGTGTCTACGATAACAACCGGGACCGACGGCTTTACGTGTTCTTCGAGGCACGGTCGGGAGACCCACAAGGATATACACCCAGACCAGAAACAAACACTTGTACAAATACAAATATCTGTCACGTTGTTATGACTAATCTGATATTTTGACTCTAAAATATCCCAGAAAATATACTCTTTTAATTTATTTCTTAATTTCATTTTGGTTGCATTCAGTTTGATTTTTTGCATTTAAAAAAGTAGTCCATTGTAAAATATTGTCTAATGAAGTTTTATATTAAGAACTTTTTTTACAAAATGGTTAGATGTACGCAAGAATCTCACATAACATAGGTTTTTTTTTTACATATCTACAAATACTTTGTTTTTTTTTTTTTAAGAAATTTCGAGCAAACGAGTGTAAGGTTCACTTGGTAATAATCTCTGGCGCTCTGAAGACCTGCAGAATCAGAGGAAGAAATGTTTTGCTGACTTACGCAAAGAAAAGAATTAAAACGAAGCTAGGTGTAAAAAATGTTCACTAAAAGTTTTTTCACCGGCCTTACAAAGCTCAGCTAAAGTATTTCGAATCCAATTTTTATGAGAGTGAGGAACAAGGCCTACTTTTTAATAGCAAATGATTCCAGAATAATGACTTTATATTCTGATATGCATTATTCTGAACTGAAATTAATCAACCTGTAAGCATCTCTCTACTGGGTAAAGGCCTTTTATCCATGTAGAAGACGGTTGGAACTTAATCCACCTCGCTACTCCACTGCGGCTTGGCGGATAATTTCCCTGCCATGAGTAACAATCGCTATCAGGTGTCTTTGATAATAACCGAAACCGGCGGCTTTACGTGCTCTCCTAGGCACGGTGGGGAGACCCACAAGGACATACATCCAGACCGGAAACAAATATTTGTACTCGTACAAATACATATATCTGAACCGAGTGGAAATCAAACCTGCTACCGCCACCGTTGACGCTACTCGCACCACTACACAAGAACGATTGTCATGCGTTAACCACGCAATTATTAAAACAAAGAATAAATTAATGCATTTATTTTCAGTTAGAAATATCTTCTTTTAGCATCCCAGCCGTCAACCTGAACGATTCGATGAACTGTAGTCTACGTTTCTAATCACGGCCGGTACTTTCACGCAGTTTCAACATTTACAAAACTAACGAACAAACAGACATCTTGAAACTTTAGTGAAGATCGCACACAGGACATCTTCACATTGAATGACTATTTATGTTTTTACGTAGTCAATGCTTCAATATAAAATATTAAAAGAATTTTATATCTCTGTTTTAAGAAATCCCACCACTATAACAACCACATCAGCTGTTATTCAATAGTACCAACCTCTTTCTTGTCAAGGTGTAGTAAAAGACAATTAAGATCATAGTGGTGGTCATCACTGGCTAACCCACCTGACAAGCGTAACAAGTATTGGCACTAAGTATTGAAACAACCTACGGCTGATGTGTAATAACAATTGTAATGAAAACAAAATCTCACTCATACACACATACATACATTGTTTTATTTTACAGTGGTTTGTATTGATTTGTTGTTTACGTATAATTTGCATTTGCTTTTCTTTTACTCTGTACGTCTCCGCTTTTTAAAAATTATCTCCTTCCCGTTGGTTGTCTCGAAGACATAGCTGTTTATCGATAAGACGCCTGTTGTACCTACATAGTTTGTTTGTAGTCGTGTTATATTTAAACCCCATTTTTGACGTGATAACTTCTAGTAAATTGATGAAAGCTACTGGGTGCATTTACGAAAAACATGAGGTCATTGTCACAATTAGTGAGCGAGAGCGCGGAAAAAGCTTTAGATAAGCACGATAGGCTCGGCCTAAGCGATCCTCTAGGCCTCGGCTAAGCGGCTCACGATCGGCGGTCGGCCTAACTTATGACGCGTCCGAACTCCGAGTAGAATTGACAGCGGCAAATGGCGGCAAACGCACGCAATCTCTGTTTTGTCGATATTGAAGTAATGTTAAATAGTGAAAAGTTAATAATATAATGTAATGTAATAATATAAGTTAATAATATATAAGTAAATAAATGCAAGTTAATAATATAAAAGCTAATAATAAAAGTTAATAAAATAATAAAATGGTTACCATAGTTTATTACAACAACAATTGCAGCAAAAAAGGTAATGCCATCAAAAACATAACTTGTAAAAAGAAACCAAGTCTCGCAACTCACTTCTTCTTCCGTAAAAAGTTGTGAGATCCATGTAATACCAAGTCGGCTAATTTATTCAAACCCTACTTAAGGGTTCTTCTGTTTTAAGTTATTACGTTAGTAGCTAACCTAACAACATCGTATAGTGATCATATCAATATTAAAAATCTTTGATGTTTTAAATAAATAGACTGACTTGGCAATCGCACTAAACAATCTAATTTAATATAATATTCCTATGTGTTACTTCTTAGATACATTGTTTTCATGCGATTGCCAAGTCAATCTATTTATTTAAAACATCAAAGATTTTTAATATTGATATGATCACTATACGATGTTGTTAGGTTAGCTACTAACGTAATAACTTAAAACAGAAGAACCCTTAAGTAGGGTTTGAATAAATTAGCCGACTTGGTATTACATGGATCTCACAACTTTTTACGGAAGAAGAAGTGAGTTGCGAGACTTGGTTTCTTTTTACAAGTTATGTTTTGATGGCATCTCATTTCTTTTTGCAGACAGTCCTACTTATTTTCCTTTCCGGTGTCTTCTACTTCTTTAATATCAACAACGTATTTTCTTAAAGCCTTCGCTAGGTCTAATGAGCTTTTCTTATTTTTGTAGATATTCTTCCTCTTTTTCTTTTCCGATACGATACAGATATATAATTTGATTGTCATGTCATACATATTGTGATCTCAAGTTGACAACTTGAAATACTTGACAAGAGACATGAATGAAGTATGTTTAGCCGGAAACAGTGTTGTCAGATTGCTGTCGATTTTTTACACCTAAACTTCCATAAAAATAAACTTTTAAAAAATATTTTAAAAAGTGAATGTATACTTATGTACGTACGTAAAAAGTTATACTTATAATAAGACGATGCGCCGAGTTAATGGTTGGTGCGCGCCATCTGTAAACAGACCCTGAAAACCCACTAAAACAAAGTACTCGTCAAGACGAATCAAAGGAGCCGAAACTCGATTGGGGTGCGTCGTTTTATTACAGAGTTCCTATGACCACCTTCTTGCTACATCATCAAACCCTGGTTACTATTGAAAGACAAACTACTCGTCTAGAGGATTCAAACGAGCCCGAACTCGATGAGGCTGTGTCGTTTCATTGCGAAGTTCTTATGACTGCGTTCCAATTCCATTATCAGATTAGACCCTGGTAACTATCTAACAACAAAGTACACGTCAAGGCAAATCAAACGAGCCAAAATTCGATGGGGTTGCGACGTTTAATACAGAGTTCCTATGATCACCTTCCAGCTCCATCATCACACCCTGGTTACCTTTGAAAGACAAACTACTCGTCAAGACAATTCAATCGAGCCCGAACTCGATGGAGTTGCGTCGTTTTATTACAGAGTTCCTATGAGCACCTTTCAGCTCCATCACCAGACCCTGGTTACCATGAAAGACAAACTACTCGTCAAGATGATCCAAACGAGCCCGAACTCGATGATGTTTTGTCGTTTCATTGCGAAGTACATTTGCCTGCCTTCTAGCTCCATTAACAGATCAGACCCCGGTAGCCATCTAAAAATTAAGTACTCATCAAGACGAATCAACGAGCCTAAATTCGTTGTGGTTGCGTCGTTTCATTATAGAGTTCCTATGACCACCTTCCAGCTCCATCATCAGACCCTGGTTAGCACTGGAAGATAAATTACTCGTCAAGACGATTCAAACGAGCCCGAACTCGATGAGGTTGTGTCGTTTTATTGCAAAGTTCCTATTGCCACCTCTCAGCTCCATCATCAGATCAGACCCTGGTAACCGTCTTGAAACAAAATACTTGTCAAGCAAGTCAAAATACTTGTATATTAAACGAGCTGAAACTCGATGGGGTTGCATCGTTTCATTACTGACTTCCTTTGACCACCTTTTAGCTACATCATCAGACCCTGGTTACCATTGAAAGATAAACTACTGGTCAAGAGGATTGAAACGAGCCCGAACTC
This sequence comes from Euphydryas editha, assembly GCA_036937285.1. Classification (NCBI taxonomy): domain Eukaryota; kingdom Metazoa; phylum Arthropoda; class Insecta; order Lepidoptera; family Nymphalidae; genus Euphydryas; species Euphydryas editha. Next base: position 889,586 of record JAUPFZ010000012.1, read on the forward strand.
GGTGAGGTTGTTTAGTTTCATTGCGAAGTTCCTATGGCCACCTTACAGCTCCATCATCCGATCAAACCCTGGTAACCATCTAAAAACAAATTACTCGTCAAGGCGAATAAAACGAGCTGAAACTCGATGGGGTTGCGTAGTTTTCATTAGGGTGTTGCTATTACCACATTCCAGCTCCATCACCAGACCCTGGTTACCATTGAAAGACAAACTACTCATCAAGACGATCCAAACGAGCCCGAACTCGATGAGTTTGTGTCGTTTCATTGCGAAGTTCCTATAGCCACCTTCCAGCTCTATTATCAGATCAGACCCTGGTAACCATTTCAAAACAAAGTATTCGTTAAGACGAACCAAACGAGCCAAAACTCGATGGGGTTGCGTCGTTTCATTACTGAGTTCCTATGACCACATTCCAACTTCATCACCAGACCCTGGTTACCATTGAAAGACAAACTTACTCGTCTAGAGGACTCAAACGGGCCCTAAATCCTTCCTTTGGCTACCTTCTAGCTCCTCCATCAAATCAGCACCATGTAATCATAATATTTGTCATCAAATCTTGCAAATTAAATTTGATCCAAAATAATAGTAAATCATGTGACAATGCAGTATTAAGTAAGTTAGCGCAATTGCGCGGCGCCTACTTCTTAGCTTTATGTTGTCGGTTTTTTTGTCACAGAGTACACGCGCATCGTATAAAAATTTACTCTCATCAAGAAGTTATAGCTTTAAAATACAAAAGTTATTTTGAGTCCTTATTTTCTATATTTATTTTTATTTATTTAATGTTAATATACATTAACAACAACAGTTATTGCTGTTATGACTCACTTAATCAATCAGGTGCATTCTAATAATGACATAATTATATGAACTCAAAAATGATGATCACGCTGGCGAAATGGTGCGCGCTGTTGTATATTAAGCGGGATATCCCAGGTTCAATCCCCGGCAGAGTAAATTTTCTTTTTCTGATCTGCTTTGGTGCGAGTCTTTGGTAGTGGCTAGTTACCACCCTATCGGTAAAGACGTGCCGCCAAGCGATTGAGCGTTTTGCTACAATGCAGTGTAGAAACCGATTAGAGGGATAGGTTTAATATAGCTGCCAACTGAATAAAATAAAATAACCTACGTACGGGAAGCGTGGAAGCCGTGGAGCGGGCAAATCACCTCAGCCAGTCGCGGTTATGATTTATTAGTGTTCTTTAATACTTTGCGTGATTTTGGTACAGCTACATAAGACATGTCCCATTCTTGCTTTTTCATTCCGTTGACCATTTCACAGGTTACCTTTGAAGATAATTATATCTAGGTACCTATCTACACCTATTATTCCACTATGTTATACTTGTACGGGTACATTGATTCATTCACTGCAAATGTAACTTTGTAATCCTATATATTTATATAGGATTACAAAGTTATTTATGCAGTTGGTGTATCTAGAAAACTGGACCGAAATTGCACAATATTTGAATTTTTCCTTGGTTTATATACTAAACACTAATGGTATTCTAAATTTGAAGCTTTTATGTCTGCTAGAAGTGCCTTAGAGTTTTGATGATCGGTCAGTCAGTGAGTGACAAAATTCGAAACTTTGACTAATTATAATTCTTAAACTCCTGGTTCAAATTGAATGAAATTTGAAATATACCGTGTTTATACAATGCCTGCTCGGGTATTGAAAATTCAGACTTCTAGTTTTATCCACAACGAAGTTATAGGGGGTCGAAAATGGCCTGAGTTGCTTCGAGAAAAGATAGTACGGCCGTGCCACTTTTTTTTTTGTTCGACTTGGCGGAGGCACTGCCGTGCCTCCAGATTAATTCTTACATTTTAATAATTCGATTAGCGATATAATCTTATATATTTGTTCTTTGTTTATTAAAAAAGTAGCATCGGTCGGCGAGTGCAGTAATAATAGGTTATATTACAATTTTGACTAAAAAGTTATTAGGACTCATATAATTACGATCGTATAAAAAGTAAACTGCTTTTATTTAGTATATTTTTACAATTTTCATAGTCAGATAACATAAGTGGTTAATGATAATCTAATTTGTTTTGTTTTGCTAACTTTAAGTTATTAAACTTAACTTCTTTATTAAACTTGATTATATTTAATAACTATATAACAATAACTTTATTTCGCTTTTATATTAAATACAATTAATTACCTGTAGCTTATATACATAGATATTTATATTAATATATATTATACAAAATAATGATAATTCAGTAATAATAATTCAATTCCATTCATGTTTTCTTATGACGTTATCACGTAAAAATTATCGTCCGTAAACCGACTTTACAGACAACCAATTTTTTTTTCTTTTTTTTTTATGTACAATAAAATAAATAAATACACATACATAGTATTCCACAATTATCCACATTAAATTTTCCATTCTTCATTAAGTTACTTTATTTTTTAATTTTAATGCGAAAATAGTTTTCATACCGATCAACGATCAGTCCATTGAATGTGAAACGTGCTTCAGATACGGTAACATTAATATGTTTCGTTGGCACGCATTTCATTATCAGCTTTACGATTTCCGATCCGGTCGTCTACACCTCGCGACTAAAACATTTTATAAATCTATATATCTAATAAAAATGTAAATTGTATCCCTTTATATTTCTGAATTTCGTGCAACAGAATACTGCAAGAAATTGAAAATATTAATTATACAAGTAGAGATATCGATAATAGATACGTGCGTTTGTTTGATCGTCACCACGTCACTTTTAGGGTGCCTGTCCATTGATGCGGAGCGATGCGGCGGAGAGGAGACAGATGGACAGACACCCTTAGGGCCTATTTCACCGGCGACTGAGGCAAGCTATCTGACGTATAACTGTATCCGACAGATAAAAGTATATATTAAATTTTTTTCTCACCATCACACTTCACTTTATCTGTCAGATATTTTTATTCCAAAACTTGGAGTTTATAAGTTAAGATGAAAAAAGCCCTTACGGGCAGTTTTACCTCTGATAAAGCCTATCAGTAACTTATGAGCGAGTAAATTTTATCAGTAAGCTGTGAAATAGGCCTTCAAAGTTAAGCTACATTTGAATTTTTTAAAGAATTAAACAAAATTAACGAGTCAAGACACAGGATTTTACGTTTTTTATCAAACAGAAATGACATACAAGGAAAAATATAAAACGTTGATTTAAAAATTATTATATTTTAAACAAATACCAATAAAATCATTATGTACCTATATTAAAATCATATGAATTCATAATTGACAAAAATCGCCCTCCCTGTTTTGTGTCGATAAAAAAAAAATGCGTTTTAGTATTTTATACATTAGATATAAAGACTTTTTATAATTTTCTAGGTTATTCTTAGGTCTCATGTTAACTTGGGGTCAAAAGCCTTTCCTTAATGAGATGAAGCGCCTGGTTCTTAGTAATGCGCGCTGGGAACATTATTTACTTCGTAATCTCATCTTTTCCCTGCAAGATAAATTATATTTCTTATGAAAAAATTATATTTTTAAATATTCTGAATTATATCATTAATATAGACTTATAGAGTTTAGATAGTCTAAACCTAAACATCTGGAAGAAATGCGCTAGTCTTTATAGAAATTGTGACTTCTGAACTCACACTGAATCTGCTTGGTGAATCGATCTTCATTCATTCTCTTTACCGAATTCCTTTAACTATGAAATGGTGCAGTGATCACAGCGACTGACCGTTACACGTTATCGCGAATTCGATTCCTGCTCATGACAACAAATTGCTTAGGATATTCGTATTCTATAGTGGTATGAGCGGTTTTTGATAATATTGTATGTGTTCTTGGACTTTACACAGATCTTCATCCTACTGAAGGGCGTTGAGTGTGAGGCGCCTAATAAAAGATATACCCAGCTGTGGGAACGTAAGATTTTTTTTAAACATACACACACGGTCGTCTGTTCAGAAGGTAGGCAACTTAATGCCTGTGTTTTTGGTAGCAGTTGACTGATAAATTTTTTTAAAAAAAAATATACAATAGTACACCCAGTCTCGGAGCAGGAATCGAACCCACAACCCTGGAGCAGAAAACAGGGCCACTGCCAACTGCGCCACGGGCCAGTCATGAAGATAATGTACACAAATACAGTACAGTACGTGCCTAATGCTCACAACACTATATATTATTAAAAATCGATTAATTAACAAATAACGAAACAACAAATGACGACCGTTCTGGTGTAGTAGTGCGAGTAGTCGCCTCAACGTCGCGCGCCGACGGTCGCGGGTTCGATTTCCGCTCGGGACAGTTATTTGTATTTGTACAAATATTTTGTTCCGGTCTTGGTATATGTCCTTATGGGTCTCCCCACCGTGCCTCGGCGACAGCTTTAGGCTGTAGGGTGCGCTGGTAGGGCTGTATGTCCTTGTGGGCCTCCCCACCGTGCTTCGGATAGCACGTAAATCCTTCGGTCCCGGTTGTTATCATAGACACCTGATAAAGATCGTTACTCATGTTAGGGAAATTATCCGCCAACCCGCAGTGGAGCAGTGTTGTGGATTAAGCTCTAACCATTCTTCTATATGGAGAAGAGGCCTTCGCTCAGCAATGGGTTGTTTGCAGGCTGATATAGTACAGTACAATACAGTAATTAACAAATAATTAAATCAGACAAAAGTCAGATCTTAGTTTATATAGTTGTATTTATATTTCATAATATAGAGAAATAAAAATGATTATTACATATATTATAATAGAACCTTAAAATCAATTTTAAGTAAAGTTTTTTTATTATTATTTATATATCTTATATTCAAAGCGATGATATCATTTTTCATAACATGATAAAAGTAACTTCTCAACTAAAATTAATTTAGGTCCACAAAGGTCAATAACCTTACAGACCAACAGCCTTTGTTCCGGAACCCTTTATAGTATACCTATTGTTTAAAATCGGCCTTTATTTATTTATTACCAGCATTGGACCGATGGTATATTTGATCAGTTAAACTTAACGTCTAAAATCAAATATCAACTTTTTCGTTTTAGTCTTCAAAAATAATCTCCTACGTTTTGAAGATAGAAGCCGCTCATACGCTTAAGTTCTAATTTAGTGGGGTGACTAGTCACTTTAACGCCAGCGGTCGCAGGTTCGATTCCCGCTTGTAGCAGATATTTAAATCTAAGTCTAGAAATATTTGTTTCTGGTTTGGAAGTATTTCCTTGTGGATCCTCTCCACTTCCGGAGGAAATAAATACTATTATATAAAAACGCAAAAATTTTGATGGATGAATATTTGTTACTTGTGCACGTACCTGATATATGGCAGGGTAGGCTATAACACTAGGCTTCTTTTTATGCAGTTTCAATAGGGAATATGGGCGCCGGCAGGGGGGTGCCAGGGGATGCTCTTGCACCCCCTGGGGAATCTCGGGATCAACAGGAATTATTGAAATAAAAAGCCATGTGTTGGAAATCATTTTTTTTATTCACAATAATTAGCAGGCAGTAATTACAAAATTCTCATTTAAAAAGCAACTGCATCCGGCGGGGTTTTTGACCGCACTTATAAATAACGGCAAAGAGAAAGATTGTAAGAAAACTAAAATCTGCACCACCTGGAAATTATTTCGGCCGGCTCCCATGATAGGCGAGATATTTTTGACGGCCGGCTAGTCGAGTGGTCAGGCAACTGGACACTTTACGCAGCGGTCGCGGGTTCGAATCCCGCCAGGTGCAGATAATCCGTATGACGAATATAGATGTCTGCACCGGGTCATGGATGTGTATTTATGTATATATATATTTATATCTTAAATTTATTTCCGTTCCTAGTACCTGTAACACAAGTTCTTACAAACTTAGCACGGGGTTAGGTTAACGTGGTGTGATTGTTGGTTAATATTTATTTATTTATTATTTTTTCGTTTTTCACTGATCATCACACCACCACTACCAACACCATATCAGATGTTAGATTTTCACTGCTAAACGTAGGCCACCATCTCAAGGGTACAAATACTCGCCACGCTTGGCAGGCGGTTTAGCGAGCGCAGTGTGTTGTGGCAGTATGTGGTGACGCTACTCCCCCTCACCATCCTGATTGGTGTACAGTTCGCACAACTAGTCTTAGTCACCTTTTACGATACCTTGGTAAGAAAGAGATTGGGACCCTTTCTTCTCTGTCGGTCAGTTGTTTTCTCAGATCAATGTATCAAAATGATTTTGTGCATAGAGATAGCTTAGGGGTCAAATGAATACATAGGCTATATTATCTCGGAAAATGCACAGTTCCAATGGGATACCAAATAATTGTATCTTACCGGAACCGAGTATTTAAAAGGAGTTTACTCGAAGTTGTATTTTTAATTCTCACACATGTACATTACTACATAAGCTAAAGCTAGTGTTACATAAGTGTGAGTGACAGAAACGATGCTGTGCAAAAGCTAGACGATGGTCTCCGTCTACTATGCACAGTTTTTTAAAGTATATTATAAACAATATTATTTTACACGTATCTTACTCTAATAAAAAGTATAACCTCCTTCATCACAAATTTCACTTATGTTCTTCAACGTGAAGTTATACCAAATACAATAACGAAGAACACACACACACACATATTTTTCATAAATTATTGTCTAAAGTGTTTTAATCCAATCAAATTATCTCCATTTCTAGAAATGCGGATAAAGTTTTCGATACATTTAATAAATTACTATTTTCTTTGCAGTCGAGTTTTCGCGGGTGTCCCGGTCGATGACCTCCTAAATTAAGTTAATTCTTCATCAAAAGTGATGAATGGGACGTAATTAACGGTAAGTTAATCTACTTTAAGTTAACGCGAAGTTTTCAAGTCGTTTTTAGCGAGATCGTTAGCGAAATGTAATAACATATTTATTTATTTTTGATTAATATTACTCTTATAGTTCTTTTATATATTTATAATTGTTTTTTACATATTTAGAAACTACATTAACCCCTTAAGTGGAAATGACGAGTGTCGACCGCATACGTTTTCTGGATCAAATTTGACATTGATGGGCTATGCCCGGCAAAATGCTTCAAAAGTAGTAGTTATAGGTTTATTAAAATATACTGCATATATTTTATTTTTAAGTTTAATAAACGTAAATATATTATATAAATTTGACGACGCGTTGGCGCAGTGGTCACAGCAACTGACTTATGCGCTAGCGGTCGTGTTTTCGATCCCCGCACATGACAAATATTAGTATAGGCCATACAGATGTTTGTCGTGTGGTCTAGGCGTTTGTGCTTGTGTGTTGTGTGTGTTTCCGGACACCCGACACAAGAAAACATTCTATTGGGGGCCGTTGAGTGTGAGTAAAAAAAATAATTAATAATTAATAAAATGTATTTATAGTATGGATCATTGTTAACAAAATTGTGATAAACAATTTTGGTTTTGGTCTTTTTTTTTAAAATAAATAGGTATATCGAAAACTTGATCCGCAGTCATTTGAATTTATTACTTACTTTTACTTTCGTAGTGTAATGTTTTACAGCCTATAATCTGTTCCGTAACGTGAACTTTTACAGCATATGTCTTCCTGCTTAGTTACTTGATGTTTTCAACATATAACCTTTTGTTCCGTAACGTGAACTTTTACAGCTCATATCTTCCTGCTTTATTACTTGATATTTTTAGCCTATAACCTTCTGTTTCGTAGCGTGATATTTTACAGCCTATGAACGTCAGTAAATTTTTTAAAAAAAATAACGCGAGAACAAAATTACGATTAGAACCTGTATCGAAACTCTTATCTTTCATAGATGTTAATTATCTTTTGCTCTCAAATGTTTTATCTCACTTGTACGCGAGAGACGAAATATTATTAGAGTAATAAAAATATTCTGCAGTCTTATCTCTTTCATAGTACTGTATGATAACACGATGAAGATTCATTAAACGCATTGTAGAACGCAAAAAATAATATATATAAAAGAAAAGTTTAAATATAATTAAAATTATCAGAAAATATATTATAATATAAATATTATACGACCACTCTAGTGTAGTGGTGTGAGTAGTCGTCTCAAAGTCGGCGGTAGCGGGTTTGATTCCCGCCAGGAGCAGATATTTGTATTTGTGCAAATATTTGTTTCCGGTCTGGGCGTATGTCCTTGTGGTTATCCCCACCGTGCCTCGGAAAGCATGTTAAGCCGTCGGTCCCGGTTGTTCCCATAGACACCTGATAACGATCATTACTCATGGTAGGGAATTTATCCGCCCACCCCACAGTGGAGAAGCGTGGTGGATTTAACTCCAACCCTTCTATATGGACAAGAGGCCTTTGGCCACCAGTGCTACGTTTACAGGCTGATTCGGTTCATAAATATTATAATTTGTTAATTAGATATTTACATAATATGATATGAGTATTGTAATTTTTTCAAGTTATATATATATATATTTATATATATATATATATATATAACTTGAAAAAATTACATTATATATATATATATATATATATATATATATATATAAATTCCTTGGTTCGAACCATTCGACACTGTCAAACGCGAGCGCGAGGAGCGCAATAACTTTGTTACTTCTTAGCACAGCGCTAAGCAGGCTTTAATGTGGCGAAAACATAAGTCTTAGGTTTATTGACAAAATCTGTCAAGAAACAATAAACTATACCGTTTTAACATTTATGTAGCATACTGTGTTACACTATTTCAGTTCTATATAAAATATAAGTAAGCTTAAATATTCTTAATTATGTTTATTTTCGTACAATAATGCTTAATTTTAAGACGAAATTATGCAATACTAATTTACAAATGTATTTTAAAAATCAGCTGTTAATAAGAATAAACTGTGTCAGTGTATACATAGCAAAATTAAATCCAAAAGGCTTCATCTGTATATACTTGTAATATGAGCAAAATTTGTGATGTTTTGTTTTTCATTGTCATGACGGAAATTAATTAATGGCTCTTGTAGGCGGGAATGAAAACGCTTTGACGACATGACGTAACATATTATTAAGTCCTGTTTCCTCTTTGGTCCTTATCGCTTCATTGCTCATTTTATGATTATATATTATATAATTGGTAAAATATATACGGGAGTGGAAAGAGACAGTTGCTTTTTTCTTACACCTCGACATTTACTTATATAAACACAATTCTGTTTAAATAAAATGAACTGAATTGAATTAAATCCATCTGTAAATGTCCCACTGCTGGCCAAAAGCCTCTTCTACATATATGAGAATTGTTAGAGCTTGATTCGCTACGCTACTCTGCCATCCAGCGATCGTTACACAAGGTAGGAAAATTATCCGCCGCCGTGGAAATATTTACTGTCTGATTTCCTGTTATTAAGCGATTTATATCAAGTCTGTGAGATACTCGTATTTGTTGTAATACATCGTGAACCATACAATCTTAGGAATCAGGGGAATCCATTTACGGATGATATCCAGGACGCCCGGGTCGGCAGTCCCAGACCTATGTCGGACTCGGCACTTTGGGAGTGCAATATCGTACTAAGCGCCTTCAGCCGCTTTAATTGGAGGGTCCCGGATCTGCAGGCAACAGGATCCCTCCAGTGACAGGCTGGCCTCAGCGAAAAGACCAGACTTCCTATAGACCTTATAAGTTTTCTGTTTGTCTTTCATCGAAAAACATTAAATACCACATCCATATAACACGAAGAGACAAATTAAAAAAAAATGTACGACGCCTATGAGTCGTAGTTATGTTGTGTAGCCTATCTAATCTATTCATTTGTTTCATAACCATAATTTACATCGTACTTATAAAATACAAAAGATAATAATGGACCCCGCAGGGGCACGAAATATTTAGGTAGAGAGGAAGCGCTTTGTTAGGTAAATATAATTGTTTCCATTACTTTTATATATACTTATAATATGTGAAGTTATTGTTTATCGTTAAGATATTCGTCTATATTATAACAGTTATTACATTTATTTATTAATAGCTTCTTTACTTTATTTATAAATTTATAATCAAATTCTTCTTTAACCCACTCATTAGGTAGCTTATTATATATTTTTATCTACCGGATAAACGTGCTGGATGAGATTTATTTATAGCCTAAACGCTATACACGTATGCTAAATAACTTAATGTAACGTTGGTGTCAGTTTTTTGACACAAGTTTTTATTTTAACTGATATGCAATCAAAAAATCATTATGTACAGCATTATGCCGTTATGACACGTATGAATTATTTGCACACCAAACCTGATAAAAACAATCATTCTGAAATTACTGATCAACACTACTTATTTGCCATTGCGACACTATTCTAACAGCAGAATTGTAATCCTGGGACATTACGAGGTTACTTGTACAAATATTTGTTTTAGTAGGTACATATTTAATTCACAATTGTTATTTTTTTTTAAATATATATATTTTCTTTCACGAGGACCGTGATTGAAATCTTAATGATTCCTTTTAACACCTGTGACTTTTTACTGATGAATTTCTTACCACTGATATTTAAGAGTGTGTAGAAACTTCATCTCAGTGTCTTCTTAATCCAGTTGAACAATAGTTACGTATTTCACTCGTTCGAATTATTTTGTCTTTATCATTTCACTCTAGTGATAGAATCGGCATACATATTATGTCGTTCTTACTTTCCAGTGTTATCCGTAATATTTCAAATATACACAATATTTGAAATAATTAATAAATGGATCGATGGGTGCTTTTTAAAGACATGATTAACGCGTAATCTTTTGGAGAAATATCGCTAGTTTTTTATAATATGTAGGTCTGTTCAAGGATTTATAAAATTTTCTTCCATTAATCTTATGAGCTGACATGAGGCGTGATAAAGCGAAGTAGATCAAGAATTTAAATCATTTTATATTATCTAACGTTTTTAACCGACTTCGAAAATGGATGAAGATATTTTTGCGAGCGATTGTTTATTTTGCATGTATATATGTACGTACATTGATATCTAGTTTCTGTGCTGATTGGCGCATTTCGTGTTTTGTTTGAAAGAGTGTGTGATGCTCTGTCGATGAAATTAATAACATTCGATAAAAATGCTTTTTGTTTACAGCTTAATCTAAAGATATTCAAGATTGTTACGATTAGTAGTAGTCCATTTACAAAATTTCTGTACTAAACTTTTCTAAATCAAAAATTATTTAAATAAAAAGTATTTGACAAACGAGAAAAAATATTCTTGTTCATTTTCACACATATAATTTTAAATTCTAATATTGATATTGGCTTTTCTTTAATAGCACTAAAGAATACAAGTCTTTTAGATATTTTATCAATAGTATTAATGATTCTTACACCAGCTTACACACTTGTATGAACTTCAAACGTAAACCCACGCATCTTTATCATATAAAATATTTTAAATAACGTCTATATCATAATATTCAAAAAGTCCATTGAAATGTTACACTTTTTTGAGCTTAGCGTGCGTTTGTCAGAGGACGCAATTTTATTTTTTAGTTATAGTTTGGCATAAATTATAAAAACCATTTGAACCTCTTTTTCGAAGATGACGCCCGTGGGACAAGGGTCCACAAACTTGGATTTAACTTTACACTAACCCCCCTTCCTATCTAAAAAATAAAATTGCGTCCTCTGAGAAACGCAACCCCAGATGTAACTTTTCAATGAAATAAAACGTTATTTTAAATTGTCGTAATAATTTATATGAATATGGCTGACATTCATCTCACAGATTTAATAACATTAAACAGTTGAACGATAAATGACGTCAGTCAATTCAGTTCAGCTGAGAACTTTTAGCTGAAGAACCGACACTATAAAATTATTATAATAAACGTATATATATATATATATATATATATATATATATATGTCATGGCCATATCTTAGAATTGGCCACATCATTAAATGCTCGAGAATATGTTATGTTAATATGTTAGCTTAGACTTTTTTATCATTGATCTTGCTAAGACACATTATGATGTGGCCGATGGTCAGTGAAACATTACATGAAATTCGATCAATTCATGATCAATTCTAAGATATGGCCACGACATACATATATAAAGTTATTCTAAAGCCATGTTCTGACTTGTCTGGGCGATATCATGGCGTTATGGATCTATCGACCATAATATAATATTTTTAGTCATTTTGTTTAACAACCGTTCTGGTGTAGTGATGCAAGTAGATGCGTCAACCGGCCGTGGTCGTTACTACTTAGGCAGTCGCAGGCTCGATTCCAAGTCAGAGCCGATATTTGTATTTGTACCAATGTTTATATATTTATTTATAATAATGTTTATTTTCGGTCTAGGTGTATGCATGTCCTTGTTGGTCTTCAGGCCGTGCCTCGGAGAGCACGTTAAGCCGTTATTTCCGGTTGTTATCACATACATGGAATCAAAACCGCGACCGCTGGCGTTAAGGTGACTACTCACATCACTACACAATAACGGTAGTTGAAAATACACAATAGTTATTATATCTTAAGTTCACTCGAGTTACTTGCGTTATTTCGTATTACTTCGTGTCATTTCGTATCGCTTGACTTATTCATGCCAACCTTACAACTGTGAAGAGTCTTTGTTACCGAGCTAATGTAAGAATTTGATACAGATAATTTCAAACCTGGCGAAAGACATAGGCTACTTTTTGTCAATACAACAACGAGGGCGAAGCCACGGGCGGAAGCTAGTAAATAAAATAAAAGAATGTTATTTTTCCAACCAAATAAACTGTAAATATTTTTGTTTCATATTACTATACAATATTTTTGTTATTCAATAAAAATGAGATATGCATGAAAGCAGTTTCCTGCTAATATTTTACGTGTCCTTGAACCAAATCGCTAGCTGAGACCTAATAGATTGAAATTTATCTTTTTTTACTGTGTCATAAAACCTGCTTTCCATTTATAACATATTAATTACAAAATACATCGGTTGCTGATAAAGTAGCATATAGTTATCTGACATAAGACGGTATTCAACAGATATTAGTTTCTGATATGTTTTTTTTTTCGGTTATACCACAAAAATCAAATTTATTTATCAGATATTTATATTTGCAAACTGTGAAAAAAAATGACTGGCCCGTTGGCGCAGTTGATAATGACCCTGCTTTCTTTGCAATGGTCGTGGGTTCGATACCTGCTCCGAGTCTGGGTGTAGATGTATATTATGTGTGTATGTTTAGTACAAAAATATTTTGTATGTATATCAGTCGGTTGTTACCTAAAACACAGGCATTAAGAGCCTACCTTCGGAATAGACTACCGTGTATGTGTATGTTAAAAAAATTGTCATTTATTCTGCACAGAAGATACACTTTGTAGGCTATCAGATATTTTATGAACCGGAGGTGAAGCAGGCGCTAATAATGATTAGTCCTGATTTACTGTTTAAAAGCTGTACCCTGAGGGCCCAATCCCTTGTGAATTTCAGGTTGAGAGGAAGTATGAGTTAATCCGAATCTCAAACTTACTTCATACAAGTTTTATTGCAAACAAAGTTTTATCACGAAAAGTAAAAGACATGGGTGCTTTTTCTTTCCACTTCCTCCTCACAACTTTGATGTTTATTAATTTTTTACGAATAGTTGTGTAATTCCCAGCCCATTTTCCAAGGTCCATATAAAAGTTAGATTACGGCTAAAATAATGATTTTAGTCCGAACTTTACAAACTTAAGGATAAAGTTTGTTCTGACGAAATTGGAGTTTAAAAATTTATGTAACAACAAATCAAACATATATAAATGGACTAACCCCTTGGTGCAGTTGGCAGTAACCCTGCTTTCTGCTTCAGGTTTATGGGTTCGATTTCTGCCCCAAGTCTCGGTGTATTATATATTTATTTATATATGTATTATTTAAAAATATGTATAACAGTCGGCTTTTTTCTTTTCTTATTCTTTATAATCTAAATTGTTACTATACATCACAGATTAAGGCGGTCACGTAATAATCGCTCATTGTAAAAATCAGTAAACTTACTGTTTTAAAAGTCTAGATCGGATTTTATTGCGTTTATTTGTTTAAAAACTTTACAGTTTAACGATTTTTCAATAAAATTATTTCTCGACGTTTCGATGAGATCATGGACGCTGTAAAGGGTCCGAAACGTCGAGAAATAATTTAACTGAAGAATCGTCAAACTGTAAAGTTTTTAAAAAAATAAACGCGATAAAATCCGATCTAGAATTTTGGTTAAATCAGTAAGCTGGTGATCGGTAACCAGTAATCAGAATTTTAAGTAGATATTGATAAGACACCCAGAAAATTCTTGGTAGAAAAATATAAGAAGTTAGTTATATACTTTGTTACCTACAACGTACATTTAGTACTCAAAACTGTGAAAACTATATCTATAGCGACTGTTCTTATAAAGATATTTTAATATCTTCCTTCCTTAACTGGACATCATCCTTTAAACGCAGTGAGAATATCTTTTTGTAGTAAACGATAAAAGTATGTCGAAAACAATACGTGAAGGTCGAAGGCTGAAGTATAATTTGTTATTGAGAGTAGAGAGATTAATTATTAGAGGAGCTCGAAGATAGCAGGGCCTTGAATGTTTTCGGAACACTTCGGCAAACAACACGAAACAATGCTTCAGTTAGTAAATTTTTGTACGTTTAAGGTCAAGCATTCTTGCAAAAATTCAATGTGAACATAGAAACTAGTTTGAAGATGTTAAAACAGTCCTAATTATATAATTTTATCATTGATATCAACAATACTTAAAAGTTGCGTATATCAAAATTTATACTTCTATTATTTTGTACAAAATTAATATTATTTAAAAATATAGAATTTTTCATAAGAAAATGTATAATATATACAAAAAATAAATTACTTTAGGTACATGATTTCATTTTTAACTTAGTTTCATTAGATTTACCAACGGTCAAGATAAAATTGCTTTTTTTTAAATAAAAAAATGTCTTTAAGTAACAGCGAGACTGACATGAGCTATTTTAGTAGACTGTCGTTCATTTATTATTATTGACTAGCGGCCCGCCCCGGCTTCGCACAGGTATTTAACTAAAATTTTAAAAATTATAAATTTATATTTTTTATCACCTACATGCGCCATCTATCGTATAATAGTAGAATATCGTTTTTATATTTAGTGACATTTCACATAATAATATCTTACCTTAGACCAGATGGCGTTGGCGGCGTAGGTACCTATTTCTATTTTCTTAAATATTTATTTTTAAATTTAATTACAATGAAATAAAAACTAAATTATACTGTGAATTATGTTAAATTTTTATGTATTAAAGTTATTTACATTGGTTTTGTACTTTTTACGTGATACGTGCACACAAAAAAATGATAAGAGATGGCGCCGATACAAAAAAAAACGCGCTATTAAAATTTTTTCTTGATGATATATAGTGTATTAATAAAACGGAGGTTTTAACAGATTTATTATTTGTATAGATTACAAATTATTCAACGAATTACATACATATTTAATTATTTGAAGTACCATCAGAAATTACAATATATGGTTACAAAAAATGCTTGGATTAACAATAAATGATCAATTGCATTTACAATTTATTATGGGTAATTACGACATGTTTAAAATTTTAACTATAATGCCGATAAATGTTAAGATATTAATAATATTATACTATAATAAATTTTTTAAAATTAAACTTAGAATTAAAACTACATTAAACTAAATTTGCAACAAAATTAAAAAAAATCAATTTTGTTTATTGATTTGTTATAGTTTCGTAGGACATTTTTATTAACGGTTATTAATTTTGGTTTTTTAATTAACTGAATTTTTAATAAAAAAAAATTAAATCTAATAATACTGGTAGCTACTATGAATAACTTATTTCTACGAAGAAAATCTTAACATTTATTATTTTATCACCAAGGACTCTTCCCGGCTTCTTTTGTGAAATCTCATGTACTTAATTTACTAAAAGAAAAAAGAAGAGAAAAATAAATTTGCTGAATAGATTTTTTTTGCATGTTAATTTTACGTCTCTATCTTTTGTAATGTAACGTTATGTGTCGATCAAACAGTACACAGAAGTGTTATTAATTCAATAGTATATTATATATTTAGTGGCGAGGGCACTATCTCGTAGAGCTGACGTCCGATGGAGCAGAATGGTTCTCGAGTGGAGATAACGTACCGGCAAGCACAGCGTCGGACGGCTGTCCACGAGATGAACAGACGACTTAAAGAAAGTCACCGGAAGCCGTTGGATGGAAGCTGCTTCGAACCGGTCGTTCTGAAGGTCGATGCGGGAGGCCTACGTCCAGCAGTTGACATCCAATGATATGATAATGTTATGCTGATATGGTGATGATGATGATGATGATTATGATGCGTTAAATTATTATTAAAATATAATATTTAAAATTCGAATGTTATTAAAATCAATAGGATTGATTATATAAATATATATTATATGTAAATACCAATTTCAATATAATTATTTTATATAAGGCTTTAAATTATATGAAGCAGCTTAAACAATGCTCACTCCCTGGAGGAGATGTAAGGCAAGCCCTAGGCGTCCCGCTGCATCTAGGTCACAACCTTGAACGTACAGTCGGCTTCAAAAAGACATTTACAGTATTAAATATAAAAATTATCAAGTTAAATTTTTATTTGAATTTTTTGGTCGGTCACACATCAGACTACTAGGAAATGTCTTTCGTTCTGTATTGACTGTAAATAGTGATTGTGAAGTGAAGTGCTATAACATTGTGTAATAAAGTACTGTTAATTTTTAATATAATCTTGATTGCAAACACTTTTCTTTTTTAGAACTAACCCTTCCCGTATAGGTAATGCCCACTATATGAATCACAACGCAATGAAAATGAATAGATAAAATAATGATGCTACGACATATAAATATTCTACTGACATATTCATATTTAAAAGTTCTCTGAACAACAACCACGTTTAGTTTTTTTTTAATTGAGATACGATAAACTGTCCACTAATTAATTTATTATGATTCATAATTTTTTAAAGCAAAGCAAAAATCAAAACACGTTATCACATGAACCTTTTCCAAAGAACGTTGATTCAATTCTAGTTAAATTTATTTAAAAATCATCTCGTACAAAACATAGGTATATGTGGAGGAAATTCTAAAGTGAACTATGGACTATGGAAATTTCACAGTCTCTCAAAGCAAAGTATAAAGAGTCGTGTAATCCTCGAAGTAACTGTATCAGACTGTACTCCATATAGAAGAAGGGTTGGAGCTTAATCCACCACGTTGCTTCACTGCGGGTTGGCGGATAATTTATCTACCATAAGTAACGGCCGCTATCAGGCGTCTATGATAACAAGCGAAACCGACTGCTTTGCGTGCTCTCCAAGATACGATGGGAAGACTCACAAAGACACACTTAGACCAGAAACAAATATTTGCACAAATACAAATATTTGCCCCGATCGAGAATCGAACCCGCGACCGCTGTCGTTAATGCGACTACACGCACCACTACACCAGAACGGTTATTTCCAAGTAAAGTTAAAGATATTTTAGTCGCCGAGTGTACTTCTTATTTGTTTGCCAGCGCACCGGTATTAACGCTTCCTATTAAAGCAGGAAAATCGTATATTGAAATGTCTAGGCTGCTCGCAGTACTCATAGGTCGTGAAGATTGACGCTGCGATAGAATTGCGATGCAATTTGTGTTAACTTTACAATTATTATTGTAAGTACCTGGATGACCGAGCTTTGCTCGGTTAAACTATATTTAGACACAAATTACATACTGATAAAATATGAATAATATTTTCAATCTTATCGATATAATAATAAAACAATAGTCACTGGTTATTTAAATAAAAAATAAAAGAGAGATCCTAGTAATATTTTTTCTCACCAAAAAAGGAACTTGAAAAAAAGGAAAAATCTTCCGTTTTCGAGACCGCCCGATTTCCCACCTGAGCTATTATAAATTTAAGATGGTGGCGAAACTTACTTCCTTATTCTAATGATATTCTAGCAGTTTTTAATTGCTCTCGAGATTTTTATTTAAATAACCAGTTTATTTTATTTTTTTCCTACCTCTGCCGAAAGTTCGATTTTCGTCCCTGTGAAGCGGGATAAAAGTGACATTTTCTGTCCCCGCTTCACAGGGACAAAACCTGAACTTTCGTCCTAGGGAGGAAAAAAAAGTATGTGTACCATGGGACGAAAGTACTACATCCATTCCCGTATGTTTGCTACCCTCGCCTTCGGCTCGGGCTGCAATTTCACATGAGGGTCAAAAAAATAGTACGTTCATCCCCTTGTGACACAAAATACTATATTATTATATAGATAAGATCGAAAAATATTATTCATATTTCATCAGTTCTATCGTATCTAAATATAATTCCCAAAAAAAGAACGATTAACAAATAAATAAAAAAAAAAATACCGAACAAAACTCGGACATCCAGGTAGTACAGGGCTCTCAATAATAGTTATTTTTTTTTACAAAAAAAGGAACTTAAAAAAAAAACAAAAAAAATGGGACTTGAGGCATCGGGATTCGAACCCAGGTATACTGATTTCCCACCTAAGTTATAACCTTCTAGATTATGCCGAAAGTTACCTTCGTATTCTAATAATATTCTAACAGTTTTTAATTGTACTCGTGATGTTTTTTAAATAACCAGATCATATTTTTTTATTATTATTTTGTTAAGATCGAAAATTATTATTTATATATCATCAGTTCGTAATTCGTATGTAAATATAGTTTCCAAAAACATGACTTACAAAAAATAAAAAAATAAAATACCGAGCAAATCTCGGTCATACAGTTAGTAAAGGGCTCCCAATAATAGTTTTTCTCACAAAAGATGAAACTTAAAATAAAAAAGAAAAAAAAATAGTTCTGGAGACATCTGGATTCGAACCTGAGGATCTTCTTATTTTGAATCCGCCCGGTTGACATCATAGCTATTATAAACTTATCAATGACAGCGAAATTTACCTTCGTATTCTAACGATATGTTTTAATTGCCTGAAAAAAGGGATAAAACGACATTTTCTAAAAATAAATCCTAGCTAGATCGATTTATCGCCCCCGAAATCCCCTGCATACTAAATTTCATGAAAATCGTTGGAGCCGTTTCCGAGATTCAGATTATATATATATATATATATATATATATACAAGAATTGCTCGTTTAAAGATATGTATAAGATACTGGCCCGTTGGCGCAGTTGGCAGTGACCCTGCTTTCTGCTCTAGGGTTGTAGGTTCTACATTATATGTACCTATTATTTATCTGTATCTACATACATGTATCTATATATACCTTTAATAAAAAAATATGTATATCAGTCGGTTGTTATCTAAAACACAATAATTAAGTTGCCTTAAGAACAGACGACCGTGTTTGTATGTTAAACATATTTATTTATTTATTTATTATTACAATTTTATTTATACTTGATGAATAGTTTTGAGTTTGTTTTTGAGTTTATATAACAATAATCTGAAAGTGTCAATGATATATTCATTTGCTCAGTTAATTTAATTCAATGGTATTTTCTGTAAATCGTTCTGGTGTAGTGGTGCAAGTAAACGCCCGTTTATCGTTCGATTCCCACTTGGGGCCGATATATTTACAAATTTATTATAGTAAATATATTGTAGCAGTATTTGTACAAAATATTTGTTTCCGGTCTAGATGTATATATGTCCTTGTGGGTCTACCAGCCGTGCCTCGAAGAATAGATAAAAGAGTCGGTTCCGATAAATTGTTGTCATAGACACTTAATAGCGATCGTTGCACATGAGAAACTACGTATAGTTTCCACTCGAAAACCTTTCTTCGTCAGCCGTCATTCCTACGTGCTATTTGCACTGCCCAATGCCACTTCAGCTTGCAAATCTATGTCGGCAACCTTCATTCGTCTGCAAATCATATCATTTCTGTTTCGATCTCTTCGATTCTTCTCCATTGCTCGTTGTGTGACTTAGAGTTTGTTTAAAAGACCCATACTGATATTTGAAAGGCCGGCAACGCACTCATTAATCCTCTGACGTGGTGTGACTTGTGTCAATTGATGTCGCTTTGACTTACCACCAGGCGAACCGACTGTCCGTTTTCCCCTTCTTGCATAAAAATACCCATAGTCAGAGAACACGTCTCAGAATCGTATATCGTCACTAACAAACGTTGGAAAATGTAACACCAATTGGTCGAAGACTTTTGACTTAAGGCACTGAGGTATGATGGATAAAGACGTTTTTTAACTTCCCGAATGCTGCTCATCCTAGCTGGATTCGACGATTTACCTATCTCTTAGAAGGTGAACTAGTGGTGGAAATTCCCAATTAATATCGGAGTGGGCACGGCATGAATATTCAACATAATTTTCGATTTGTCCATGCTCAATTTTAAGCCTACCGCTGGGAAACTCCTTCGAGTACACCGAGCATTATTATAAGGTCGTCCAGGTATTCTGCCATGACAACGATATCGTCGGCAAATCAAATTTGGGTGATGTACCTATTCACCGTTAGTATTAATGCCCAATCCGAAATGAAAGCGACTCCCAAAGCCGCGGTTAACTAGATCACTCAGGGCGTGAAAAAATACATATTTCAAAAATAGTAAAAAAAAAACATTTTTTTTTTATTTATAACTGTTTTCAAAAATGTTACGGAATTAAACCGTTTATAAGCTAAATAAGTTTGCTCTAAGCCTAACCTACGCTTAACCTACGCCTGTTTAAATATACAAACTAAGACTATTACAATCTAATTCAAGAAAAATATATATAATAAAACACCAGAATGGAAATTATTTTATGGGAGAGTGTAAAATAACTTTAAAGATTTTATACAAAATTTTCCACCACCTTTGCGAATTCGCCATATTGGAATTAGAATGGCGTCACTTAGCTAACCATGCTTTGTTGAAACCAAACGGTTGTATGCTTAGCTCAATGGTTTGATAATAAACATAATTATTTTTTATCTCAGTCGTAAGATTTTATCCATGTATACATATCAGTATACTAATTAGCTAATATGAAATATATTTTACTTGTTGAATTCGTGCTTGTAATATTCAATCACAAACACAAAAAATTTAACATGATATCTATATCATAGTTAGATATCACAGTTTCATTTCCTCGCTTCCGCCGTCAGAGGCGGTCAGATCGGAACGAGGTCGAGAGCCTTCAACTTAGCTCGTGTCACAATACCTGGTTACACATATATATGTGTTTATCTACTTTAATTATTTAATTTTATACGAAGGTTATGTTTTGTTTACGTAACAAGGGTGGTGTGCGATGTAACTGCTTACTAAATTTAATTTTGTAAGGGTCTATTGTTGTGAATCTGCATTTTTGTTGTTTTAATTGCTTAAAGAGATTAATTTGTTTATTGTTTTATACAAATTTATTTATTTATTTTTATCGGTTGGACAGTGGTTTTTATGGACCATATTTGGTCCACAAGGTAGTTATCTTTTTCTAAACATTTCTTTGACAACCGTTCTGGTGTAGTAGTGCGAGAATGCCTTTACGTCGGCGGTCACAGTTTCGGTTCCTGATCGAGGTAGATATTATTGTATTACACAAATATTGATTTCTGATCTAGTCAGAGAGCATGCAAAGTCGTCGGTCTAGGTTGTTATCTTGGAAAACCAATAGCGTTCATTAGTCACGGTAAGAAAATTATCCACAGACCCGAAGTGGAGCAGCGTGGTGGGTTGAGCCAACCCGTCTCCTATTTGGAGAAAAAGAAAGGTCTTTTGGTAAAACTCGTATAATATAACCTGAAAAAATCAAGTAAAATTTAATTCGATTTGACTAATCATTTAGTAAAAACGCATTTTATATACTTAACATACAGACTTTTCTCGAATTTCCAACCTAAATCGATATTTACACGGGTAAAGCTGTGAGACACAGCCAGTATAGTATGTAGTATTGAACATATAGTACACAAATTAATGATGTTACTCTGATCACTTACTTCAATTTGGTTTGCTATTTATCACATCACAGCTGGTTTTGGCCCTTCACTGGATTGTAAAGTTCAGGGTTAACTAATTGGCGTTTGATAGCCAATTTAGAAACTTTTGCACGGGAAAATTTCCGTTTGGATTAGTTTAATTATCTCATTAAGCAAATAATCAGTGATAAATTGTTGGGAAAAGGTTATCTTAATGAAGTTAGTTCTCTTGTGTATGTGAATCCTAAAATAAAGAGTTTATAAATTAAATATATTATCAAACGACTTAAAAAAAGGAGGAGGTTCTCAATTCGACTGTATTTTTTTAAAATGTGTGTTATTTCATAAATTTTTACTGGGTGTACCGATTTTGTGTGTACGAAATTTGGTGTTATTTATGTGGTCTTATTTAAATTTGAGCGAAATCTGATAAGTAGTCTGAGTTTGATGATGTTCTCATTTTCTTTTGTTTTGAAGTTGGTTACAAACAGTGTGATGAACATTTCTATTATTTTTTTAAAACGTTACGAAGAAAGTGAGGATATGAACTGAACTGAATTAGGCTGTAAACTTCACATAGGAGACGGATTGGATATTAAGCCACCATACTGCTCTACTGCGGTTGTGCTTTTTTATATTGATTTTTTTTGTTAGATTTTTTTTTTACATACAGTCGTTTATTCTTAAGGTAAGCAACTTAATGTGTGTGGTTTAGGTAACATACGACTGATGCAACATTTAATTTTGGATTAAATATTTTTTACTCGCAGACTCGGGTGCGAATCGAAGACAATCATGGAGCAGCAAGCAACGTCATTGCCAAATGCACCAACGGGTAAGTCGAAATAAAAAAATTATACATTCTAGTGTCCAGGATATCTCTGATCTGTGCTTATAGCGGTAGATTGAATTTAAAACATTATCGATCTCATTGCAGCGGCCTTGAACCAGATGTAGAATCTAGGTCGCTAGATGTGTGCCGACCGGGTAACGTCCGGACACCTGCCTGAAATGTTCGGAACTTGAAGGATTCGCTTTATGAAATTTCTCTATACTAATGTGTTAAAGCTGGATAATTCATTTGTTTATTTGATCTTAGTTTAGAAAATTCTAAACCGATGCGAAAACAAAATATTTTTTTGTTATTTCGGTTAATATGGAAGTTAAAATGCTTTATGAAAGATCAATTTACGATTGACAGGGACTGTTTCACCGGTTGCTGATTAATGTTAAGATAGTTATCCAACTGGCCCGTGGCGTAGTTGGCAGTGATCCTGTTTTCTGCTCCAGGGTTGTGAATTGATTCGATTCCCGCCCCGAGTCTGGGTGTAATATGTATTTATTTATATACGTATTGTTTTTATTTATTTATTTAAATTCTTTCATCATATCATCATATCAGCCGTTGGATGTCCACTGTTGAACGTAGGCCTCCCCCATCGGCCGTGCGGTGACCGGCAGAGAAAAATAGTCGCGGCCTCTTTCTTGCCGAGGTGTCGTAAAAGGCTTCTAAGGCCATAGCGGTGCGAACAACCATGCACCGACCAGGGTGGTGATGTGCAGCAGCGTCACTTCACCCTGGCATGACACACTGCGCTCGCCAAGCGTGGCGAGTATTGGCACCCCCCTCCATTATTCCATTCCCATTATTGAATTCTTTATTGTACTATAAATACACTAATATAAGTGTGTACAAAAGGCGGGCTTAACGCTAATGCATTTCCTACCAGCCAACCTTGGTATGTAGGTATACAATAAACAAGAACACAATAATTAATATAATATAATAATATTATATGTATATTTATCTAAAAAAAGTGTATATCAGTCAACTGTTACCTAAAACGCAGGCATTAAGTTGCCTACCTTAGGAACAGACGAGCATGTGTGAAAAAAAATCTGTAATGATATCCAGTAGATAAAATATCTTGTAAAGTCTTTTTCACCATCAAACTCAACTTTATCCGTTAGACACTTCTATTCGCAAGTTGTGTATCCAAAATTTGTATACATCAGTTAAAGTGAAACAGGTCCAAAGGCGCTGTTTGGACTCTTGCTGATAAAGTCTCTGAAAGTCTATCAGTAACTTATGTGTGAGGTAATATCAGCAATCGGTGAAAACGGCCCAGAATCTGTAAATGAGCTGTATCAAAAAGAAAGGAAGGCTTATATTTTTATGACAAAAGAAAATTTTAGTACAATTTACATATCACCCATTGGATGCTCACTGTTGAACATTGGCCTCCCACATCGACTTTGAGACCGTCCGGTTTAAAGTAGTCTCTATCCAAAGGCTTCTGCCGACTTGCCTCTTATCGTGTTTTCATCCAGCGGACGGCCGTCCGACGCTACGCTTGCCGGTGCGTGGGCTCCACTCGAGAACCTTTCTGCTCCATCGGCCGTCAACTCTACGAGCTATGTGCTCTGCCCACTGCCACTTCAGCTTGCAAATCCGTTGGACTATGTCGGCAATCTTCGTTCGTCTGCAGAACTCATCATTTGTGATTCGATCTCTTAGAGAAATACCAAGCATAGTCCTCTCCATTGGACGCAGTGCGATTTGGAGTTTATTTAAAAGGCCCATATTCAGAGATCACGTCTCAACGGCTGATATGATGAAATGATGATTAATCACTACATATCATGAAACAAAGTCCTCCGCCGTATCGGTGTGTCTATCTGTTCGCGATAAACTCAAAAACTACTGTATGGATTTTCATGCGATTTTCATTAATAGATAGAGTGATGGGTCATGAGGAAGGTTTTGGTACAAATACATACCCTGGGCGCAGCCGGGGCGGGCCGTTAATATTTCTATAATTTGAAAATGATACTTTGTACCTAATATAATAAAATAAGTATAAGAAAGCTGATGAGTGTTAGTTTGGTTTTGACACGCGAATCTCAAAATAGATTTTAACTGATTTAGAAACATTTTATATTGTTTAAAAACTGTAAATTAGGGAAGATTTAAGGCTACAAATATCACGCTGATCCCTTTATATGTTATTAATATAATCCCTTTATATTCCCTTATAGGTTAAAATATTTACGATAAAATAAATATACAAATGACAATTAAAATAAAATCAGACTTGATATGATGTTTTGGTTATGTCGGAATGCAACAGGAACCCGGCCTTGAACTAGCGGTATTAGGTCACGCGCAGGCCACGGTCGGCACATCTTTCAACTGCGCATCTGCTGTTGATAAGGTATGCACTAATTTATATTTATAATAAAAATATATAAATTAAAAAGCATTTTATTTTTTAAATTAATTCTTTTCATTAATTACATTACTTATGGATAAAAATTGATCCAATTTCAAATAAAATTTAGCAAATTATTTCTTCCGGCGTAATGTTTTCTTCATTTATTGAAAGGCTGAATAAATTTGATTGATGGAACGAAAATTAGATGATTTCGAACTATTTTTAGATCGCTAAAGAACTTTTGATTTCATAAACCCCAAAATAAAAAAAATATATATAATTAACACATTCTTTTTGCTACCTTTTAAATAAGCTCCAAGTCGCACAGCGAACAATAGAGGAGACTACGCTTGGTGTTTCTCTGTGAGATCGAATCAGAAATGTTGATATCCACAGACGAACGAAGGTTGTCGACATATCCCGATGGATTTACAAGGAGAAATCGCAGTAGGCAGAGTATATAACTGGTAGAAAAGACAGTCGATGGAGCAGAAACTTTCTCGAGCGAAGACCACGTACCAGTAAGCGCAGCTTCGAGTTTGGGACGACCGTCCAGCAGTGGAGATCCAATGGCTGATATGATAATGATTCTCAATGCATTCTTATAAGAGTATTTTTAATTGTTTTACTTTGCAATAACTTTCAATAATTTATGTTTTAGTCTTCTTTTGAATATTGTCAAAGCGCGACAGATTCAGGGATGGCTCATTAAGAATTTTTAAGGGTCATTTATAGTACAACAGGGCTATTTACTTCCTCCAGTTCCGAACAAGAATTAAACTAGTAAATTTTTTTTTAATAATTTTCTTTCCATAGATTATCTCGGTCAATGTCAAATATAATTTTTCATAAAAATATCATATCATCGATCGATCATAGTAAAATGCAACACGGAGCGCGTCCTTGAACTGTCATATATTGGGTCAGGTCATAGCCGCCGCGGTGCACCTGGGACCGGATATACTGCGAGTTATTATTTTGTGTCTTGAATAGTTGTAATCAGCTGTGGTAAATTAAAAATTCAATGTAAATGTATATTTTAAATAAATTTTATGATTGCTTTATTTAGTGTTTTTAATTATTACTTTTTGGATTAATACAATTTTGAACGAAAAAACAAAATCGACTTATAACAAGAAGGATTAGTCAAATCTGTTTTTTTTTGTAGGTAATTGAAAAAGGACTTAATCCTGAGATTAGTACACCTAAACAAAGTCTTCAGATTTTCTTAAGGTCAGCAACGCATCCGTAACTCCTCTGATGTTGCAAATGTCCGGGCGTCATTAACCACTTAGCATCGTGTGGACCTGTCTGCTTGTTTCCCCATATTTGAGAGTAAGTCCCTCCTTGAGACGACATATTATTATATAGTTTATATCTCTAAAAATTACTTATCAATTGATAGAATAAAATAATCATATATAGTTTGTTTTACCTATAAATAAGGGTTGGAGTATAATATATCGCACAGCGCAACGCTGCAAGCAAACTGTGGGTTGGTAAATATACACATATCAAAATTCCTCCCAAGACGATATACCTTATGTATATGTAAATGTATGTGTATGAATTTGTATATATGTAAATTTATGTATGTAGACCTCTATGACAATTTATTTTTATTCATGTCCTTTCTTAAAGCTTGTCTGGAAGAAATCACCAGTTTAGCGATAACATTTTTTGGACCTATTTGGAAAAACAAAACGAAAAACGAAATTATAATAATTCACATTTTAGAGATAGTTTTACTAGCTGTATTTTATTTTTGTCAAACAAATGTTAATTATTCTGAGAATTAATCATGATCTCCGAGTTCACGAGTTTTCTTCACATACCCTCACAATGTTAACATCGTTTTATTATCATTACAAAACCGTGCACACTACAGTAATACAATCTTCTTCCTCAGACCTTATTCGAAGCACTTCACGTTTATTAAAATCACTCAACAGAACATAAATTGTACAGATCGGGGAAATTCAGAATATATAAAAATATATAATTTTAATATAGTTATTACGTTCCATTTTCAAAAGACAGTTATTTGAACATGTTGCCAGACGAATATCCATTAGAGCGTCAAAAAAGGTCGTTATAGTTATCTAAAAGATATTTATAATATTTCGCCCTAACGACTCGCCTGTCCCTGAAATCCTGCACAAATAAAGCGCCTACCGTTGCGACCTTGCACCACTGACCCAAAATCGGGTTCACGGCCGCTTGCATCGCTGCAACCGCTTTTAATTTACTTTTTAATATTATTTTCATTTAATTTTGAAACGTGGTTTTGTACATTCTTACTCATGTGCTGCTTTTAATAAGTGTTAGAATTTTGAAGTTTTAGGAAGACGCTCAATCTTTAAAATAATTATATTTTTATATACTCGTAGGTCATAGGTATTATATAGCTCAGTGATGGCGAACTAATGGCACGCGTGCCATTGTTGACACGCGACTCAGTATTTTGGACACGAAATTCATAATGCACGAACAAAAAAGGGGGCATACAATTAAGGCATAATTTCACCCGATTAATTTATTTAGACAATATTATACACACTGTAATTGTAAAATATCAAAACTGTCTGTAAATAATTAGTTTAAGTTTGGCATTGTAAATATGTATAATATTGTAAAATTAAGAAATTATCGAGTAATATCGATACGTAGAAGCGACGACCTTTTTTTGTCGTGTGCACTTCCGACATAGGATATAGACTTTTGAGTTGATTGAAACAATTTATTATTTTTATTATTTTCCCAATAATAATTAAGTGAAAATTATTTGATGGCACGCCTATGATCTCAGTAAATATCTTTTTAGAAAAAATGGCATGTTAATGTATAAAGGTTCGCCATCTCTGGCATAGGTTATGGCTAAGTTTCTAATTGCTATAAATTATTAATTAGATTATTACTATTTTAATTCGAAGTCTTCGCAGTACTGTATGGCTTCCAATCCTGAGCAAACGCCTATAACAGAGAACGATTGGAGCTTTATCCGTCACTTAGCTCCACTGCAGGTTGGAGAATAATTCCCCTAGGAGAAGTTAATTCACTACTTCAAAGTAATATTAATTGCAAAAAATAGAATAATATATAACATACAAATACAAACGCCCAGAACACGACAAATATCTTTATGGCCTATACAAATATTTGTCATGTGGGGGATCGAACCCGCGACCGTTTGCGCATAAGCCAGTTACTGTGACTACTGTACCACGTCGTCAAATGTCACACATACACACACGGTCATTTGTTCCTAAGTTTCATAAGGTGACGTATAATGCTTGTGTTTTATTAACCAGGTGACTGAAGTAGGTACATTTTTTGCAATAAATATACATATAAATAAATATATTATAATACACCCAGACTCGGGGTAGTAATCGAACCTACAACCCTGGAACAGAAAGCAGGATTACTGTCAACTGCTCCTAAGGGCCAGCCAGTGATATATATTTATATGTAATAAGTGTAGTATAGTTTTGATTATGGAATTCATTACAAATAAACACCTCATACTGGCTCCAAGTGGAATGAATTTTTGTTTAGAAGCCTGAAAAGACACAACACATAAATACCATAATATTAAGACTGACTATCTGTATGACCTATAATACTCTACTGTAACAGCCTGTAAACAAACCACTGCTGAGCGAAGGCCTCTTATCCATATAGAAGAAGGGTTGGAGCTTAATTCACCACACTGCTACACTGCGAGTTGGCAGATAATTTCCCTACCATGAGTAACGATCGTTATAAAGTGTCTATGATAACAACTGGGACCGACGGCTTTACGTGCTCTCCGAGCCACGGTAGAGAGACCCACAAGGACATACACCCAGGCTGGAAACAAATAGCCTCGGAAAGCACGTAAAGCCGTCGATCTCGGTTGTTATCATAGACACCTGATAACGATCGTTACTCATGGTAGGGGTATTATCCACCAACTCGTAGTGAATCAGACTGGGGGATTTAGCGCCAATCCTTTTTCTATATGGAGTAGGGGCCTTCGCTCAGCAGTGGGTTGTTTACAGGCTGATTCAGTAAAGTAAACTATTCTTATTTTCATTGATTTGGACTTTTAAAACGTTTTAAAAAGTTTTATTTCCATTCTGATTATTTTGTCGGTGCCTTTTTAATCGCAAATTTTAAGATCAAGTGAGCGGTATGTATTATAGGTTTTTTATATGTATGACCTAGTATTTAAGAAAAGAAATAAAAATATGTAAGGTCAAATATTTTTATTACATTAGGTTGGGAACTTTTTTATGAACTACAGAGGTATAAAGTTTTCAAATTAATTTACAATAATAAGTATGAATAACTAATTACAAGGTTATCTTGAATGTACAAACTCTTAAAATATAAGGGAAGCAAGGCTGATAATTCACAGATAAATGAAACATCGTTATCCTTTATCTGAACATTTAATTGTTTAGAATTTGAACAATTAATTATGTCTTCCTTTTATCCGCTACTTCCTGCAAGTGAAACGTGAATTAGTTATTTACAAGTTAGGTACTTGCCATCTCACTTGACGTCTCGAAGGTTATTGACCGGGTTTGATACGTCAGACTTCTCAGAAAATTGAATATTTAATACACGATTGCAAAACCGGATATTTGATTTCACATCGTAAGCAGTAGAATCCTTATGTGGTTGACATTTATGCGGGTTGCAGACCGACAACTAAGCTATTCCGAAGCTAAATAAATCCAGCTTAGCTAATCTAAGTTAAGATAAACTAAAAATATGTCCCGTGCAGACCAAGAACTAAACGAAAGCTCAGTCAGTGTTGCGAAGTTCAGCTCGACGGACGTCGCTCACTATGAATATAATCAATGAAGAAAGTTCCGATGATGAATACGTTACATATAGAAAAAAAAAGATTAATACTGACCTATTATTATTAAAAAAAGACATTCCAGACCTTGCGGGGTAGGTGGGAGGAGCTTAGATTAGCTCGTGTAGGTGCGTATCGGCATACACAACTAACTTAGCTTCGCATATTTTAGTTAGCCCACATAGCTTAGTTTGCATAGTTTGCAGTCTGCACACAAGGAAGAAAAACTGCGTAAGCTATGCGAGCTAGACTAAACTAACTTAGCTTAGCTCTTGGTCTGCAACCCGCTTTAAACTATTCGCACGAAACGTATCTGACACTTATTACAACCTGAGCACGTTTAAGAAGAAAGGATACCTGAGAGACTTTTGAAAAATAGGTACTTGAATAAAATTTTCCTGTCTCGCTCCCCCAGACCTATCCACAAACAGCAAGAAAGGGACAACTGCAGCTCAGACTGTTGTAGGTACATAATTGGGTATTGACCAAAACAGCATTTCGTAGTCGACTATTTCCTCTCCAAAATATGGGTATTTTTTTATATTAACTTAAAAAAACCTTCAGCTGTTTTTTTATGTTTTCGTTTTTTTTTTTTGTAAATATGTCTAATTTTTTTTAATGAGTGTCTGAAAATGTATAAAAAATTAGGCAATATTTCTAGTTTTCGAAGACTCCTACTGCCTAAGATAATAAGAATGTGAAAAAAACCAAGACATAGAGGCATGGTCATGGCAGTTAAAGGTTTTATGTTACAAAAATATTTGATCTAGTGTCATTATCCAGGGAGGAAACAGTAGACTACGTTTGTATGGAGAAAGAGCCGGTATCCTTTCCTCTTAAGAGATATGTGAGAAGCCTTTTCATACCAGCATATTCTAACCAAGACCTCGTCTTTATCAATGTTGTAAAGTGTAAACATATTAGCATAAAAAATATACCAATAATTACTCCAGGTCTAGGAGTATAAGGAATACAGCTGCTATTAATATTATGCAGTATATTCTTCTGGCTTCTGTATTGTACCATATTTTCGTCCACTGGGTCATCAGGACCACTCATCTAATAGTCTATATATAACTATATATAACTCTTAGTTCTTATTAATTAACGAGCAAAACCTACTTTTTTTAAAAATATTATTGTGTAAGAAGGTTTAATTCACAAATTAACAAGGAAAATATATTTTTGAGCTTATGAGGAGTTTTTTTAAAAATATCAAAGCAGAGCGTTTGTTGGCTCAAGATTATATTCCTCAAAAACTTTCGATGTATTAAAATTCACTACAAGTAATTGGCAATATTTTACGTGTTCTAAAATGAAGATTCGAAAATGCTTCTGAAAATCTATACGAAAAAAATATTAAATTCATCTGTACGTATATTGTATGTACATAGAAAAAAATTACATTTTAAAAAAGTTTCGTAATATTTATAACACTTAATATAAATAGGTATTAATTATTATATAATAATTGAGTTGTTTGTCATTTTTATAATTTTAATCACAAAAAATTTTATGCTATAGGACTTTATTGTGTTGTAACTCCTAAAAGTGACACGATTACCATGCATGTCAATCTATAATTATAATGTACAGACCAATGGGAAGTAAAACCTCTACATATAACCCATTTGAACTGAATCAACCTTTAAACAACCCACTTCTGAGCGAAGGTCTTTTCTATATAGAAGAAGGGGTAGAGCTTATTCCACCACGCTACTCCACTGTGGGTTGGCGGATAATTTCCTACCAGCAGTAACTATTGTCACCAGGTGTCTATGATAACAACCGGGACCGGCGGCTTTACGTGCTTTCTGAGGCACGGTGGGGATATACACCCAGACCGGAAACAAATATTTGCACAAATACAAATATCTGCCCCGAGCGGGAATCAAACCCGCTACCGCCGGCGTTGAGGCGACGACTCGCACCACTACCCCAGAACGGTCATCGGTCACTCATTTAACTATCATTAAATATTTTTTCATTAATATTTATTGAATATATGGATAAGAAGTAGGATAATAAAACAAGGTAATAATATTTTACATCAAATTAATTTATTCAAATATATTTCATAGATATATTGTGATCTCTTGAAAGCGGTTACATTACGAAAATCAACTGTATAATTTATCCCACACGATGAATTATTTTATAAAAATTCAGGGCCCTCAAGTTAAGTTGAATTTCATTTTACATTAATTTATAAATATATATAATAAGGTTTAATTATAAATTTTTTGAAATAAATTATAATATAATATTATTAATAAAAAAAATATTGTAATGTTAAGAAAACAATACGTCATTATTTAAATACTAGCTACATAAGTTTATTATAAATATTAATTTTATAACAATAAAGATTTAACCGGACAAAAAATTTGATAAAATAATCAATTATTACAATAAATATTCAAATTTTATTACTTTTTTTCGCAATAATAATATTCATGTTTGATGTTAATTATTTTAGATGCCAAATATAAATTAAAGAAATATTAAAAATATTCAATGCCTTGCAATTATTAATATTCTTTTTTTTAGAAAATACTAAAAATGTCGTAAAAGTTTTAATAAAAAGCGTGTGTTCGTAATTCGAAGAATGTGATGTAAAAATACATAAATATCAAATGAATATTTAAATTAATTTGAGATTATTTGTTATTTTTGTGTAAAACAAAATATTCGTTGTCTCAATACGAAATCTGTTTTTTGTGATTACTGAACTAGAAATAAAAAAAAAATATATATATATATTTTTTTTAGATCATTAATATTACTAAACAATAATTCTCGTAAAAACTCTCGTAAAAATTTTATAGAAGACATCAAGCACATTTGATTCTTGTATTAGTAATTCGCAAAATGTTAGAGATTTCATTACAATTGCGGTGTCATTTATTTTCAAGAATACGTTGACCATAGATTATAAGTATTTCCGTCAGAAATACTCTAATTTAGAAACAGACGGTGCTGTGTGGGTAGATTTTTTTATCCACTTTTTTTGTTATTGTTGTGTTGTGTTTTTTATATTATTATTATTTTTTAATGTAAACAGACCCATATGATATTTTAGAATCGATTAGTTTGGTTGAGGATAATAAGATCCATTTTTTATATTAGAAAATTTCCTGCATAAAATTACTTTTTAATACTAAACCTATATGCGGCTTTTAATAACTGTTACAAAATTTTGACACAAATAGCTCATGTGTCCTCATGTAATTGGTAGAAAACAATCATTAATCTACTCTGTTAACTTATCAAAGTTTTATTAAGTCGTTATCATATTACGCTTTTATTATAATATTTATACGTCTTTAGGAATTCGACTTCATACCAACAATTACTAATACAAAAAGTATCAAAAGTGCTTTTAATAATTAACAAAACAGTCATTCGAAATAAATGGCAGTGAGAAAGTCAAGTAACGTTACAAGAAACCATATCCACAACTTCATAATGATAAAAACAAACTGAGATTTACCTACTAATTTTATTGAGATATTTGTATTAATAAACAAAATGAAAATATAATTCTAATTTTTCTGCCATATAATACTACTGAAAGTAATCGATTTGTCAAGAAACCATTTAGATATCATCGTTAAACCGCTGTACCAGGTGAGCGACAAGCGCAACAACGAGAAACAAGGCGGCACGAGAATATCAAGTTGTCATTGAACCTATAATATGTCTGACGATATCCAGTTAATTCACAACACGTGAAAATTGGTCGTGTCATGACTCATCGTGTCGCGGTGTTTCTTGTCGTTTTTCGTCGCTCCTAAGACACGTGATGACGCTTCATTATTTCAGTCTGTTTTTATCATACAAATGATTTTTTGTATAATTTTTTTTTGTATTTTATAAAAAAAACAATACGTCCATCAAAAAGAGGAAATAGAGGGCGTTATTATTCAATTGATATGTAAAAAAGTTTGTGATAGTAATAGTAATATGTGTTCTGATTGCTTACGATTTCGACATTCAGTATATATTTTCATTTATATATTGCGATAAGTTTACACGACTGGCTCGATTATGTTACATTTTATTACACAAAAAAAAAAAAAAATAAATAAAGAAAAAGGCATTTATACTTCGGTGAATATATATTTAATATAGTCAATTTATTTCTATTTAAAAATTTGTGTTAAATGTTTTCCGAATCGTTGATAAATAACAAACTTTAAAATTTATTTTATAAATCTGTTTATGTTTCTTTTTTTAAATTTAAATATTACATAATCGTGTCAATCGTCGCTAAAAGCATACTAAAACTTTATTAAAAACTCCTAATAATCAACTAACATTGCTTGAAACATCAACTACGGTTATTTTTACACACTATATATAACTATTTTTACATATTTCACTAATAAATTCCTTATATACTAAAAGCATAATTATCACTAAATTGTACTTAAATTTATGTGATCGATATATAAGTTTTATTTGTATACAAAGTATTTCAAATGTGAATATAATTTTTAAAAAAAAATACCCTAACAAAAGACAGCCCTACCTCTACTCTACGGCACAAGAATAATATCGGAAAAAAAATTAAATTTCTTACATTTGGTTAATTGTATAATAAAGTTGTTTCCACCCTTCGATTTATGGGATATAAGCTGTTATATGTAATAAAAAATAATTATATCAATCATTCCAAAAACAGAGTTTTCATTTAAGATAAAAATTAAAGGTCTCTCCAGTCTCTATCGTCCAGACAAGACAATTGTAACGAAATAATCACAACACACACTCCTTTATCTTAACGTGTGAACGTCTTTATATCTTTTCTCTTTCACCCTTAATTCAAATAAATGCTGCCAGAACGAGACGAAATGTTTATTTAATGCGTAGAAAAGAAATTTTCGATACTACGTTTTACGAGTATGATAACATTTGTACGACCGCGACGCCATGTCCTTTTTAAAAAGAACAACCACACCCGCAATAACAAAGAATAAAGATAGTACACAATTCAATTATATATATGAATATATGTCCCTAGCGGAAATATATTTATGAGTTTTTGTGTTAAATTTATATGTATTCAAAATAGCAACTACCCTATTGAAAAAATCTTATAGCATCCGATTAAAAGCAACAAAAGCCGCATAAAACCGATAAATATTTAATGGTTTCTATGCGGTTTTTGTCGCCTTTAATGGGATCCTATAAGATTGTTTCAATAGGGTGTATTGTATATTATAGTCTTATATCTAACACCAAACACAGCAAATAATATCAGCGGTATTATACATAAATGCATCTATTCAAAACGAAACGTACAAACTAACATTACTTTACTATATATTTACATAAGGTGAAAATATGTGTTTACGAATTATTGTATAAATATAGAATTTCTTTCGATAAAAAACAATTTTTTTAATCATTCACTTTTTTGTATCATTCTGTAATGTATAAAATTATAAACTTTTATCTACACGTATTGTACCACCGTTTTACTTTGCACTGCAATCCGAAATAAAGGCTGATATTTGAGCTACATAGAAAAATAGCTGAATAAATCTATCATGCAAAAATTTTACTCCTTTTGAAGGACCTACATACTCGTACTTCAGTCTTGCAAGCCTCGACCTTGTCTTGATATCATACATACAATGAAATTCTGAAAAGCTCATTTTACGCCTACCACATTATATTCTATAAGTATTTAAAAAAAGAGCAAAAAGTAATTTTTACAACAAAACAAAAAATCGTAAATTGAAAATAAAAGTTCGGGTATGAAAAATAAATGCTTAAACGCGTTTTACGATGCCACATTCCTAGTAGAAAAATACAGTATTTTTTATAAGTAGATTTGTTTTATAACTTTTTTCGTATTTTTTTTTTTTTATAAGAACTTTTATGTGCTGTAATTGTGTACTATTCAGATTTTATTTGTAATAGGTTTATTATATTAACAGTTGGTTACAATGACATACAAGAAAATATTTGTAAATAAATATTTGTTATTTCAATATTACAGTTAATTCTAATTTTTTTTTCTTCTTAATTCTACGAAATTTTCTTCAATAACATTTTGTGCATTAGAAGCGGCTTCAGCCTGTCTCCAGACGTCGATATTAAAGTATCTGTAATAATAAGACTTTTTTTTTGTTACAAATGGGAGAAATCGTAACCAAATCTTATTTTTACAAATTCTTTATTAAAATTATCACTAAAATTTTATAATTAAATATTGTTCATATTTTTATTGTTATTATAACAATATTAGCATTCATGATTTACATATATTTTATATAGAATATATTTTTATACATTAAGCTAAAAATGAATTTGTGCGAAAAATTCTGGTCGATGAATATTATTGGTTTTTTATTGCATAGATGGATTATGTTCCCGAATATAATATTATATATTAATTTAATCCATTTTTTACTATATTTATAAGTACTAACTGTTTTAAATGAGTTTTAAACGCTTTATAAAAAATAATTTTACTAAAAAAAATGTTTAGTTTGAAAAATATTTGAAACAATTCAATCATTCAAATCACTCGGTAATTATAATTCCGTTAACTTCAAACTATCAGGGTCTATATAATAAAAAATATATTGTCATATGACTCGCAATTATATATACATAATATGTACTTAAACATAAGTGATGTGTTAAAGTTATCATATACATAAGTAATTAAATGAAGCGATTTCCGCTTAAAATTCTAAATATTATACTCACGATTAATTTTGTACTGAATTATTTTTTTTATAAAAATGTCAAATTTTCGACGACTTTTTTTTATTAGATTTAATAAAAATCTAATTTTTACTTCAACCAGTTATAAATCTTATATCTTATATGCATGAATATACAAAACAGTTATTCTAGTATTATAGAAAACCTATGCACAAACAGGTACATGTTTTTATTTATTATATATCTATGAAACCACAATATATGAAAGCATAATAAAATCCGTAAAATGAATGACCTATTAGAATAGTTTCAAAACTAAGAAATCTGTTTAAGACTTCAAAAATAAATTTAAACAAAACTAATATAATTTAGTTTATACGAGAAATCATTGTGCAATCTGTGCGTTTTCTCTCCATAGTTATTTACCTTTTTACTTACTATCGATACGTATAAAAGTACATACATAATTAGAAATATTAAAACATCTTATAATAATTTATTTCACTAGGCTATCGAATAGTCACGTAAGTCGAGATATCGAAGATGCCACAGGACAACACCAAACTGACAAACTAAAATTCAAGCACAAAACTTTTATGATTGTCGATATGGAAAGGAACGTCTCTATTTGCTTTGCAAATCCCTATGAGACGAGGCCCAGGTGGCCGTATTTTAACACCAAATATCTTAGACGAAGGCCTTAAACTCCTGTATTATTGAATATAAAAGACACGGCGTTCTTGTCAACCGGTGGTGACCGTCGTGTCATCGAAGCGTGGTTATTGTTATTGTAATGCCACGATTTTCTCGTTGACGTACTCGATGATTGCAACGCTATTGTCTCATAGTATCGCAATCTGCCGCAGCATTTTCTGCTCCTAATAATCGCAACAAATCCCTTTCTATATTTCTTATTGAAAAAGGCGTATAGAATCGGATTGATGCAAGAATTCGATGCTCCGAGCCATTGTGCTAGAGGAGTTACAACTGGAAACATCTCTTCTTCCCATTTCTGAACCGGTCCACCCAGTTTTATCCTTGCGAAGATCAAGTACAGTGGAAACCAGGACAGCACAAAAAGGATCACGACGGCTACCAACATTTTGACAACTTTGACTTTAGACTTCTGTTGCATTCTTTCCATTTGAGCATCCTGGGTATCTGTTGGGATGGATCGG
The DNA here is from genome assembly GCA_036937285.1 of Euphydryas editha. Lineage (NCBI taxonomy): Eukaryota > Metazoa > Arthropoda > Insecta > Lepidoptera > Nymphalidae > Euphydryas > Euphydryas editha. Next base: position 927,472 of record JAUPFZ010000012.1, read on the forward strand.
CGCCATACTTTGATCCAGATCAGAATATAGCACATGGTTATAAGAACCATGGGTAAGATGTAGCAGAATATGAGATTTCCAATGACGAAGTAGAGGACTTCGCTGATAGGGTTAGGCCAAACATCCAAGCAGAGGCGAACGTGAGGGTTGTCATCGAAAACAACCACAAGGTCGAAGAAGAACACCCAAGGAGTAGTGACGAGTATCGCGAAGATCCAAATGAAAACGATCATCATTCTGGCTCGGCGCTTCGTGATCTGGCATTTCAAAGGCCACCAGATTGCCAGGAATCTGAAACAAATAGACACATTTAAATAAATGTTCAAATATTTATTTAAATACATTTTTTACATACGGTAACGACATTTCTAACTTAAAGTTAGAGTAAAAATGTCATATTTATTCTAATTTGTTAAAAAACAATAGCAGTTTTTATTCAAATTTTTTGGATATTTTTACTTTAATCTATTAAAATCGTAGAAATCTTATTAATTAATTGTAATGATTTCAGAATTAAATAAAAAATATACGTGTAGATATTTAGAAATAAATCGTTTATTACACGATATTTTCTTACAATGTTTTTAAAGAAAGTGTGTTGCAGAAATGACTGACGTGAATCTCCTCGAGTTCAAATTCTTGAAAGACAATGTAATAAATTAAGCTTACAATTTACCGTCTATAGAGATTTTAATTACCCATTAATTGCAACAGCTGCAGTTGCAGCCGAGATTAAGGTAGTAAATTTTCTGAAATCGACCGAAGATATTGCTCGGGAGATGCGCAGTCTCGACCTTACGGTCTGGAGGAGTAATTGGTTCTCGTGAAAAACAAGGAACTTTTAAGGATGCAAATTGATGGTTCTCAGACAGCGAGGATTTAATATTATATTTTATTGAAGATACTTTATTTTAATAGTAATATAGACTGAAAGTTTTTCTTAACTAATTTAATTTTGAATATTTTTTCATGAACTGGGTAGAATAAATCAAATGTATAATTAAAAATACATTTTTATTCAATAAATGTGAACGGTTGTAAGTTAATATTTCAGATAATGTTCCGGTAGGTAAGTACGATATGGATAATTTCTTATTGACATAATAATGTCGAAATTATAGTGGTTCTTATACAGTAGCTTTGAAATTACGTTTAGAAGTACTATACTGTACTGTATCAGCCTGTAAACCACCCACTGCTGAAAGCCTCTTCTCCATATAGAAGAAGGGTTTTTTTTTTTAAATAGAAGAAGGGTTAGGATAGAGCTTAATCCACCACGCTACTCTACTACGGGTTGGCGGATAATATCCGTAATGATCATTACAGATGTCTATGATAACAACCGGTACCGACGGCTTTACATGCTCTCCGAGACACGGTGGGGAAACCTACAATGACATACACCCAGGCCGGAACCAAATATTTGCACAAATACAAATATCTGCCCCGAGCGGCAATCGAATCCGCGACAGCAAAACAAGTACTAATTCGCTACTAATAAATTCTAATGCATGACCCGTTAGAGCAGTTTCCAGTGACCCTGCTTTCTGCTCCAGGATTGTGGGTTCGATTCCCGCCCCGAGTCTGGGTTTGATATATATTTATTTCTGCATGTTTTAATTATAAGAACATTTATTTACAAAAAAAAAGTTGTGTAGGTATATCAGTCGACTATTACCTATAACACAGACGACCGTGTGTGTATGTTGAACATATTATATTAAATATTATTACAACGGAACTTACTTAAATAAAACCGTAACATCAATAATACAAAAATCTCTAAGAATATAAAATAAAAATAACGTTTGAAGTCATGATTGTGTGCACTAAACACTCGCAATGGTCGAAGGTTCAGTCGACACGCGTCTGACAGCTTGCGTCTCGTTACTCGATACGATAATGCGTGAACTGACATTGAATTAAAGTAATTTCCTAATGTTTGTTTACTATTTCTTTTTAAACTAAGATGTAGCTGCGACTGTGTCTGCGTAGAATGTCTTCATATTGATAGTATGATAACATAAAAATTTCCACAAGCCAGACCAGCAAGGTTTCAGTCTGATTTACAATCTAGGGTACATTAATTATCAGAATGATCCGGGTTATCATGATCAACATCATCATATCAGCCATTGAATGTCCAATGCTGAACGTAGGCCTCCACCATCGACTTACAGAGAGACGGACTTTGTATTACTAGTCATTGGAGGGGGAAGAGTATATTCAAGTAATAGGACTACACTAACATCAATCCATCATTTCCATGATTGGATTTTGTGATAGCGATTGGCACTGATAGCTTAACATGATGTCTATGTCATGTGTCTGTCTCTAATAATCAAATAAACCTAATTTAAACTGAACTGAATCGGGCAGCTGTCCGTTTTTACGATAGGAAATGTATTTACACATCCCGCCGCCCGAAGGCGACGGGTATGTGGGACTCCCAAAAGCCAGAATACACAATAAAACCCATTAGTCGTCTGCGCCGCAATGGTGCGCTACGGGATCGCAAAGGCATACAACCGTGACCGCGGCCGCTCCGTATGTCATTGGAGACATTCGATCGGTCCACTCTGCTAATTCAGGGAAGTACCGGGAGCGGCCCAACCACCGAAGTGGAGGGAGAGAGTACCCTTGATCTCCACTCGTGATAAGCGACGAGCTGTGTACCCCCTATCCACTACCCGGGGACCGCCCAGTAGAAGACCAGCAACTCCCGTGGGAATCAGGCAGCTGTCCTACTGAATAAAGTCCTAGCCCTCCTCTCCTATATAAGAGAAAAATTGTTGCTAAATGCACCACTGTTGATAGAAATATCTGCTTCAGGAGAGAATATAATCATTGAAGTTTATGTAACGTTCATCATCACTGCACCAGAATAGCTGTCATTAAGACTAAAAGAATATTGGTTACCATTTATCTAGCTATTCGATGAATCAATATTTTCATTAGACAGAAAATTAATATTCTGTCTAGTGAAAATATTCATGAGAGAGAGTCTGTCTATTACAGGTACATCTAAACATGGTAACATGTGCAACGGCTACGGGATCAAATCTGGGCTAGCATTAATTGTTTTTCAAATTCTAAACTTCTTTAAAACTCGATTCATGTTGGCAGTGAATTTAAATATATTCAGGATATCATGTTTCGGAAAACACGAGACAAATATACCAATGGAACAGTATGAATGGATTAACTAAAATCTTCTTTATAGAAACTGAAGACGATGTCCAACAGTTACATATTGTTACAACGCATTACACTTCTGTCACGTAAACTCTTAGTGACATTTTATCTAAACATTATAGAGCTTCAGTGGGTAATTGTGATCAATATAGATTGACATACGATAAAATGATCAACTGTCGTATCACATTACACATCTATGTCATCGTACGCCTTTGCACACGCGAAATTTGGTGAAAAGTTTGTTCTACACCGAGTGCTCGAAGTTAAATATTTCTGATTTGATTTTTAAAATGAATTTTTTTTACTGTTAGCGTAGTAGTGAAAAAAAATGTAAGCAAATAGTTATGTAATAAATGTCAATAATTTACTATTGGAACATTCGAAATAGGAAGAGTGCTCTTCGTGTACACGACGTACCAGTACAGAATAATTTCTTGAGCAGACTGTTCTGTTAATAAAAAAAAAAAAAAAAAAAAAAAAAAACTAAACTCTCTTTAAATATCCTGCATATTATTATTTATACTAACTAATTGTTGTAAATATAAAAAAAATCTGGTACTTTAGTATAAAGTAATTATATAAAATGTAAGTAATTTTAAAATTTTAATTTCTTTCTGACACACATACATTTACTCCAGATAATACTTTCGAGCCCCATAATTTAAGACCCATTTCGTAGTTGTAATTAAAACAACAGTCGAATTTCTTGCTCTTTCTTTCTGTATTCCGAAGCGACACTTTCATATTCTATAAGAAAATATTATTTTGAAATGACGATTTAAATGTTTATGAAGATCACATTAGTAAAAATATGTCTTGAATTTTAATATCCAATTTAAATTAATTATAATTATTATTTTAGTGTATACTGTGCAATATAATTAGTAGAACATTTACCAAATGAACTTAAAATATTAATTCTACGTCTAATATGTTACTTGTGACATTTGTTAATTATGAGAAATAAATAAAATTCAGCTCATTGTACCACAACTTTTCGACTTAACTTCGAGCTAACGACCTTCAAGCGTCGTAATTGATATACAAAATCGTAACGGCATTCAAGCGGTGGTTCTCAAACTAATCTAGGACAGTATTAGCTTGTAACTGTGTCGCGCAAATTGTTTATGAAATTGAATCTTTTTCAAAACCGAGTACGGGGAAGTTAAATCTAATTAGAAATTATTTACTTTGTTTTTAAAGCTATTATGTAATTATGTTTTGTCGTGATTTTTACGACTAGTTACATAAACATAAGAAATATCTTACTAAGTGTTCGCATTTCTATTACAATTAGAACATTATGTACTGTTCTGTATCAGCCTGTAAACGACCCACTGCTGAGCGAAGGCCTGTTCTCCATATAGAATAAGGGTTGGAGATTAATCCGGCACGCTGCTTCACTACAGGTTGGCAGATAATATGTACCATGAGTAACGATCATTACCAGGTGTCAATGGTAACAACCGGAACCGACGGCTTTACGTGCTCTCCGAGGCACGGTTCGGAAACTCACAAGGTCATACACCCAGGCAGGAAATAAATATTTGCATAAATACAAATATCTGCCCCGAGCGGGAATCGAACATTATATGTTCTAAGCTTTGGTTTGGATAGTTTGCTTGTCAAGGTTGAGTATAGGCTATAAAACATCGTGATATGACTCAATGTGAAAGAGCAGTAACCATAAATATCAGCACAACTAAAACAGCGCTAGATAGTACTAAAGTTTCACAAAAGAATACCTCATTATTTTAAAGCGGTTAATAATTTAGTTGATTAATTAGAGTTAGACTCAGAGAAAGATTGATTATGAGTATATTGATAAATAAATTTCGTTGAAAAAAAATCTAAAAACCAGTTTAATTAATCTGTCTATGATTTTATTTACTAAAAATAGTATTTTACATAAACTTCAAACGAATTGAGAAAAAATTAATTCCTTACTAAGCCAAGTGAATTTTACATAGATTTATTGCAACCTCATTAATGATTCATTGATAACATACATTAATTTATCAGATAGGGAGAGTTATCAGAAAATTTAATTTTTAACTAATTTGATAGTGTCTACTTACTAAGGTATAGGAAAATTAGGAGTAACTATCGTAAGTTATGTCATTTACGACAACGGTTCTGTCAGAGATTACTTGACAAATTTTGTTTTTATAATATTTTTAACTAGCTTTTGCCCGCGGCTTCGCTCACGTTAAGAAGTATTATTATTAATTACGTATAGTTTTTGCGGTTTTACTTTTGTTTAGCGTGTGTAAAAAACTAGGGCCTACAAAACTTCTTTGTACACAATATTCTTAACTAAGCGGACGTCTTCATCATAGTAGCTCAAATCTTTAATTTCAGTTCAATCAGTCGAAAATCTAAGAAGATTTATACAAACTTTTATCCCCTATTTTATCCCCTTAGGGGTGGAATTTATCAAAATCCTTTCTTAGGGGATGCCTACGTCATAGTAGCTTTATGCATGCAAATTCTCAGCCCGATCGGTTAAAAATCGACAGTTTCATACAAACTTTCATCCCCTATTTTATCCCCTTGGGGGTAGAATTGATCAAAATCCTTTCTTAGCGGATGCCTACGTCATAGCATCTACCTGCATGCCAAATTTCAGCCCGATCCGTCCAGTGGTTTGGGCTGTGCGTTGATAGATCATTATGTCAGTCAGTCAGTCACTTTTGATTTATATATATTTAGATATAAATTAATACTAATATAAGTATTGCTTATTAACAATAATTGTAATTAACAGAACATTATCTATCATTTGCCGCGCGGTGAAAAGAATAGTCCCAACCTTTTCCTTGGCGACGTGTCGTAAAATGCGACTAAGGCCATAGTGGTACGAACAACTGTACACCAACCAGGATAGAGATGGGCAGCAGTGTCACCATATCCTGCCACAATATATTTCATTCGCCGACCCACTTCCTAACCGAGACGAGTATTAGCAAACGCCCAGAGATGATAGGGTAAGCTTACGTTCAACAGTGGATATCCAACGGCTGATATGGTAGTGGATTTTTTTTATTTTACTCTCAAAGTTATCAATAAATTTACATCAGCAGGCTAAATCAATCAAAAATTATCATTCAATTATACTACTGTCAAAGTTACCTACCTATCTCATTAAAATAATTCATGAATAATGTTTACGAGTATCTTTTGAAGAAAGATGAAAATTTTGTATATAATCTTATAATTTTGGTTGCATATTATTTTTATTAGCCATTGTATTGTAGAATTGATTCTAATCGCTCGATAATTCACTAAAAGCCGCGCCTACCAATAACACTCAGGAATAGACGATCTAAAAAACAAAAGAAGAAATGGCTGACGTCTGACAAACGACCTGTCATGTTGTTAGGCCCAAGAATATTGACCTGATGCATTTTATCGCTTCAGGTTCAATGACCGGATTATTTATAGGTGTGTCTTAAAGAGATCTTCTAATGGACTACATTTTTATATATTATATAATATGTTTCAATCTTTTTATTGATTCAATTTAGATTTTTGCCGTTTCTTCTCAGGGAATCGGTTAGGTATATGTTTATATTAACTACATTTTATTTATTAAAAAATATATTTTTAAATGACGCTTCAACAGTTCTATGGAGGCCTAATTGAATAAGTAAATTTTTAATTTTAATTTTTATACGACTTAGTAATCGTAATTATATTAATAGTATTATTATTTATTTATTTATTTTTATTTAGAACTCGGTAGTTTGGAAATTTGTGGAATTTCTTTTTTTGCTTTATGCAGCGTGTTTATTGAGATAGGTAGGCTATAAAACATGTCAGTTTGACTCAAGAGTGGAGTACTTATAAATATCACATTTTGACTTGGACTTTGACTTTGACTGACACCGTGCAACCCCATTGGCATACATATATATAGTAGCTGTATATCACCAACGTTTATGTTGTTCTAGAATCTAGATTAAGGGTTAACTAAATATAAAATTAACCAATTTTTACGATTTTCAAAATTCTATTAAGTTTGTTTTCTCGACGGCACTGATTAATCTCCTTTGTGTCTTCCCCGTATGCGTGATATTCGTCTAAGAGCTAGTAACGTTTTCGAAAGAGAATTTTAGAAAATCTGGTTCTATATCTTTCTCTGTGCTATATTTATAATATATCTATTACATTAATAAACGCAACGTTTACTGGCAGTCAAGAAGCCCGCACGCTGTTCCGAAGAGCATAGAGAAATATTTATAAACGAATCGGCTTTTCTAAAATTCTTGTTTTTCCAATGTTAATAGCTCTCATATTACATTGGCAAAATCATCCTTGCTATTTTGGTAGTATAAGAAGCCATTAATTCAAACGAATGAATATATACGTTAAACATGTTTTTAAAAGATCAAAAATATATAAAAAATAATTATCCGTAATAAATCAAAATTTCAAGAATACGCAGTTATAAGTTCAATTATGTCTGCTGATCTCATAAGCCCAATCGAAAATTTGGGTTAAACACGGTCATAATTCACAGAGGCAACGAATAAATTACTGATAAATCGAAAACAGTGAAGAGCCATTCGACTTAATAATGACCGGGTTCAGTAGGTTATTTTTTTAGTTATAAGTTTTAAAGAACCATGTGTCAATTAAATCTGATAGTATTATAATGAATTCAGCCGGGCTAGAGATATCTCTTGACGAGAGAGAGAGAGACAGATAATGTGTCTACATCAAGTACTTTCTCGATTACCCTAACATGCGCACTACGAGAGACAAAATTCTCTTCCGAAGAAAATTAATTCTAATTACTTTATCTCGTCGATAATATTCTTCTTCAAACGTCAAAATCACGTCAAAATTACTATGTCATGTTAGCTCCCGGAGAGATAAATACCACAGATATCTAAAACTTAATGTTATTTCCTCTATTGACGTAACGCACGTGACGTGACGTAACGTAAGAGTATCACGTGCACGCATGTTAGCTACTGAGATAATACGAGAAAAGGGGTAGACAAAATTTTGGGCTGAAGACTATTATGCAATTCAATAATGTTTCAGTTTAATTATATTTATATTCAACATTTTATTTTTACTAGTACTTACTATTATATTTATTATGATTATAATATTATATTTAGTTCCGGCCGTTAGTTTTTCATAGAAAATTAAATTACTTTTAGCGGAGAAATAACGAATCTTGAAAAAGAACATCGTAATATAGTGAATACTTTTGGTAAAAAGTTAGTACGTAGTAGTAAAGTAGTAGTAGTAGTAACTATATCTCATCTTCTATCTCATCTTCAAAATAATAATTTTTATTTTCTTCTGTTTATGATGTTTTCTGTTGTATCTATGTTATCTGTCTTAGGATCTGTTTCATCGGCTGCTAATAAATTTTATCGCGCAGATAAGTTACTGATAGATGTTATCGGTGGGATTCAAAACAGTACCTTAGGGCTTATTTCACTTCAAATAATAAACTACAACTTTTGTTGAGAAATATCTGACAGATAAACTGAAGTTATACGGCAGATAGCTTTATTAGCAACCTGTGAAACAGGCTCTTAATTTAGAAGTCTTATTATATTATTTAAAGCATCGTTTTTTTTTTTACGAATAAAATTTTAATACAAGATTGTTTCTTTAAAGACGTTATACGAAACTCCATCTAAATACTTTATCATGAATAACAATTAAGTCAATTAAATTTATTGATTGTAGATAAATAAATGATTTCTAAATTAGAAAACATCGATAAATCTTGATATTTATATTTAAAAAAAAAATAAAAATAAAAAACGATTAAAATTTTACTGATGTATTTATATCAAATCACAAGATATTACAAAGTATCGATTTTGAGATAACATTACATTCAAATGTTTAGAAATTTTTTATCGTGTCAAGGACGTTTATTTCCTGTAAAAACATATAGCGTTCATAAATTTAAGATTAATCGATTTGATTAGAATTTACGATTATTTCCTTCATGTTTACAATATGTATATTTATGGATAAATAAAATCATTCGTTGTGTATATGAAAAATAATATTTTGAACGAATCGACTGATTTGTTTTTGATGATCGTTATTATTGGTTCGTGTGAAATAATTTGAACTTAGATGTCATCTTTATATGAAAATGTTAGTATATAAAGATAGATATAATAGATATGCTCTAAGGAATTTATATCATAACTGGAACGCTCACTTAATAAAATTGTATAATCAAATATGCACCTTGAAATAACAATTTCACATAATTTGAAAAAATCGTTCTGAGCATTTCGTTGCCTACTGGTATTTTGTCTCTTTCTTACGATTTGCCTTGAATCCATGGTAGAAAGAGATGCGATCCCTCTCGTAGGAACGTTTTTTGAGTGCACGTGCGCATTCCAGTTTGTATATAAATTTCTTGATATTCTCTCATTGTTATCTATATATTACAAAAATTTGGCTTTTAGTTCTTTTTTTTTAATCTCACATTTCGTTGTTTTGTTCATTAAAATTGCACTCAAACGAAACCGGTGCCGGTTCAGTAGATTGAAATATACATTAATAAAAAAGCACTTGTACATAAATTCTCTCATTACCTTCAATTTTGCAATTATTATCACGTTTTATCTAAAATTTTATACAAATTTTATTTAATAAATCGCCCGCAGCCTTTGTATAATTCGTATTTCGTGTTAATTAATGACGAATATTAAGTAATTTGTAAATATATATATTTTTTTATATCGTAAAAGCTGAGACCAAGTGGATAGAATAAATGAATTGAAACCAAATCTTTTTTTTTTTTTTTTTTTTTTTTTTTTTTTTAACGCAGGGGAATCCATTTACGAATGATATCCAGGGCGCCCGGGTCGGCAGGTCCTCTCGTAGGAACGTTTTTTGAGTGCACGTGCGCATTCCAGTTTGTATATAAATTTCTTGATATTCTCTCATTGTTATCTATATATTACAAAAATTTGGCTTTTAGTTCTTTTTTTTTAATCTCACATTTCGTTGTTTTGTTCATTAAAATTGCACTCAAACGAAACCGGTGCCGGTTCAGTAGATTGAAATATACATTAATAAAAAAGCACTTGTACATAAATTCTCTCATTACCTTCAATTTTGCAATTATTATCACGTTTTATCTAAAATTTTAGACAAATTTTATTTAATAAATCGCCCGCAGCCTTTGTATAATTCGTATTTCGTGTTAATTAATGACGAATATTAAGTAATTTGTAAATATATATTTTTTTTTATATCGTAAAAGCTGAGACCAAGTGGATAGAATAAATGAATTGAAACCAAATCTTTTTTTTTTTTTTTTTTTTTTTTTTTTTTTTTTTTTTTTTTTTTTTTTTTTTTTTTTTAACGCAGGGGAATCCATTTACGAATGATATCCAGGGCGCCCGGGTCGGCAGTCCTAGACCTATGTCGGACTCGGCACTTTGGGAGTGCAATACCGTACTAAACCCCTGCGGGAGCCTTCAGCCGCTTTAATTGGAGGGTCCCGGATCTGCAGGCAACAGGATCCCTCCAGCGACAGGCTGGCCTCGGCGAAAAGGCCAGACTTCTCCTCCATGGGGACTGTCCGGCTAACCTCTGAACAGTCCCGACGACGCCGTGTCTAGCAGGACCGGGTTCCCATCCCGGCCCGACATGGGCACAAGGGCGTTACAGGAGGCGCATTAAGTAGCGCCTCCTACGCACCCCCATTCGTCGCCCGCGGATGGAGGCCACGTCGGCGGCCTCCTCTCTCCTCCGCTCGTCGGCCTCCTTCTGGGACATTACTGTCTCGCAGAAGGAGACCATCGCCTTCCAGGACTCGTCGTCGCCGAGCATCGCGGTGATGACGCTCGGGAGCGACAAGTCCCCTCCGACAACCGACGTCAGACCTTGACGCAGCACCGCCCATCTCGGGCACACCTCGAGGGTGTGCTGGGCAGAGTCCACCGCTGCGCCACAATCGTGACACTCAGTTGTCGGCTCCCTTTGGGCCGTCCGACACAGGTAGTCACCAAAGCAACCGTGCCCGGTGAGAATCTGTGTCAGACGGAAGGTGAGGGGCTTGCGTTTTCGACGCATCCACCGCTCAAGGACCGGGCGAATGGCAGCCGTTACGCGTGTGCCATATGGCTGCACCGCCAGGTCCTCCCCCCACCTCCGCATTAGCGCTTCCTGCCCTATCCGACGCACACGTAGGATCCCGTCCAACGTGGGGTTCTCACCAAGAGCCCTCCTACCCGAGACGTATGAGTAGGTCTCGGCAAGAACCTCCGCCACGAGCTCCCACGGGGGGTCGCCGGCTAGAGCAGTAGCTGCAGCCCACGATACTGTACGGTACCCCCGAATCACCCTCACCGCGATTGTTCGCTGCGCAGCGCGCAGCGCCGCCTTATTTTTCGCGGTGAGGCGATCCGCCCAAACCGAGGCACCGTACGTCGCCATACTCCGGCAGACTCCGGAGTACAGCTGCCTGCAGGCGGCGCTGGGTCCTCCGAGGTTCGGGAGGAGTCTGCCCAGCGCACTCGCCGCCTTCACGACCTTCGGTCCCACCATCGCGAAATGTGGGCCGAAGGTCCACCCTCCGTCCAGGATGAGCCCGAGATACTTCATTTGCGGGCTCATCCTGACTCTCCCCTCTCCGACCTGAAGGGTAGCCCCCGGTGGAGGTCCCTTGCAGCCGGTCCCGCGGAAGAGCAGGGCTTCGGTCTTGTCAATCCTGACACGAAGCCCTAAACTCTCTATGCGGCTGATCACGAGGTCGAGTCCGACCTCGGCCAGCCGCGCCGCCTCCTTGTAGTTTCGTCCTCGGGAATAAACGAGGGTGTCATCCGCGTAGCAGATGACACCCATCCCGGGGAGGAGGCGGCCTCGCAGGACCCAGTCGTACCCGATGTCCCACAGGATCGGACCCAGAACGGATCCCTGCGGGACACCGCAGCCGACTCGCCACCACTCCACGGACCCCGACCGGTTCTCGAGGCCTACCCTTCGATCGGAGAGGTACGCCTCCAACAGCCTCCTTAGATACGGGGGCACTCCGAAGTATTTTAGTGCCTCCCGTATCACCGCGTGCGGCAGACTATTGAAGGCGTTCGCGATGTCCAATGACACCGCGACCACCACTTCCCTTCCGTGTTCCGCCTCACCCGTCACCGCCCGCAGGCGTTTGAGGGCGTCGACGGTCGATCGACGTGCTCGGAACCCGAACTGGGATTCTGAAAGTCCGGGTCCCGAGCCCTCCTCCAGGTGCTGAACGAGCCGGGAGGCCACTATCTTCTCCAAGGCTTTCCCGGCTTCGTTCAGCAGCACCACCGGTCGCACCGCCGAAACCGAGTCCAGGGTCCGCCCTGCCTTAGGTAGTAGGCAGAGCCGACCTTCCTTCCAGGCCTCCGGGAACTGGCCAGACCGCAGGCAGCGGTCAAACAGCTCCCGGAGGCTGTCGCCGAGGTGCCCGAGAGCGATTGCAAGAACTCTCCCGTGCACCCCGTCTGGACCCGGCGCCCTCTTCTTACTTTGGAGGCGGGTAATAACCGCCTCCATTTCAGCCTCCGTGACGGGTGACGGAACACCCTCCTCTGTGTCCGGCGTCTGCCGAGCCATTCTGGGGGGAACGAAGTCCTCAGGTTCGTCGGGGAAGAGTTCCCCGACGATCCTCCCTAGTTGGTCCGGCTGGAGCGTATCGCTGATTGGGGCCGACTGGGCGCGAAGCTTGTTCCGCGCCCACATATACGGTCGGCCCCAGGGGTCCCTTTCTAGGCCCCCCACTAGCTCCAGCCAGGCCTCCTCCTTGGCTCGGCATATGGCCTGCTGCAGGATCTTCGTCTTCTCCACGTAGATCCTGCGCAGCCTATCGTCCCTGTCAACGTCCTGCGGGCGTCTCCGCCTGCTCCGGGTATATTCCCTCCTGGCCCCGTTGCAGGCGGCCCGGAGACCGGCTATCTCAGCCGACCACCAGTATAGTGCCCGCCGCGGGGGTGGACGCTTCGCGGGCGGCATGGCCGCTCTGCAGACAGCAGAAAATGCGTCGCAGAGCCGACTAGCCGCCTCATCCAACCCAAACTCCGATAGCGGCGGGAGGCTCCAGCGGCCGACGATAGCGGCCTCCTCTGCCAGTTCCCGGTCGAGCTTGGACAGTGCCCAACGCGGAAACTGGCTTCGCCCCCTGGAAACCAAATCTTCGTTCGAATGCGGTCTGTCACAACCTATATTAAAATTCATCGTACAAATATATGGTAATTATTCGTTAATTTTATTAATTTTACGTCTTAATATAAATAAGGATAAATTATGTTTAACTTACACACACGGTCTTCTGTTCCTAAGGTGCCCAACTTAATACCTGTGTTTTAGGTATAAGCCGACTGACATACATATTTTTTTTCTTGTAATAAATGTACATACCTACAAATAGTACATATTACATACATACATATATAAATATATATTACACCCAGATACAGGATGGGAATCGAACCTACGACCCTGGAGCAGAAAGTAGGGTCACTGCCAACTGCGCTAACGGTCTAGTTAATGAAAGTGTTAGTGACCAGTAAAATTAAAATACATGTATTTACTGTTTTGAACTGAACTGGGGCCTGTCAATTTTTTTTTTTTTGTATATATATATATATATATATATATATATATATATATATATATTTTGTTTAATTTTCCGATGACAACAACAATGATGTTAATAAGCCAATTAATATGCGTTATAATATGCGTATTGTTATAATATGCGTTATAAATGAAGAATTTCATACTCAGGATTGTAATTGAATTCTTAATTTATTTCTTTTTCTTTTCTTTTTTTTTTTTATAAATAAAGTCGATACTAATAGTCAGGTTTCAAAATTAAAAAATTTAAAAGAAAAGTTGTGAAATTATGGAAACAACCGTAAGGAACCCTAAAAACCGTCTATTAATCTCGTTATAAATTTGACATCGTTCCCTTAACATGAGGCTGTTCTTTGACGTGCCCTTTTCATATAAGACATCATAAATTAAAAATAAAGAAATCTCTTTCGACGTAAATGTTAAAATTATTAACCATAAAAACACCTTGATTTATGGTTAAACGAATGTTATTGTCATTGTATACATAATTATAGGATCGAAATTATTTTAAACCTTTAGGTTTATTGAGGAAGGTATTAAACGTTAACTAGATGCGAGTTGTTAGAAAGGTTTTTTTTTTTAAATTATGTAATATACGTTTTGCGTAACTAGCAAAAAATTACATTTTCATATATATATATATATATATATATATATATTATGATATATTTCTAAATAAAACCTAATTAAATAAGATTTATTGTATTTAAAATTGAGTGTCCTTTTCAAATGATGATGCAACCAAAAGATCTAATCGAAGCTCTAACAATTAATTATGAAAATTTAATTTAAAAAAATTGTTTTGTAAAATTTTTAAATATAATTTTAAATCTTTAATAATACCAGTTAACGCATAATAACACTGCATGCTTGCAACAGCGTTGAAAAGAAAACAAAAAATAAAATAAAATAAAAGATAAATTATCGCATACAACATTGACACATTACGCATTTTTATTAACCATCATTTGGCCAAAATTTTATGAATTTTAATAAGCCCATAATGGTAATAATAGGTATAGTAAAAGCTCATATCGAGATTTTAAAAAGACTAAGCATTATTTAAGTTTTGTATCGATTTTTTAACTTATCCTTGTAGATTTTTTCTTGATATTAAATATTTTTGTTTTATATTTATATTTGTAGTATATGTTATTATGTATGTACGCAGATATTATTTATATTCTGTCTAATTCTTTTAATTAAATTATTAATACAACTTTTTTTTGCCACACATCATAGTGATTCAGATCGTAAGGTGACATATTATTTAACTTTTTTTCATTTTTATATAAATGCTAACCGCTTAACACAAAATGACTTTTTAGATTGATGAATTAAAAAAAGCAAACAATCACACATACAAAAAACTTACAGCTGTATTTCATTATTAGACATTGGGTATAACATTTTATAAGCATAAGAATGAGTTAAAAAAAAAAAAAAAAAAAAAAAACAGAACACTTACAAAGCAATATGATATTGAATACAAATATATTTACAAGTAATTAATTAATTTAAGCATGGTTAAAATTATAAAACAGAATCAATAACCAGTTTTATAAATGTAGGCATATTTTTTTATCTATATAATGTTAGCGAGATTATATATAGGTTAAGCGATTCTTAGAATATATTTTACAATTTTTATTACCGCAATAGTAATTTATTCATTCATAAAATTGCGTATGTATTACAAACAAGGCGTTGTATTATTTGTTTTATATTATACACATTTTTATATTTATTTTATTAAAATAGGTAACATAAAAAACGAATTTTATTGGCACATTCATTGCCATCAACAGCCAGTTACTTGCACGATATTGTAATGATGATAATAATAAAAAAAAATCGATTTGTAAAGCCAAAATGTCACTGACAATTTCTTGATATATAAAAAAAAAAAAAAAAACTTTCCCACGTATATATTCTTGTAATTCGATAATTTTGTTCTAGATTAATCGATATAATTACACGATGTCAAAAATATCAATACTTATTTGCGATGTTGACAAATTTTTGGCGCCCTAAAATCTGTCACTGACGTTGGCAATGACATATATACAACTCTTTACATGTGTGCAATACAGATTATAAAAATATTAAAAGGTACTCTTAGCTGTTAGCAATAAGGTCGTAAATAACTTTTTTTTTTAACTTGTTTATTAACTTAGTAGGCTGTCACTTATCATGGAAGTAACCGTTGAATTTAACACTCATTAAAAATTTACGTTTGTAAATGCGAAAAACTTTTAAGTTTTTAATTACCTATATCTTTATCAAGATGATTGATGTTACCGAACGTTGTGCCAGAGAAATCATAAATTTTATTTTAAAAACGAACTTCGAAAACTCGATGAATACTTAATCTTGCCATTTCTCAATCTCGTTGTTTTATTTAAAAGACTGCCTCAAGCTATTCTCTGTTCTTAAAATCATGCTTCTTGGTTCGGTCTTCGATAGTCACTTAAAAAAAGCATATTAACATTAAAATAAATAAAATTAACACATTTTGTCCTTAAAAATTGTATATAATCTAATCGGCATAAAATCTTGACCTTAAAATATAATAAAATTACCGTAAAAATACGGTAATTAAATACACAGTAAGGCAGAAATAGCGTAGTATTATAATATATTATCCATTGCACTTTGAAATAATCTGAATGTTTTCCACTGGTTGAGAAAAACTACTAGGTAGCGTTTAAGATAATCTCGGCTCAGATAATAAAACTCGCAAGCAGTTGTGAAACATTTTAGAGTATCGCTGTCATAAAGAACCTTTTTCTTCGTCTTTTTTTTTCAACATATAAGTGAAATGAATCATCGTTTTATGTAATACTAGTGACTTGACATATATGTATATATATTTTTTGATAAATACTTGAAGGTCTTTTTCAGGCAATGATTTATTATTATATTTTATATTTTTAAATTAATGTGTTCTGAAGAACTCCTTGACATGATGCCACCGTCATGTTTTTCCCTTCGCCGCAAGACACACCACTTGGCTGATTTGCATTCAATGTACAGACTACATTTTTTACGTATGTGCAGGCTATGAAATGACTTTGCTCCTGAGGTTTTTCCTGAGCACTAAATTTTTGGGGTTTTCAAGCGTCAAACGCACCCTGTTTTTTATTTTCTTTTTACATTTGCAGTTCATTTGTGTTTTATGTGTCTTCGAACCCCCGACACAGGTTTACGCTACTGGGGCACGTTGATTGAATGGCATTTATTTATGTATGATTTAATTTACAACAGACAGTTCCGCAAACACAAGCCAGTATACAGAAATTTTGTTTAATTACTTAACACTTAAAAAAAATTAAAATAATTAATATTCCACCAGTTTAATAATTTTATAGAATTTATAACATGTCAATCATGTTTCGTAATATTATCTTTTAATCTTATTTCAGTAAAATTAACAAGATTTCAACAAGATTTTTCTCACTTATTAATTAAGTGACGTTGTTTAATCAACGCAGACTAATTAAATCATTAAAATAATTATGAATAAAATCTGTAATATTCTTGTACTGATAAGCGTAAATTTTTGTTCGCTTTAATTATAATATAATAATAATTATATGCTCATATAGTGTTAACTTCTTAGCTAAACTAACACTAGCTTAATGTTAGTTTAGACTACAAAAAGAAATTTATAATTCACAATTCACAATCATTACTCTAATATTCCATTTCTCTTATTACACATGGTATTTTATCCAATGTTGCACTATTGGACTCGTCTATTTATAAATTCTTTCAGGATAGTATTGTGGTTGCCACGGAAACGCTTAAGTAACGACGAGCATCTCTTACGCGTGATAGCTTTAAAACTATCAACACGCATTTCCGTGAATATCGTTGAGGCACTGTAGCTACAAAGTAGCCCCGACAGTATCCCGAGTTCATTTTTATGTTGTACATGGAACATCTCTAAAGAATCAACAAAATTGTCTTACGTAATTAATGGATGCCCCCTTACTAGTTTATCCCTATATACGACTATATGCTAGTTTATTTTAAAAACTTGTCAGTTTTAACTTCCAAAAAATTCGTCATAAAGTTACTTTAGAAGTTTTAATTATATTTTATGAACACACAAACAATTTAAAGATTAAATTTATACGACTTTTTTTTTAATGAAAAATGTATGTTTGTTTACAATGTACTCTACAATCTTACATCAGAAAAACGGTAAAACATCAGTAATATTCATTATGGACTGACAACGATGTGGTATGTTATCCGTTTTATGAGATGGTATGCGTTTATGGTTAACGTAATGGGGCTTTTAAACAATTGCCATTGTACATGCAATTGTGTTACATAACTCATACTTTTGACTCGCTCGACCTACATACAAATAGTATACAACAATGAGTATTGGTGATTAGTGATGATGATGAGTGTGTGATGGAATGTAAACAAATTTTTTATTTATATATTTATTTATTAGTATTTATTTTATGAACTGAACTGAACCGAATCAGCCTGTAAATGTCCCACTGCTGCGGAAGGGCTTCTTCTTCATATAGGAGAAGTTTAGAGCTCAACTACGCTGCTCCATTGCGGGATTGCGGATAATTTCCCTACTGTGAGTAACGATCGTTATCATGTGTCTGTGATAGCAACCGGGACCGACTGTTTTATGTGTTCTCCGAGGTACGGTCGAGAGACCGCAGTAACCCAGACCAGAAATAAATATTTGTATGAAAACATAAATCTGCCTTGAGTGTTACACATCACTACACCAGAATGGTTGTCATACTTATATCATCATCATCATCATCATATCAGCCATTGGATGTCCACTGCTGAACGTAGGCCTTCCCTATCGATCTCTAGAGCGACCGATTCAAAGCAGCCCTCATCCATCAGCTTCCGGTGACTCTCCTCAAGTCGTCTGTCCATCTCGTGGACGGCCGTCCGACGCTGCGCTTGCCGGAACGTGGTCTCCACTCGAGAACCTTTCTGCTCCATCGGCCATAAGTTCTACGAGCTAGATGCTGCACTGCCACTTCAGCTTGCAAATCCGTTGAGATATGTCGGCAACCTTCGTTCGTCTGCGGATCTCATCATTTCTGATTCGATCTCGCAGAGAAATACCAAGTATAGCCCTCTCCATTGCACGCTGTGCGACTTGGAGCTTGTTTAAAAAGTCCCATAAAGACCACGTCTCAGTGTGTAGATTAAAAATATATGTATATATTAATATATTTTAGTCTATTGTAAAATATATATCTACATTTTATTTACAAACCATTAATCTCTGTCGTTTAGATAACAGGTCTCATATATTTTTTTCTAGAAATTTTATTGCTGTTTAAAATAATAATTGTTAAGTTCCCGTTTGAAATTAAAAACATTAAAATATTAAACGATATTTATTTATCAATTACAAGACAAATTAAATTAAATCGTTTCGAATATTTAATTATATTAATAATTCAATAAATAAAAAAAAAATTATTATTATTATTATGAACACTAATTTGTAAACCTTTCTTGAATTCTTAAAGGTTGCATGACAGAAAGATCAAAAGCCTTAAGCCCTTCTTTTGTGTTTAATAAAAATATTTCAATAAAATAAAATAAAATATCATTGTTTGAACATTAATCATTCTTTCATCTATCTAGCTTAAAATGTCACGTTGACACCCTCTGTGTCACTGAATGGAGGTCAGATCATAAAAATGATTTAAGTTTGACCACGTAATGGAATTAAATGTATGAAGATAAGATTTCTTATAATAAATGATTATCTTTTAAAAGTGAAAATCTTAGGATGAATTTACACTGAAAGCATTGCGACGCGTTCATCGCGACTGCTGAGTTTTGTACGCTTCATTTGAAACAACTTATTCCACGGTCGGAATTCCTAAGGTTCAACTCCCACAAAACGCGGTGCGAATAGGTGTGAAATACGATAACTGCAGATATATTTAATTATGGATTCCTATGAAAACTCCTTTCAATAAAAGCATAAAAAATAGTTTTCGTCGTACGTGTCACTGCAAAATAGTGCGATGATATATATAGTATATATCCTGAGGAAATATTACTCATAAGACGAAATATTTAACTCTGTTTAAAATGTGATGTCAATCCTATTTTGAATCTTTTAACTTTATTAATCATATTAAACTACTCGTACTATGTCATATTTGCTAAAAATAAATAACCACTTTGTCAGCCTATTTAGATCTAGTTTTCATAGATAATTGCTAATTACACTGCGCTCACTAACGCGCCTGCCAAGCGTGGCGAGTACTGGCAAATCCCACAATGATGATGGAGGGATTCAGCAGCGGACATCCAACGGCTAATATGGTCGTGAATTATTTCATTCTACAGTCAAAGTTTAAAATACATTTACATCAGCAGGCTGAATCAATCAATCAAAAAAAAGGTAATTAAAATTCAAAGTGATAGTTCGAATCTATGAGAATATCGCCGAGTTGCACGAAACAAATTTTAAATTTAAGTGTTTATTGAACTAATTTAATCACAAGAATCGTGATTATCTGTTGCACGAAACCTACATCTGACTAAGTTAACAAAAAAATTTAGTTTAATTAAAGACCTATCTAACGGATGATTAATTAAAACAGCTTTAAATTAATCATAAAATCAACTAATTTTAAGATTAATTGCAACTTAACTAACGGAAAGTTAGCGACAGTTTCGTGCAACTCGCCGTATGACATATATTGTCAGCCATCGCATCGCGCCGCACCGCATTCAGTGTGTAGATTACATTACAGTGACATAATTATTATAATTGAAGTCCATTTAAAAGATGCTTGTTTACGACAATTGTTATCATCGTCATTAAATCTAGACACGAGTCTCATTACTCCTTTATATGTTCGTCTTTATCCAGTTTTGACATTCCAAAAAGGGTAATATATTTTTTTTTTTAACAATTTCGTGGCACAATCGACTCTTGTTAACAAGACATTGCATACTTAACATTAAGTAATATATCATTTTAACCAAATCATTGATTATAATATAAGCCGTGATATTTAAAAAATTGTTCTTATATAGTAAATTGAGATGTTTAAAAGTATATTTAGAATTTAATAAAGGTTTTGCATTTTACTAGCACTGCTATATCTCTAGATACAATTCATGCGAAATCTTATTCTGTATTTCTTGATTTTTTGATTATTTGATTTTATATACTGACAATGTATATCGAATTCGATATTAAATACTGTGGCGTGGATATAGACCGGGTGAAGTACAACTCACTCAAGTTACTGCCCTAATATATCACAGCATGGGGTTGGAGTACACGAGTACAACAAATTTATGATAAAGAGACACAAAAAATTTCAGTAGTAGAGAGATCTTAAAGAGTGCAATGTATCAACACCTGATGTACGATATAAGATAAGAATTATTAGGCCTACTAATATAACTACGTCGTAAAAACTTAAGCGTGATTCAGAAACTAATTCAGCGCCATCTCTGTAGGTACTGTTGATAGTGTTCAATAGGTTTTTAATTGATTCAGCCTACTGATGTTAATGTATTTAAACCTTTGAGGGTAGAATGAAAAAATCCACCATTACATCAGCTGTTGGATCTCCACTACTGCAATTAGGCCTTCACCATCATCTCTGGGCGGATTTACCAATACTCATCACACTTGCCAGGCGGGTTGGCGAGCGCAGTGCGTTATGGCAGGACAAGGTAACCCTGCTGCCCATCATCATTATCATCAACCTGGTTGGTATACAGTGGTTCGCACCACTACGGCCTTAATCGCCTTTTACGACAACTCAGCAAGAAAGAGATAGGGACTATTCTTCTTTCCTGGTCACGGCACGGCAAATAAAATAATGTAACAATAGTCGAATACTAATATAGTGGATTATTGATGGTTAATTAGGGGATTTTTTTGCTTTTAAGATAGAGTTACATTGCAATAAAAAAAAAGTGTCCGACCTCAGAAGATATTTTCTTAAATGTCCCCGTTATACTTTACAGCGGTTTAATAAATATAAACGTAATCCAGTGAATTATGTACATTATTACAGTATTTTTTTAAAAATGTTGCAATTTTGTGAAGTGCGAACGAAACGGTCGATAAATTACTCGACAACTGTAATATTTGTCAAATAACAAGTTTTTTTTTTTTTTTTTTTGCGATATATTTTTGTTAATTTGCTTTTAAGCATGCGTTTATACGGTAGCCGTCTTGTTTACATTAAAGTACCTAATTATATATTACAAAATACTTATACTTTATATTTACGTAGAGTGAGCACGTGCTCTTGTATATTATTTTTATAAAAATATAAAAATATTAAATTTATTATATAATTCTCTACCTGTCTTAGGCGAGCGAGGAACGACGTCTGGAATACTATAAGGACTCTGTTGGCGAAACCTCATCTGTCTATTTTCAATAGTCACAGACATGATGACTTAATGAGTTAGTCAGTCAGAAAAAGCTGTTTTATAAATCTATACTTAATATTATAAAGCTGAAGAGTTTGTTTGTTTGAACGCGCTAATCTCAGGAAGTACTGGTTCGAATTGAAAAATTCTTTTTGTTATGGATAGCCCATTTACCGACGAAGGCTATAGGCTATATAACATCAAGCTACGTCCAATAGGGGCTGAGTAATAATAAGAAATGTTACAAAAACGGGAAAAAATAATCTTTTTTGAGAGCTTCCGTTGCGTCCTTTATTATTTCTCTTCTCGAGACATTTTTTCACTATAGTTCTACTTTTAAAGTAAATATAACATCACTCTTTTACTGAGAATTTTCGAGAAAAATATCTCAATAATACGAACGTTGAACGACCCAGGAATCCAACCTGAGACCCCTGCTCGGCAATAACGCTTGCGACAACTCGACCAACGAAACGGGTACATACTCTTAGAGTAATTGTTTAAGAATATTTAAGTACGTTTTTCCCTCAAATTAACGCGGGTGAAACCGCTGGGCAGAGCTAGTACATACGTATAAGTAAAAGACTAAAAAATTGGTACATATCATTTCACAGCAAAATATCACGGTTATTTATTAAGATAATTACTTTACGTAAAACTCGTACATTTACTATAATTTTTTTAATTAATTTGAAGCTAATGAGGTTGAGACCAAGGGCATTGACACAAGGACATAGATACAACAAATTTGAATTGAGATTATGCGTACATTTATTATAATAATAGTAAGTATATTTTAAATGGAAAGAATATATAAATATACTAGCGGCCCGCCCCGGCTGCGCCTAGGGTATGCACGTGTACCTAAACTGTCCTCGTGAATCACTCTATCTATTGGTGAAAATCACATGAAAATCTGTGCAGTAGTTTTTTAGTTTATCGCGAACAGACAGACAGACAGACGCAGCTGAGGACTTTGTTTTATAATATGTAGTAATAAGGTTATTATCAGTATACCAGCTTAATAAATAATTGTAATAAGTTATTTTTTTTTTTTACTTTTAACTTAATAAAACTATCAAAGTGCGACTATGCTCGCACTCGAAAGGTTCCGTTCCAACGTGTTATGTAATATATTTCGCCTCTTTACAAGAACAACGTGATATTTTATAAACCACAACTTTACAGGAGAGCAATTTTAAACATTTAAGCGTTGATAAATTCTAAAATATTGACAATTTTACTGTAGGAAAGCAATTAAATTGTTGCGGTAATTAATGTGCTTTCTGAAAATAAACAAAAAAACTCAGTTCAATATGAAATAAATAAATAAAAAACTGATTTAAAAAAACACAGAAACACATGTCACGTTTTTAATGAAAATACGTCACAAAATGCTTGTAACACACCCGAAAGAGACAACGTGATAACGCTATTTGCCACGGCCGTGCCGCCTCTTTCAATCATAACTCCTCAAAAATTCACTTTAAAAATTCCGCGTTTTTGTAGAAAATAAAATTCGACATCACGGTTTTGAATATCAAATAATAATAAAAAAAAACGTTTTTGATGAGTTGTCACGTTGTTCTTGTAAAGAGGCGATTTATACTTTTTAAAACCTAAAAATGCAGAAAAATATATATACATTTTTTTTTATTAACCCTTATGCTTAATTCTTTTTGTTTTATTATTTGTAGTAACTAACACCTCTTTCTGTGAACCTTTTTCAATGAACTTTAAAAGTGTCTACCTATTAGGGTTCTAAAATTTCTGTGTAGCGAAATTTTACTAATAGTGTTTTGAATGCTCTCATTGAATACTTAATAATAATTTCTTATTAAGCGGAATACGGTTTTATATCCATCTATTTGGGCATCTACTGATTTTTATTACCAAAAAATATATATGAGTAAAATATATTTCTAAATATAGACTAATTAAAATTTTATCAACTTATCGTTTAGTTTCCACTTAAAACGAGATAAGTCGATATAATTAATTTTTATTTATTTTTCATCACATAATATATCACTGTAGGTGTTTATGAAATCAGATCAAAATTTATTTTAAAATATATTTTTTTTTTTAATCAGATTTCGCTAACATGTAATTACGTAGATCAAATAGCGAGTATCAATGTGTTTTTTTTTTTTCATCTACCTACTTATTATCCGGAAGGTTAAGTTAACAAATTTTATATTGCTTATTATTTTTAACCTACTTAAAATCGTAACTGGTTTACACCTTGTTTGTTTTTTGGTAAACATTAATTCACTTGATAAATAAATAAACGTCTCACACTCAACGGCCCCCAGTAGGATGTTAATCCTGTGTCGGGGGTTCGGACACACACAACACACAAGCACAAACGCCTAGACCACGACAAACATCTGTATGGTCTATACAAATATTTGTCATGAGTGGGGATCGAAACCGCGATCGCTAGCGCATCAACCGTTGCTGTGACCACTGCTTCACGTATCGTGAGATTTTAATTTATTACTGCTATATACAATTTCAGCATCCAAAGTGACGTAAATGCGTTTTAAGTTTAATTATTTAATTGATCGAATTTGAAGTAGTAATAAGCTGAGGATGAGCAACGGAGAGACTGACCTAAAAATCTTTGACTCAATAAGCGACAGCCACTTCATGCTGTCACTCACGATTCTTCTGAATCCAGTCGGAAATAAACTGTTTTTACTAAATTTTTTAATGCACAAACAACGTAGACACTAACACACTAAAAGCATAGAAGTAAACACAAGTCGAGAGTATTACATCAATTATAGGCACATGAAGCTTTTACGAGTACTATACTGTGTGCTATACCCAAAGATTGTCTGGAAGATATCGCTCTACTAGCGATAAGACCGCCTTTGTACATCTTTCTTCATTAGTTATGACTATAGTTCTCTTCACAGTGGTGTGCAATGAAGAGTATTATTATTAAAGCTTTCCTAAATTTGGACTCCATTACATTACAATTAACATAACTCTACCACTATAGAGAATGCATTTTTTGATTGATTTATTGATTCAGCCTACTGATATTAATGTATTTAAATCTTTGGATGGCCAGTGGATGTTTCTGAACATAGACCTCCTCTATTACCTCTAAAGGGGTTTGCCAATACTTTCCACTCTTGGCGGGCGGGTTGGCTAGCGCAGTGTTTTGTGGCAGGATATGGTGACGCCGCGTTATCATCTTGGTTGGCGTATAGTTGTTCGCACCACTATGGCCTTAGTTTCTTTTTTACGACATCTCGGCAAGAAAACGGTCGGGACTATTCTTCTTTGCCATAATAAGAATTATTAGCTTCAGTCATATTATTTGATGATACAATCAAATCATAATTCTTTAAGACACGGTAAAGCCAATAATTATTGAGAATTAACGAAAGATTAAGATTAATTAATTAACGATTTAAGAAATAATAGAATACTAATGATTATTAATAAGTAGCTATTAATATAATTATAGATAAAATAATTATAAATTAATTAATTTTAATTATAAAATTGAAAAACTGACCGACACTTCTGTCGCGAGTGGAGACTATAATAGAGCCATTTAAAACTATTTATTAAATTTCGAATGACGTCAGATTGGCGAAGTGGTCACAGCACCTGACTGTAACGCGAGTGTTAGTGAGTTAGATTCTCGCTCATGATTTTATAGGCCATACATATATTTGTAGTGGTCTGTGCATTTGTTCTTGTGCTGTGTGTGTATACGCGTCCCATTTCATCCTATTTGGGGCAGTTAAGTATATACCGTTTCATTTATTTATAAAAAGGCTACAGCTGATGAGATACTGCAAATGACACAATGATGGAATAGTAATGAAACACAGATTTACTCTGTTTCATTATTATTGTTTCATTATTATATTATAAGTCTGTAAACATCCCACTGTTAAACAAATGCCTCTTGTCAATATAGAAGAAGCGATGGGCTTAATCCACCACGATACTCCACTGCGGATTGGTGGATAATTTCCTTACCGTGTGTAACGATCGCTGTCATTTATCTATGATGACAACCGGGATAGACGGCATTTCTTGCTCTCCAATGTACGATCGTGAGATCCACGGCAACATACACCTAAATTAGAAACAAATATTTGTACAAATATACATGGGCTCTGAGCGCGAATCGAACCTGCGACCTTAAGACGACTACTCACATTTCTACACCAGAACGGTTGTCAAGTGAACAGAGTAAATATTAAGTTAATTTTATAATAAGTCCAAGAATAAATCCCGTTTTCAGGTCCATTAAATATTCCGATATGAATAAATCACGGAGGCTTTAAATACACTGAGATTTTTGTCGATTCTTATCGCCAGAATACATTCCATGGTTGGTTTACTTGGAATAACAAGATTTATTCATTGAATATTAATTCTGAAGTCCTTGTTAAATTTGTTCCAGTATTATTTGAATTTGGATTCCAAATCAATTTTAACGCCAGATTCCCATCTAAAAATAGAAATAAGTTAGGTCAATGACATAACGATACAAAATTAAATGTAAAATATAAAATATTTTTTAAATTTTAATCTTAAGTAATGTTAACACAAATTTATAAAAGAGGACATTATTATCGAAACGCAAATATCAATGAACTTTTACTTTATTAATTTTATTATTTAATACAAAGCATACAATAACAAAATTTTGGAACTAAAAAAAAATTGCAAAGGTTCTGGTATAGTGATGCGAGTTGTCGCCTTGTACAAATATTTGTGTCTGGTATGTTTGTATGTCCTTATGTGTTACCACCGTCCCTCGGAGAGCACGTAAAACCGTCGGTCCCCGTTGACATCTTATAGCATTACTTAAATACTTCCCCGAACCCGAAGTGGAGTTGCGTGGTGCATTAAGCACTAACACTTCTCGTTTATCGAGAAGGGGCCTTTACCGAGCAGTGAGGCATATATATTCAGTTTAGTTTTCCCAAACAAAACTACATGTAAGTACGAGTGTCGAAAATCTGTAACAGTGTGTTATACCATGCTCTCCGAAGCACGGTGACAGCATGTCTCAGAACAATATACTTCTTACAATGACTGTCTATGATCATATCAGATATTACAACAAAATTACAAAGTGCAAAACGAAGGTCACTATAATTATAATGGAGTAACAGATACTTATCAGATGATCAATATGAAATATATTTAAGGAAGACTTTTCACTCACTGTTAAATATTTTAAATAAGAATGGGAGGGAGGGGTATGTTATTAACCTTAATATAAAAATTACATTTTTCGTCGATAATTGGACGGAAATTGAAGGAAATCGCTGTCAATAATAAATAAATAAATTATTAAAATATTTGAGAACTACTGATAGCAAAAAGAAACCTGATTTTTTTCTGTCCTTAATAAATAAATAAAACCTTTATTTCAAATATCTTGCATAGTTTTCTAAATTCTAACACACTTATAATCGAATTTGATCGACAATCGTACCCCGTTACAGTAATTTGGCATAGTTCTCATCCGAATTGTCCATTCATTCCTGTCTCTTACTATTCTTGACCTTGTCCTTCTAGTGTTAACTTTTCGGTCTTTAACTCATAATTAAATAGTAAATAAATAAATATTTTCAACATTCACACACGGTAATCTGTTCCTAATGTACGCAACTTCTTGCCTGTTTTAGGTAAAAGCCGACTGATAAACATTTTGTTTTTGTAAATTGTATATTTAAAAATAAATATTTATTACACCCAGACACAGGGCAGGAATCGAACCCACAACCCCATAGCAGAAAGCAGGGTCACTGCTAATTGCCCCAACGGGCCAGTCATAATTTAAATCTTACTTTGAAATTCCTTATATTATTTTATAAAAATATATAATAATTATATTTTGCGAATGAGATAGATTGTGTAAGCCCGTTATCATTTCTGATACATATAGCTCTAAAAAAATAATTTGAATTGTATAGCGAGTTCATCATTTATATTACTTTTACTACTATAGAAGAAGAACGGTAATAATAAACGTAGGTGAAATTGTGTCGAACGACTAGTTCATAGAATAATGTTATGTGTAAAGTCACTTTAAGCCAACGCTATGACTTGCACATTTCCCGACTATTCAATATGATCTGTGTTACCAAATTTCTATTGTTCTTTATAATTCAATTTCTTAATACATCCTATTTTGTATTGATGATAAGTATAGTTTTAAAGCTCATGTAATTTACTATCATTATTACATACAATTATGACATTTTTATGAACCGGTCAGCACATTAAATGAGGAATTTTCACCTATTTCTTTTAAGTTCTTTGATTACATTATTGAAAAATGAAATTAATATTTTTTAAATATCTTTTTATATTTTACTTATTTTTTTTCCACCATTCGAGAGACATAAAATAAAACCATAAGCTTAAACCTTCAGGAAGCCTCAAGCTACCAAAAATTGCCAGCTCAACCCAAATTGGATCATACCGGATATTCACAACGCGAACGGAATACGAAAAGTAACCTTAATATATAAAAAAAAGAAAAAAGTCAAAAAATTACATCACTTAAATTTTTCAAAACGTCTAATTATCTAATATTTATCCATATATTTAATAAATACGTAAAATTCTTAGTAAAATTTTCCTTTGCAGTTAAGAAATTTGAAGATAATTTTACAATCGAGTTTTTATACATCTTTAAAAATGTAGTAGTTATAAAATGGGAGGCACTTAAAACAGCATGAGAACGCGCTGGAATTGTAAATTATCATCACTCGGATATTTTATATGACAAACGGCTACCTCGAAACTATCAAAGAATCTTTTAAATTTAATGTGCATTTGCCTTTCAAAATTTTATTTGTTCTATATATATTGGGTGGTGTGGTAAATTATATCGTTTAAAATTACCTTATCAATGAGAATCTTCAGCACAATATTTATACATTGAAACTTGTTAAAGTTAGAAAATGGGTTTTATATATTTATCAAAAATTAAAAATAAACATTTGCTTAAAATTGTATAAAAAATGTTCTTCAAAATAATACAAGTATAAATACAATATTCAATATTTTGGTATTTTAACGACGAATCCAAGACTAACGACTAACGATTTCCAGACGTCAAAATAAATAATTTGTCAAAGAAATATTTGCTGAAATTTTATAAATCTGTCACTAAAGCTGTCACCGTGTCACTAAACTAAGCCGAAAATTAATAATATACTTGGAAAATGTCGACTTTAGTAAATAAAACGATTTACACACTAAAAAACTGTTGAACTTCCTTAACGAGCTGTATAAGCCTATATAAATAACGAAATTGTAAAAAAAAGCAACTTTTAATTAAGGCTCTACGAAGTTACTGCTAATGATGCGAAGCGGAATCTTTCTTTGAGACACGAAAAACCGAGTGCTCTACCTAAGTTTTGACCCTGATTTAATTTTTTTAATTCATTAATTTTTCAAGCAAGGAAGCTTATGCAGAGTTGGACTTAATCTTATTCTAGACTATAATATTGTCTGTGTGCTACATTTCATCCTGATCCATTCAGTTATTCTAGCGTGATCAACAAACATCCATTCAAACATTTGTATTTATAATAGTTATAAAATAAAATATTCACCAATGAAAATTAATTACATCTAACATACACACATGGTTAAATTTATAGTTTCAAAAAGGCTGTCGTCTTCAAAAATAAGAAATCGTTTCAAATGAATTCAACTAATATAACCTCTAAAATGTCACAAACTTTACGATTCGGATGTGAGGCAACGTAAATGAAGGCTTTTCTTATCAGATAAAATTGTCAATTACGCACTGAATATGAATGGGGCGAACATTTTAAAAAAGTATATAAAAAGATAGAACTGTACCTTCTAATATCAGTTGAGAATCAAACGTGATATACAAAATGCAACAAATCGTAAGCTATTTTCATAATTAAATAAAATACAATTATTAAATTTTCTATTAAAATTTTTAATAAAACGATTTACTAGATTTATTGTAATATTAAATATAATCAAAATAATTGTTTATTGAAGTAATATTGGTAAAATATACGGAAGCCGTTTTGGATACTTATATTATTTTATTAAACTATTATTTTAAAACTAAAGTTTTATTACTACTTCACATACTTTCAGATCATCTTCAGTGCCGTTATGGCAGTATCTCTAGCCGCGCCTGGCTACATAGGATACAATGCCTATGTACCTCTAGGCAAATCGACCCTTACATCAAGCAGCCATGTTGTAGACCATGGCAGCACGCATGTATTACACGCCCCTGTACTGGCTGCGCATGAAGTTGAATATCATGTACCATCAGGAAAGACCACAGTAACAAAGAGCAATCAAATTGTAAACCATGGAGGCACTCATGTATTACACACACCAGTGCTGGCTGCACATGAAGTTGAATACCATGTACCATTAGGAAAGACCACAGTCACAAAGAGCAGTCAAGTCGTGAACCATGGCAAAACCGAAGTGGTCCATGCCCCAATAGTTCATACTCCAGTGGTCCATGCCCCAGTGATTCACGCTCCAGTAGTAAGTGCCCCAGTGGTCCACGCTCCAGTCTACAGCTCATACTCAGCACCGATAGTCACGTACAGAACTCCCGACTCCGCCGTATCTCATCACAGTTCGATTGTACACGAAACTCTACCAGTTGTAAATTCATTACCACTGTACACTTCTTACCATTAAAACTTTTCGATGAATAAATTATCCTTTTTTTAATTACGATTTTTTATTTACAATATTCTGCCATGAAATCTATATCTTTAGCATTAATTGCACAATAACGTTAACAAAATATGTATTTAAAACTATTAAATTTATCTTGTTACCATTTTAACTTGATTTTTTTTTTACTTTAAAGGATTTTCTAGACTGTCTTTCTGTTATAAAATTGAAAAAACTCGTAATTATTCTGTATCTCATCACAACTCGATTGTTCAAAAAACTGTACCAGTGATAAACTTATTTAACTTTGTATTTAAATTAAATATTATAGTACATTATCAAATCAGATTTTTTCTTTACCTTGATTGTTATATACTTATAACATATATAGATATTTTAAGAAATGTTTATTTTACTAAAGATTTATTTCAATAGCTTTGAAAATAATTTGTTTAATACGAAACATATTCTGTTTCTTGTTTTAATTTATGCAGCAAAATTAGTTTATGTCATGTAGTCAATTCATTATGTTCAAATATTGGTGACATGGTGGCTGGTGCATTTTTTGCCCAAAGAATCGGAATTGCGATTCAACGGGGATATGCTGCTAGTATTCTTGGCACCATTCCACGCGGACATGATTTATACCAAAACTGTTTGTAAAAAATTATTTTAAGTTTTGAATTGTAAATATGTATAATATTGTAAAATTTCTGTAATTAATATTGGAATTTTATAAATTATTTTATTCTAAAAAAATTAAACGTTAGCTTTTGATTTGAAAAATTTATTTAATAATTAAATCTATTAATAAAAATATTACAAATTTAATTTTGTTTTTTATACATCACCATACATATGTTTATTGAAAAATGTTTGATATTATCGTCACACTAAGTATCACGCGTAACAGTTTTATCTAGACATAAGTTTAAGAAATACTGAGTGCAGTAACGTTAGGCTATGAGGTCCCGATGCGAAGTACGGGTTCAGTTTATTGAAAGCTAAACGATCTGAAACCTGGAAACCTGAGATCAAGGTCAATGTCCGATAACATATTTGAAAAAGAGAAATTTCTCTACTTTACTTCAAAAGCAGAAATAATTTTTCATCTTTTAAAATTACTAGAAACTAAGATTTTGTAAATAAAACTATTATTAATATTCACTGTTATTATAAAATTACTAGATAACTAGAAAATTACTAGTAAATTTTCATACAATCTAGGAAATGTAGATGCTGGCAAGTTTGCAGATGGGATGACTTTGTCTCATATATCATCATGTTATTCTTTTCAATATGCCGCAGTACCTCGGGGAGGAATGACACCGTTACTTTCTTCCTATTTCATTAATAAGATTACGATATTTCTTTTCTGTCTAAGATATATAGATTAAGGGATTGTATAAATCTGTCAAATGTCTTGGTAATCTTTTTTTATTGGGTTTCCATGTATCAATAAAAACGTTCAATTCTTCTTACGCAAAATTGAAATAAAAATAATGTAATCTATAGTTACAGTTAAAACCCGTTTTTAGATAGAATGCGTTTTTCCTAGGAAGAATTAAATGCCTTTGTTAAAACTTAAATTAACTAGTGACAAAAATTTAGTATCACGCTAAATATAGGTTAAAAAATTCACAAAACATATTCCGAGGTAATATTTTCTCGATATTTCATTAAAATCAATTCAGTCTATCAAAATATAATGTAATTTGAATTTCGTATTTTGTTTTAACACATTGACGCACATCACATTAAAATGTGATCTTAAAATGGTAATAGCGTTGTGTTAAAATCTTATAACATTTCATTAGTAAAATTTGATAATTAAACTTCATATTTAAAATTCATTGGTATTTATTTTTACAATAGTTTGAAGTACGACACTATCATAATAGATGCTGCTAATAGATGATGCTGCGCTGATGGTGTTTTCTGGATCGTAGTTAGGTGGTTACCTTACACTACTATATACTAAAATAAAACACATGTGCGGGCAATGCCGGGGACACAGCTAGTCCAAAATAAATGTCACAATCTTTGGTTAGTTAAAATCGACGTCAAAATACCAGTCTGGTCAAAGGATCCTCCCTTTTCAATGGATGAGGAACTTTACACCCTGTTCCTCGCACCCCCAAATTGGTAACCCCAAGCATGAACGTCAGCGCAGCCTTCGCAAAACTACATCATCGCGACGTCATCATCACTTCCTCAAGCTTTCGAGAAGCGAGTCATAGAGCCAGCCAGCATCCACAGCTACTAGGGGTATCCTGATCACCAGCATGCAGCGAACGTGCATTTCTGGTCATCACCCACAGCCTTCTGAGCGACCTTGGCACAGCACACTGCAATTCGGCCGGTCAGTAAGCAGAGACGCACTTCTCTCCTGGTCGACGCAGCAGCCAGCCACTACGCAGCACTGCACCACCCCGACTCACTGGGGCATCACCACAGATAGTTCTGACTAACCGTGAACTATGCGGCATGTGGTTCCGACTCGCTGGAATATTTTACTGGCCCGGCCTGCATCACAAAATGTATAGACGACTCAACCTGCTATCTACCTCCAGTCTCGGAGGGGAGTGATGTAGCGATATCTGTCTCACCACATACTAACTAAAAACTTACGTATCCTACATCGCGCTATCAAATTTATCCGAGCAATTGAACATATATACAAGAACCTGACAACAACCGTTGGGGCAGTAGCCTACCAGACACAACACCTATCTAGTCGGAGGATCCTCCCTTTTCATTGGCGGATGAGAAACTTTACACCCTGTTCCTCACCTCCCTCAAATAGTAAGACTCTAAAGCATGCGTACTTATTAATAAAACAGACTATTCATATTTAAATCTCAATCGCCGGCGTCATGATCACGGGGAGACTCCCCGTGATCATGACGATAGAAACATTGCCGAAATATAGGGACGTCAACAAAATTATAAACGCGGTAAGGACCCGAACAAATATAAATTTAAATATAAAACAAACTAATAAATATATAATGCTAATGTCATTGTGAATCTCATATAACAGACATCCCGTCTTGAACTAATATTATATCAACACTTCGAAACATCTGTCTCGATGTTTCGGTGTTGTGATCTAGAGATACATTGAAATAATGTTTTAGGTCTGTATTATTCAGCCCGACTATCTTTGTTTATTTATATACAAGTTACATAAATTATAATTTTAAGAATTAATTTTGATTTTTAATGGCGCCATATACTATGTTATTTTGTTTGACTAACTTCCCGTTCTCATAAACTTGTCTTTTTTAGGTCTTTCCCGTCACTATCATATGAAGTTACGTAAGTACTTTGACCTTCAAATTTGCTGTCGAATAGTGTGACATGTGACAGCACATACCGTCAAACAAGCTTTCCATCAAACAAGTGAAACAAGTCCGCTGACAACACTGACAAACGCGTCAAACAAAGCTACAATCTATATATCTAAAATACATGTTTGATCGAATACATAAAAAATAAGAAAAAAATTACGAGGGGGGGGGGAGCGATTTATATTCCAATCATCCATTTCATAGTACACAAAATCATAACGCTAATTGGGAGTCGACCTTGGCAATATATTTGAAACGGATTTATTTTTGACTAGCTGTAACCTTTTATTTAGCCTATAAGATAAATCATGTACCTATCACTAAGGATTATCATATCTGTAATTTATAAGCTTACTAGCTGTGCCCCGCGGTTTCACCGACGTTTATTTGATGGAAAAACGTACATAAATATTTTTAAACAATTACTCTAAGAGTAGGTATCCGTCTCGTTGGTCGAGTGGTCGCAAGCGTTACTACCGAGCAAGGGGTCTCATGTTTGATTCCTGGGTCGTTCAACGTATTATTGAGTTTTTCTATTTTTCGAAAATTCTCAGTAAAAGAGTGATGTTATATTTACTTCAGAAGTGAAACTATAGTTAAAAAATGTCTCGAGAAGAGAAATAATAAAGGACGCAACGGAAGCTCTCAAAAAACTCAAAAATATATTTCTTATTAAAACCAGTAGTTCCTAAGATTAGCGCGTTAAAACAAACAAACTCTTCCGCTTTATAATATTAAAGTATAGATAACCTTGGAATATTTACTAAAAACCTTTATCATCTTTAAAAAAAAAGGATTAAATAAAATCGGACTGAGAATTAATGAATTGTAACAAAGTACGTATGTTGACTTTTGTTCTGTCTTCCGAATTTTAGAATAAAAAATATCCAGTGTCCTCATAGTAAAATCTCCTTTCATGCCTAGTTTTATTAAAATTCATTTCGTTTTGATGCGCGATGATGCGCGGCTAAGATACAGACATACAAAAAAAAAAACCTTTTTGACTTCAATATTGGTTATAGAATCTCCAAAGCTTAACACGTTCAAAGTACATAATTGGACTTGTTTGTTAAATTGTTAATTATTAATTAAATTAAATAATTAATTAAATTGTTACAGTTTTATTAGAAGAATAGATTAGAATGATTTTAAATAAAACCTTAGCTATTGAGCTCATTTCAAAGTATTTAGTCATTTATTAGAATTATATGAAATCTTGTCTCACACAGAAACTGATTCTTTATAAAAAAAAAATGGTTGTCTGTAAAGTCGGTTTACGGACGATATTTTTACGTGATAACGTCATAAGAAAACATGAATGGAATTGAATTATTATAACTGAATTATTATTATTTTGCATAATATATATATATATATGTATATAAGCTACAGGTAATTAATTGTATTTAATATAAAAGCTAAATAAAGTTAAATACTTTGAAAATATGTAATACAAGAAATAATCAAGTTTAATAAAGAAGTTAAGTTTAATTAACTTAAAATAGTAAAAATATACTAAATAAAAGCAGCTAAATTTTTATACGATCGTAATTATATGAGTGCTAATAAGTTTTTAATCAAAATTGTAATATAACCTTATATTACCTACTGCACTCGCCGACCGATGTTACTTTTTTAATAATCAAATAACAAATATATGAAATTATATCGCTAATCAAAATCTTAAAATGCAAGAATTAATTACCTTTTTTGCTGCAATTGTTGTCACTATTATAACTTTAAAAATAATAAATTGACGTTACTTCGTATTGATATAACAGTTTATTATATATTGACAAAACAGCTGTTTGCCGCCATTTCCCGCTGTCATTTCTACTCGGACGCGTCGTAGGTTAGGCCGACCGCCGATCGTGAGCCAAACGCTTAGGCCGAGCCGATCGTATCTCTCTACCGCTTGTTCCGCGCTCTCGCTCACTAATTGTGACAATAATGACGTCATCTTCTTCGAACGGACTTTCTACGAACGTTATCACGTCAAAAGTATTAATAAGGACATTATAAATATACACGTATAATTCCTATAATACCAAAGCATGACAGGCAAGAGAAAATCACCCTCCATATTAAACAAAACAATCTATATTGAGACTCAATACATTTTTTTAAATTAAAGATTTTTACTAATTATGCCAGTCCACGGTGATTAGCATGTGATGCAATATAAATCAATGCGATTTCTTATCAGATGAAATTGTCAAGTACGTACAGTTGTGAACGGGGGCGAGCATTTTGGTAGAACATATAAAAAGATTGAATTGGTCCTACCGTTCATCAGTTGAGCATAAGACGTGACAAACAAAAATGCAACAAATCGTAAGTTATTAAAAAATATTAATGATTTCTACTGTAAAACTTTAACAATATACCTTAAATAAGTAAAATATTAATTCGGTAAATAATTTATGCCTTAAATTTTTTTAATAATTACAAAGGAATTATACGCATACTTGTATGTACTATAGTAATATATATATATATATATATATATATATATATATATATATATATATATTACTAGTTACCATAAATGAGACTGCATCTAACAATAAATTTTTAACAACAATCTGTAACTAAATGTAATTTTTTTTGCAGTTTGATATTTGGAATTAATTAAAATCACTTTGAAAAATATTATAAAATTAAACTTTATCTTTTGCAGTTTATCTTCAGCGCCATTTTGGCAGTCACCTTCGCAGCGCCTGGCTACCTAGGATACGACGTCTATGTACCTCAAGGCAAATCGACTCTCACATCAAGCAGCCATGTTATAGATCATGGCAGCACGCATGTATTACACGCGCCTGTACTGGCTGCGCATGAAGTTGAATACCATGTACCATCAGGAAAGACCACGGTAACAAAGAGCAGTCAAGTTGTAAACCATGGCAGCACTCATGTATTACACACGCCAGTGCTGGCTGCACATGAAGTTGAATACCATGTACCATTAGGAAAGACCACTGTCACAAAGAGCAGTCAAGTCGTGAACCATGGCAATACCGAAGTGGTCCATGCCCCAATAGTTCATACTCCAGTGGTCCATGCCCCAGTGATTCACGCTCCAGTAGTAAGTGCCCCAGTGGTCCAAGCTGCAGTCCACAGCTCATACTCGGCACCGATAGTCACGTACAGAACTCCCGACTCTGCTGTATCTCATCATAGTTCGACTGTCCACGAAACTCTACCAGTTGTAAATTCATTACCAGTTTACGCTTCTTACCATTGATTTTTTATTAAATAAATTATTAATTGTTTATGGCGTTTTATTTGACCTTTGTATGAAATAATTATACAGTAATTTTTGTTAATTTTACACAAAGATGTTGTCCATTGTTTTCTTTTTAACTAAATCCTTGTTATAGAAATATACAGTGGATAATCACTCGTACGTATGTCTTGAGACAATCATTATGGAATAATATTATAGAAAGCGATGAAATTCGCACGGTTATACCCACGTTTATGTTTATAACTCTACTCCGGTTTGCAAAAGAGTGTTGTGTGAGAGTTGAGTGTGAGTTCTTTAACAACTGCCTTTAATAAAAATAAAATAAAATTCAACCAGTAAATTCTTTGCTTTTTAATTAATTTTAGTAAATCTTTTTTTTATTTTATCAAACCAGTAATTTTTTTTCCTTTTTTTTATCTGACAACACATTGATAATTCTTGGCAACTTTGTCTATGTATTTGCTAACAACACAAACGAGAAACGAATAATATTATGCCGAGCGGTAGTTCAATGGCAAATCGAAATTATTACGTAGACAGGAGTCTGTAATAGCGAACAATAAAATTGTTGATGAGATCAGAAATCTCAGAAAGGAAAACAACTAAAGCCTACACGGTAACTTAAAAGCTTATATTACAACTTTTACTTTCTTTTTATGTATAAAGAATTACGTTTGCGAGTTAAATATTTTCTTTTGAACGTATTCTTTAAGATTTCTCATGGAATATAATAAATTCTCTTACAAAATGCTAGTTATCTTTATTATTTACAATATTATTTGATATTCTTTTAGACTTAATTCATTTGCTATTTTTATTCTAAGAATTTTTATAAAATATATAAAACGTAGATGGTAACTAATATTTGCTTGTTCAGATCTAGGTTACAACTAGACTTTTCAAGTATTAATATAATTATTATTTTTTTACTTTTTTTTTATTAAATAATTTATTGAAAATAAAATAATAAAAAATAATAATTCTATAATAATGTACGAATATGTTTAAATCACTATCTTTAGCTTACTTTCATACAGGAAAAGTAGGATTTAGGCAAATAATAATAATAAAATATGTTAATTTAAAATATCTATAACTGGATTATATTTTTTTAACTGTGATACATATATTGTTAAAAATTATAACTTTTATGATCCCTTTAAAAATAATTATAAACAAAAAACAAAATTAAAATTTTAGTTTATCCATACAAGAAGTTTTGTTCGATTTTAATTGTATGATGATCTGTGATCCGAAAACGTTCGTATACAAGTCCAGTTGTCATTTTATTGTGTTTCACTTTTAACAGTAATCTCTAATATGATGGAGAAACAGTATATAATTATGTATATCAAAATCAAAATCAAAAACAACTTTATTCAAATAGGCCTCACGAGCACCTTCGAATCGTCATTTTACACATTAAAACTTTAAAGTGATTATTATTTTTGTAAAATTAAAGCTACCACCGATTCGGAATGTAGATTCTGCAGAGATGAATATACTTACAATATACTTATACATATATATATACGAGTATGAGTTTTTACAACAGAAATAAAACTGGTTTACACAGAAACGCGACAGGGCGTTGGTACAGTGGTCATAGCAACTGGCTGATGCACTAGCGGTTGCTGGCTCGATCCCCGCAAATGACAAATATTTGTATAGGTTATACAGTTGTTTGTTGTGGATTCGGTGTTTGCTGCAAACTGCAGTGAGCGTTCTTAGGTCGTTAGTTAGATTCCCGCCCTGAGTATGGGTTTGGTTTAATATTTATATTTGTATATATATATATATATATATAAAGGTGTGTGTGTGTGTATTTCAGTCGACTATTATCTAAAACGAAGGTATTAAAATGCCTATCTTTGAAACAGACGACCGTGTGTCTATGTTACACTTATATATATTTATTAAATATACTATTTATATTTACCAATGTTTTGTATTATTATGAAGATTAATTTCGTATATTAAAATCACGATTATTATATATTTAATACATCATTTATTTTTTCATTCCAAAAGATAGATTTAACATAGAGTAATACAAACTTAATACTACAAAATACATTTTTAATATGAAATAATTGTTGAGAAATACATACATACTTTATTCGTTTATTGAATAGAAATAAGTAGCCTATTCCCATAAATTGTATCAACAACAAATTGAATCCCTAGATGTTAACTCTAAAACGGCGATATATTATTTCGGATGTGACGAAACTGAATCGAGGACAAATTAGTAATAGAAGTAATTGTCAAGTACGTTGAACATTTTAATACATATAAAAACTACGAGCCTAACCATCTACCTTCAATCGAACATGAAACGTGATTAGTTAAAATGCAGCGTCGTAAGTTCGTAAGTTCTTTTTTCCGTTTGAAAAACACAATTATTATTTTTTTTATATCCAGTAACGCACATGATGTTTTTATTTTTAGCTTATTTAAAGTGTGTTTAGTTTTTATTTTTAAATCCCTTGATAAGCAAATTCAATTTTAAATCATAAATATAATAAAGGAGCATAGAACTATTTTTACTATTTTCAGATCATTTTCAACGCCATTTTGGCAGTGACTTTCGCTGCGCCTGGCTACTTTGAATTTAACAACCATGGAAAATCAATCTTCTCAGCAATCAGTCAGCTCATAAGCCATGAAAGCAGCCACGATTTTCATCCACCTATTTTAGCCACGCATGAAGTTGAAGACCACGTTCCACTTGACAAGACAACAATAACAAAGAGCAATCAAGTTGTAAACAACGGTAGCACCGCAATAGTTCATGCCCCAGTTGTTAGTGCTCAAGTGATCCACTCTCCAGTCGTCAGTGCCCCGTTGGTTCACACTACTGTGGTCAGTGCCCCAGTGGTCCATGCTGCTGTCTACAGCTCGTACCCATCACCGATAGTATCGTACAAAACTCCTAACTCCGCTATATCTCATCAGAGATCAACTGTTCACGAAACTGTACCAGTTGTAAATTCATTTCCGCTGTAAGCTTCCTACCATTGAAGCAGTTTTTTAAATAAATTACTATGTAACTAACTAACCACATTTTTATTCACCCCTCCTTTATTATAAATATGGCGTGACTTTCTTTTACCAAAGAAATAAAATAAATAACAGTATAAAAGTAAACATAATTATAATAACATAGTAAATTGAGAATAACATTTCTTAAAAATAAAAATTTAAATTGCGTGTACTAGCGTACACTCGTAAGAAGTGAAACTTAGTTTACTTTTTATACGATCGTAATTATATGAGTCCTGTGTTTGCGTTCGGACATATTTATATTCGAATTACCTACTCACTATAGAATACATCATACAATAACTGCAAACTTCTATATAGTGATACTTAATTTCAATCAATAATCTTAGAGATTGCTAGCGCAGTGGCTGCCAACGCGAATTGAATTTCGTATATCGCTCGAGAGCTGCAAGTTCAAAACCCTGCGAGAGCCACATTTTGTAGCATTCAAAATTTGATATTTGATTTATTTAGTTTAACTATTTATTTATATAATATATAGGATTTCATCTACTACCACTCGGAATCTTCCTTGCGCATGTGTTTATTGAAAAACGACTGAAATACGCAATAATCAAGAACAAGATGGTGCGTAACGCAAGATGGCGCGTAACGCAAGATGGCGCGTAACGAAAAAATCTTTCCAACCCCGATAAAGAAGTTTCACTTCAAAAAATAAAAATAAAATCAAAGTCAACGATTTGACATAGAAAGCGGTCAGTATAATTAATTATTATTTATATAATATTAGAGGCTATTAAAAAATTAATTGCTTATTATGCCACATTAATCTCGTCACCTTTTCAATTGATTTTATATCTTAGACCAATTTGATAATATTCTATTTTAATTCAATAAATTTTGCATGAAGTTTATATATTATGAGAGAATTTTATTTATTTCTTTAAACTGAAAGTTTAATATACAAAAATTAATATTATTATTTAAATAAATTACGAATATTGGAAGGGTTCAATTTTTTTTTATATAAGGTCAATCAGCTATTCTAAATGTATCTACTGTGGCTTAAATTTAACATAACGACAAGGTCTTACAAACTTTATTTAATAAAAGAATGGGTCACTGACACATCCGATATTTAAATACACTCCAAGCTAATCTCTTATATTTTCCATAAATAATTTGGTTTAACTAGTAACGAAATGGAATTCCATTATATTCTTTCTTATAATAATCTTCGTTGTTTAGTAGTAATCGTTTTGTGTTTATTATTTAATCAATTATTTTCAGAAGTAATTGGAAAAGTCAATGAAATTTGTATTTGTTAACTTAAAAGTTAATTAACAATATAATAATAAACAAATAAATAAATAAATAAATAAATAAATAAATAAATAAATATGTTTAACACACACACACGGTCGTCTCTTCCTAAGGTAGGCAACTTAATGCCTGTGTTTTAGATAACAGCCGACTGATATACATTTTTTTTTAAATAAATATACATATAAATAATACATATATAAATAAACATATATTACACCCAGACTCGAGGCGGGAATCGAACCCACAACCCTTTGAGCAGAAAACAGGGTCACTGCAAACTGCGCCAACGGGTCAGTCAAAATAATTTTTAGTCATCAATATTTTCTTAAAATATAAACATTTTAAAAATAAATCCTTCAAACCCCATTAATTTAACTTTAACGGTTGATTTACAATCCATTTTTTAATTTAAAGTACCTAAAATTATCATTGTAAAAAAAATTGTTGTTAAAATCGAAATTTTTAAAAATCGTTTTGGGGGATCAATTTATGATGGTATGTACTTATAAAAAATATATATGAACTTAATTTTTATGATCAAGTGGGAAATGGGGGGTCCAGTTGACGTGATCTTGCCCATATGTTTTCATACAAAAAAAGAGAATAATCTAAAAAATACATATTAAACCACATTTTTCATGAGTATCGATACTTAACAAATAAATGAAAATTTTGTACACAAAATTAACTTAAAAGTTAGTCTCCTGTAAAGTACCTTTTTTCAGTTTCGATAGTATACGTAGGGACAGTCGAAATATTTAATACTTATTAAGTAGTAATTATAACTTTAAAAATCGATTGATCGATTATATCGTAATTTTCGAACCATTTTTCCTTGTTTCATAATTTATCTTAAAGAAGTTAATATGATGTTAATGAAAACATTATTCCATATTTGGTAAACGATAGCTATCTTTAAAACGAATGTATCCAGTATATAATTAAGTTAATTATTGATGTAATTCGAGAATAAACTTATTCTTTACAAATAGTATCAAGACTGCTTATTTTAAACCTGTTACATAAGGCCTAAAAAAATAAGCCTTGTCACTAAAATTACTCGAGAAAAAGTTTACATAAAGAAGAAATAGAAAATAACTTGAATCTATTTGAAATTCCTGGTTGTTTTTTGAAAGGTCAAAGGAAATATCGACAGTGACCATAATTGTCTCTATATTTTTTCAGCAAACAAATAAAGGAAAACACATAACTACAAGTAGAGTTGTTACAGATAGTAAACATCCAACTACTAAGTAAGGTCCTGTTACAAAGAGGAAGAATATCCTCGTAAGAATATCTGCTGATATCCATTTCTTTAAATATTTCACGAAAAATGCGTGTTTTTTCACTATGTTTTCTTACAGCGCCGAGCATACAATAAAGATGTATCCTTAAAAGCTTAAAGATATAAGACCTGTTTTAAATACACGAGCATCGCAACTAAGATTTGTTACAGAAAAAAAAAAAAAAAAAAATGTATATATATATATATATATATATATATATATATATATATATATATATATATATCATATATTTAAGTGCAATAATTTAAAATTAGATTTAATAATAATGCTACTTTAACAGATGTCGTCCTTTTACTTCGAAAATTACTAAATCATTAAATTTGTTTAGATAGCAGCGATAACTAATCACTTTCATAAAAGCCTACTGAATACTGTTTTTATAAAATTAGATACTATTACTGATTTTCGGAAATGAAATTCATAATGATGTGACCTCTAGAATTTTGACGTAAACAGATACGCATGTGATGAAATTAAAACGAAGGCAATTCTACTAAGAGAAATTGTCAAGTACGTACTACTCGTAATTATGAATGGGGGCGAACATTTTGAGAGATATAAAAGATAGAACTAGACCAACTGCTGTCAGTTGAACATTAAACGTGAAAAGAAAAATGCATCAAATCGTAAGTTAAGAAAAGAGTTAAAACATTTAAAAATTAAATAAATATAAAACGTGAAATATATGTTTAAAAAATTA
This sequence comes from Euphydryas editha, assembly GCA_036937285.1. Lineage (NCBI taxonomy): Eukaryota > Metazoa > Arthropoda > Insecta > Lepidoptera > Nymphalidae > Euphydryas > Euphydryas editha. The sequence goes on from JAUPFZ010000012.1 coordinate 971,344, forward strand.
TTTGCACTCTTTTGTTATCTGAGTAAAAAATAATATTTTACTTTTCAGATCATCTTCAGTGCCATTTTGGCAACCTCTCTTGCCGCGCCTGGCTACTTAGGATACAACGCCTATGTACCTCTAGGCAAATCGACAGTTACATCGAGCAGCCATCTCGTAGACCACGGCAGCACTCATGTATTACACACACCAGTGCTAGCTGCACATGAAGTTGAATATCATGTACCATTAGGAAAGACCACAGTAACAAAGAGCAGTCAAGTTGTAGACCATGGCAGCACTCATGTACTACATGCGCCTGTGTTGGCCGCACATGAAGTTGAGTACCACGTACCCTTAGGAAAAACAACTGTAACAAAGAGTAGCCAAGTTGTAAACCATGGCAATACCGAAGTGATTCATGCCCCAGTAGTTCACGCTCCAGTGGTCCATGCTCCTATTATCAGCGCCCCTTTCTACAGTTCATACTCAGCACCGATAACCACTTACAAAACTGGGGACTCTGCTGTGTCTCATCACAGCTCAACTGTCCATGAAACTGTACCAGTTTTAGGATCATTTTACGCGTCTTACCATTGATATGTTTGATTGTATGAATAAATTAATTTATACTTAAATTATACTTTTGTTATTATTTTATTTAATCTTTTTTTTTTGTCTTATTGTTAAAAATCTTTTAACGACCCAGTGTTTACAAAAGGACTGTTCAGAATTGAAAAAGCCCAAAGTTTCAGTCGAAACACTACACCAATCGAAGAAATGAGGTCTCTGTCCCCCATTAATACATAATTACACTATTTCAGTTAATCAAGTTAAGTCAACAGTTGTCTGGTGTTGATTCATGAGTTTTATTAAGCTACTAAGCCCTCTCAACTCATAGTTTTAATTAATCACATTAAAGAAAAAGTAAGTGTGAGGCCCTCAGAATTTCCATCAACGTTTTTCTCTAAACGCTTTTTTTAACTTTCGTCTGCCTACTTTAAATCCGCTTCTTGTTGGAATACTAATACAAAATCCTTAACCAGAATACAGTAATGAAACATTTGAATTTGCGGAAACTAGGATAATTAAGATTTTTATAGGTGTAATAGGCTTAAAATTTGCCTGTTTGAAATGTTTTGGATTATCTTTGCTTTATATGTTGAAGATTATATCCTGCTGTGCAGTGACCAGCAGAGAGACTAGTCCCGACCTCTTTCTTATCGAGGTGTCGTAAAAGGCGACTAAGGCCACAGCAGTGCGAAAAACTGAACAAGATGGTGATAGGCAGTAGCGGCACCATATCCTGACCACGATACGATACTGCGCTCGCCTACCCGCTTGCCAAGCGTGATGAATATTGGCAAATTAACACCAGAAATAGTAGGGGAGGCCAATGTTCAGCAGTGGACATCCAGCGACTGATATGGAGGTGGTGATGGTGGTGGTCGTTTATAATCTGCAGTTGTTAATACGACGGAACAACTATTACGTAAAGTAATATACTTCAAGATAGTTATATATTTCTGTTCATATAATTTAAAGAGATAAAAACAAAGTAATTACAAGAATCAAACGATTGAATTTTTTTAATGAAATCTGTAATATATTAAAAATAAAAACCAATTTTCTTTAGATTTTTTTACTTTTAAAATCAAAATATAAAATAATAACAAACTTTTTAATATTAAAAGTAATTGACTCATATAATGACAACAAAACATAATAATTTGATCACACTTATTACGATTTTAGAAACGGTAATTTTATATGTTGAAAGATCTATTCATAATTTTCTATACGAATTATATCGTTACAATTTTTGTTTGTTTACAATATGCAAAGGCGAAATAATTATGCAAACGGTCAGTCTATTAACAGTGCAAGAAACAAGGTCCTTTAACTTGTCAGTAATATATGTGTAATCGCTTGTAATTATGTATGTATGTCGCTTTCTACTTTGAAAAATATTAATTATAGCTGTTTCGTCACCGCGGAGACCTGTTGTCAGATCTTTATCTAATTTCATCAGGACGACTACGAAGGTATTTTCTTCTTGTCATATTAAACCATAAATTGAAATGACATGTCTTTCTAAACAGAATTTTATCAATATCAAATTCTTTTAACAATACGAAGCAGTTTAAATTTTAAAGTAAAGATTTTTAAAGTTATTGCAGTAAAGAAAAATAAATCTTAAATTTTAATCCAAGAAACATTCTTAATATTATAAATGTGAAATGTAAGTTTGTTTCTTACGCTTTCACGCGAAAACTGATAAGCCGATCATCATGAAACCGTATACATATATTCTTGGAGGTATTAGAAGTAACATATGATACTTTTTTTTTTTTGGTCAAAAAAAGCCAACGATTTTTTTTTCTCAAATGCAAATTTAAACAGAATAAAGGTATATTATCATCATCGTCATAAAAAAAGGAACCGAGATAGTCGAGTGGACAGAACAATTATATCGAGTCCGTTAATCGCGGATTCAAAATTAACCTTGTGTATATCTATATCAGTAATATTCTATCAATTTCTCGCTTCTAGGCGAAGGCCTTTACTCTGAAGACCGATCAAATTTGCACTTTAATCCACCACAGTGCTCGTAACATCGCCCAATTCAAGGAAATTCTTAGATATCCATATATCCTTAAATTTTTAGTAGAATGTATAGAAAGTATATATTCAACATATAAATAGCAAACACATAAACTCTCACAGATGTTATTATACTTTACATATTACATTGTTGAATATTTTATACTTCTGCAGACATATATAAACACGTTGGTTAGATTAGGTTAGTTAATTTATTTAATAGTTATTTTTATTTTTTATTTTACTAACACGCAACATTAACCCTATTATTATTAGTACAAACCTTTCTTTTCCTTATGATATAAAAAAAAAACTTTTTAAAAACCTTTTCTTTTTCTTACAATAACCAAAACATTTATGATAGACTGATTTAATAATCTATTTATGTGTTTTTTTCTTTTTTTTTTATTTATTTTTATTTAAGCATTTAATGAACAATAGTATAAAAAATACAGTTGGAACAAAAGGTGGACTTAACACCTAGTGGCATTCCCTCCCAGTCAACCTTTAGGCCAAACAAAAAGAAATAAAAAATGTAGATTTAAAAACATATAATGAAGTACCATATATAACATACCTACATACCACATATATAGTTTTAGTTTTATTGCAAATGTTGTATACACCTATAAAGACGTATCTGTTATCATTAACTCTACATGTACTACAAAAAAAAAAAAAAAAAATGTTTACTGATATTGTCGATGGTGTATCTTTTTATAAATAAATAAATAAATAAATAAATAAATAAATATATAAATTATATTAATTCGATTTTTTTGTAACACACGTGTATTGAAAATGTCTATGAATCCAAAGCTTTAAACAAATGTTCCAGGAGATGGTTTTTAAAGAAAGCTTTACGCTTTCTCCTTCTAATGTTGTTTAGAATATAAAGAATTTACTTTTAATATAACAATAATCTTCGTCTTACAAAATATTACTACTACTTTACTCACTACTTTTACTGTATTTATACGACACGAGCCATTTTACGCTTACATTTCTAACACAGCAGTTAATTAACGAACATGCTTTAATTAATGTATAATTATTATTTCATTTCCACATATATCTGTTGACAGATCTCGCACAAAGTTGTAGTGAATAATACGAGTAATTTATCTTTGGAACACTAGGATTTTTGTATTAAAATATGGCTGTGCAAACGAAATAATTTAAATGAATTTAGCTTATAATGTACAGAATAGAAATTACTTGACGTTTATGAAAACATATACAAATTATCTGTTTTTTTTTTTTTTAAATACACATACGGTCTTCAATTCCTAATTTAAGCAATATAATGTCTATATTTTACGTCACAGTTCCCTGATAGATACGAATTTTTTTATAATAAATATACATATACTAGCGGCCCGCCCCGGCTTCGCACGGGTATTTAACTAAAATTTCAAAAAATATAATTTTATATTTTTTATCACCAACACCTGCATCGATACTGGAATATATTTCATAATAGACGGATTAAGGTGTCAAACATTATATTTTAGCCCGCGACTTCGTCCGCGTAGAAGTCGAAAATGGTTATAATAGGATTTTTGTTTTTTTCTTTTTTTTTACGTTATTAATTCTGTTGTAACATATAAATTATTATGTTAAAATATTTGAATACTTATAAAATATAACAATCTTTATTATAGAGTAGGGATTTAAAGTAAATTAAACATTAAAATAAAAATGTAATTTTCTCTCGCTGCTTCGTTCTTTCTCTCGCTCTGCTTTTGATCTGGAGAAAGTTACACGGGGGTATTATCTTCTTACAACGAAATCGAAATACTACACCTTCCGTAGTATTTCTTTATAAACAATATTTTTTGTTTTTCGTTCGGAGAGCTAGAATTACCAGGCTATTCTGGAAAATGCCACATACAACTGACTGTGAGAGAAGCAGTTTTCGCTTAAGTATACTCCTGCTACAGTAAGAGTTTGACCTTAAGCTTTGTTTATGGTAAATCCATATTCATATACACTCATACATTATATTATTATATGGTTCCCGGGAATCACCATTTCCTTTTTTAAGCAACAGGTCTGAGAACTGTCCGGCAGTAACATTTCCTTTAGATGGACTCTCATATTTATGGTAAGGCTCAGTTTCGTCACTGCAGGCCAAATGCTCCTGTACTGTAGTGTATTGTATCAGCCTATAAATAACCCACTGTTGAGCGAAGGCCTTTTTTCCACATAGAAGAAGCCTTGGAGCTTAATCCACCACGCTGCTCCACTGCACGTTAGCGGATAATATCCGTACTATAAGTAAAAATTATTATAAGGCATTCATGATAACAAACGGGACCGACGGCTTTGCGACCGACGACCGATAATTACACCACAAGTCAATACGATTTTGTCTCTTAGATTTGAATAAACCCGCAAGTAATTATTTTTTAAATTTTAATTGACTCGGCACAGTTGGTAGTGACCCTGCTTTCTGCTCCAGGATTGTGGGTTCGATTCCCGCCTCAAGTCTGGGTGTAATATCTATTTATTTCTATATGTATTATTTATATGTATATTTATAAAAAAATATATATCAGTCGGCTGTTACCGAAAACACAGGCATTAAATTGTCTACCTTAGGAACAGACGATCATGTGTGTATATCAAACATATTTATATTTAATAATAGTCCAAGAAAGCTTTTATTTCCTTCTTCTTAGTTTTAGTGTAAGATATAGTTAAATGGGTACATGATTTATAAGATTTTTTTCAGATCTTGATCCAACATTAGTCCGTGGTGCCAATCTGTACTAATTGGGGCTTTATGGCGTATAATTCAAAAATGTTTCCAAGTTCACTTCGGTGTCTTCTATATCAGTATCATTGTGAACTACAGATGCGTTGCTGATTAGTCATTTAGTTTAAAACCCTTGACTTAAAACAACACCAACATTGAATTAAAAAATATTATTTAAGACACAATTTACAATAAAGCAATCACACGGTATAGTTACGGTATATTTACAACTCAATTGTGTTACGTTTAATATAAATTCTTGCCTGTTCCATCAGAAGCACCCAAAAAAAGATATCACCTACATATAACTTCGTCAATACTGAAAAATATATTAGACGGATTGAGTTATCAAACTTGTGTCAAAATAAAATGTAATTAAAAAAAACAATAAGGAGTATTTATAACAAAATAACTTTCTACCCCCTTTTAACCCCGTTAGGGAATGTATTTCGATAAAATACGAAACATGTCTTCACTCAATTCTGTTAAAGAATAATTATGCAAAATTTGAAGTAGATTGGACCAAGGAATCACGTTGTTCCATACAAACTTTGCCTCCCTTTTTCATCCCTTTAGAGTAAGAATTTCGTAAAATCCGTTCTTAGCTGACCTCTACTTAGCAAAAGGAATATTCCTACCAAATATCAAGTTTTTAGGTCTCATAGTTCCAGAGATATCGTGATGAGTGACTATATCTATAGAAAGTCTCCTATATATATATAGATAAGTAAATGTATATATTACACCCAGACTAGGCGTTTAAATCAAACCCACAACCCAGGAGCAGAAAGTAGAGTCACTACTAACTGCGACAATGGGCCAGTCAGTCTTTACATCTAGAATACTTTTATTACAGAATGAATACTACTTGTTAGTTATTTTAAAAAAAATCCATCTTAATTGAGTCATATAGTATCAAAAACGGCAGTCTACACTTTTTTCTCAAAAAAAGTTATCTATGCCAAAATTTCCTCTATAATCAGCTCTTCCATCTTAGTTAATAAAAAATGGAGTTAAAAAAATGGAGACTGCCGTTTTTGATACTATATGATTCTTATATTAAAGTACAAGAATAAAACTAAGCACTTTTCAAATCTTTGCTAAATAAGACAAATAGGTATATGTCCTCTAAAATTTAAATTTACATAAATTCGTATATGATGTAATTGTCAAGTACACGCCGGTTGTGAACTGGGGCGTATATTTTAAAACCGCATATAAAAAGATCAAGCTGGACCTACTACCCATCAGTCGAGCGCAAGACGTGACACGCAAAATGCAACAAATCGTAAGTTACTTTGATAATCCTGTTAATAAACGTTAATTATAAATTTCCTGAAATTTAGATTCGAAATTGAATTTTGCATTTATTACGTTAAAAGAAATGTCATGAAATAATTCAAATTGGATTTTATATTTCATACTTCTTATCGAAATTATTACTTATATTGTTTTCAAATTAATCATAAAAATTTGACAAACAGAATGTTTATCTTTACAAGTAGAAAACTCAAATGTTTAAAAATATTATTTATTTTCAGATAATTATCAGCGCCGTTTTGGCAGTTACCCTAGCCGCACCGGGCTACCTAGGATACGACACCTATGTACCTCTACGAAAATCAACTCTCACATCTAGCAGCCAATTCGTAGATCACGGCAGCACTCATGTGTTACACGCGCCTGTACTAGCGCACAACGTCGAATACCACGTACCTGTAGGCAAGACAACAGTAACTAAAAGCAACCAAGTTGTGAACCATGGCGGTACCGAAGTGGTTCATGCCCCAGTGGTACATGCCCCAGTGCTTCACGCGTCAGTGGTTCACACCCCAGTGGTCCATGCTCCGATTGTCCACGCTCCAGTCTATACCTCATATTCAGCACCTATAGCTACATACAAAACCGGTGATTCCGCCATATCTCACCACAGTTCGACTGTCCACGAAACTGTACCAGTTGTAGGTTCATTGTACGCTACTTACCATTAATTTGTTATTTTGTTTTATTAATAAATATTTATGTTTTATATTTTTATTATTTATTTCTTTGTACCACCTATTATAGTATCATTGTTCTTAATTTAAATTTCTATAGAAGTATATTTTTAAAATAATTTATACTCGATGATTAATCAACGATATTTGAAGTGTATTAATTAATTGTTTCAGTATTATGGAAATTATAAAATATACTTTGAAGATATTAAAATACATTAATAAATAAACTAAATATTTTTTATAGTAAACAAAATTTATTTAAAAATATTTACTCTGTACTCGTATTTAAATTAAGTAAATAAAGATTTACTATAATCATACTAATATTATAAATGCGAAAGTAAGTTTGCTTGTTACGCTTTCACGCTAAAACTACTTAACCGATCATCATGAAACTTTGTACACATATTCTTAGAGGTATGAGAAGTTAACATAGGATTTTTTTTTTGATCGCTAAAACCGACATCCGCACCGGCGAAGCCGCGAGCAGAAGCTATTAATCAATAACAAATTAACATTGATAAACTTTTAGTCTGACATTTCTTTTATATAGCTTAGTAAAGTGATCAAAATATTTAAAATACCAAATTAACTTCCATATATTACGTTCGTAGATTTAAACCAATTAACAACTTAAATATTTTAAAACAAGTGTATTTTTATGTAACGACATTCCAGAACAACAATTCTGTAACGATGAATATCTCTTTTTAATGTTCATATTACAAAAACGATGAGCTTAAACATTTTTTTGAATCACACAAATTCTCATGTTATCTAAACACAAATTATTAACAAGCTACGCATAATAATATTAAAAACATTAAAATTTAAATAAATGTATTAGAAAATTATACAGATCAGATAAAATTGTCTAGAATCCGGTTTTAAAAATTTTCAGATGAAAATAATCAATAAAATAAGTTTAAAAAAATAAGTAAGTAAATACTTTAATAGTTTTAATATTTATTATATTTGTTTGAAAATCTATGTTTTTTTTTTCTTTTTTAATTTAGATTTACTATACGAATTTAGACCACGTATCTATCTTTGAATAAAGTTAACCTACGACCCTGCCCAACAACCGACCAATAGACACCAAGTACAAAACAAAATGATTTAAAATATGGCTACTAAAATTTGAATTAATTAGAGAACTAGAGATATGGATAATTTACTATAAAATGTGCTAATAAAGCATACAAAAATTGCGCAATTCAAAATATCCATCAAGTATTAAATCAACGGTCACATGTCCAGGACCTTCGGATATTCAATTTCATAACAAAAGAATAATTACAGTCGAATGCATTGCGTTACGAAATGTTAAATGATCGTTGGTCAGACATCGGACGGTAAGTGAGACGTTGCGTGGATGAATTATACTCATTGTCGTCTGTTTTTTTGTAAGGAGAATATTTTTTAATTGCATAACTTTTATCACCCGTCTTCGTTTAATTTTATTTATTTTATAAGTAATATTTAATTATCCCGGAATAGTAACATGGTTACGTGTGATGGTGCCAATGTGTGAACTTTAATCATTATCTTATAATCATTATAGTTCGTTGCGATCTATTATTACGAGTTTTTTTTTTTTTGCACTACTTTTTTTCGCCATATTCGAATGGCAAAATAAATATTTTTATTTCATTTTAGGTAACACCCGACTGGTATAGATAAATATTTTTTTAACTATATGCACATATAAATAATAACATATACGTAAATAAATAAATATTACACCCAGATTATTGTGCGGGAATCGAAACCACTACCTTGGAGCGGAAAACAGGGTCACTGTCAACTGTGTTAAAAAAACAACCAATTGAAAAACAAGATTAAAAATAATAGAAGGAAAAAAATTCTACACTATTTCTAATCTTTTATACTTGTAATGATTTATTATAATTTGAAATATTTTATACACTTTTTATAAAAATATATTTACAATAGCCATAATCACTACTTAGTGATTATGACTATTTCTTATACTATAAATCTATGTTTATTTTTAATGAATTGATTTTAAAATCAAATTTATTTTGTATTTACATTTTATTTTTTCATACTTATTACAAGCAATTAATTGAGCTGATACTTATGACAAATAATTAAAGGAGATTGCCATTTTATTAGTTTACGGATTGACTTGGAGGACGGGTTTCCGGTCTGTCATAGACCGGCACCGCGTTTAGTATACAAGTCAAAAACATTTGTTTCCGGTCTTTGGCGTGTAGCTAGTTTAATGACTTTTTTAAAAAGGGCAGTCTTCTTATATCAACCGCTCGAACTAGAAGTCTGAAAGAAATTGTAATAGTCGAAATAAAGGTGTGTTAAGCAGAATTGAAGAAGTGTGAATAAAGTGATTTATAGCAACTGGATTTTGGTATTTCTCAACATAGATAGATAAATATATAAATACTTTATTGCAGTCACTAAATTTACAGTTGATATAACATAATGAGAGTCCAAGATATTCGCAATTTAAGCGCGCAAAGGCGGTCTTATTGCTATCAGCAATCTCTACCAGACAACCTTTAATGAAAGTAGATTGCTTATCAGACTTAGGTAGTGCAAATTTAGGTCCGTATACCTAGGTGTTAGCTAAATAATAATAACGATAAAGCACTTTAATAATATGATATACATATACATTATAAATACATACATATGTTGTACTAAGTACATAGTATTAACATACTTAAAACCTTACATGTAATATCTAGATAATGTTGGCCTTTAAAACTTAAAGCCACGAAGCCGAGAAGCCAGCCAAAGAAGGCACGATAAAAGTTAAAATAATTAATATTATCATCAACTAAAACGGATATTAACAATTGAAGGCGAAGCCGCGAGCGAAAGATACTAATGTCTTTATGTTAATAAGTTTCGTCGGTAATTCATCATAACCAAACCAGATAATAATCTTAGGATTATGAAATTAATATTATTTGTTACTTGGTAAAGGTCACTCGGGCCTCATTAGAGTTACAACAATATTATTTTTAATTGGTACTTATGTTTGTAATTGTTGTTCATTGAGTTAAAGCCGAAGTAAACAGTATAATTTTGTATTGTTTTATTTGCGCACTCTTCTCGACATTTCTTCCTAAACAAATAATTATAAGACCGGAAAATGGAAAAATGCTTCTCTCGTGTAGGTACACGTATTATGTGTGCAATAAAGATTTAATAAATAAATAAAAATATGGTTAAAAAATTTATTATTAAAATATATCTAAAGGAATGAGATTCGTTTAGGTTTTTTATTTTAACTATGTTGTGCCTCTTTGATAGCAGTAGAGACACGTATTGTTTATGAAAACATTTTAACACTTCATTATAATCAATTATAAAAAGAAGTAATTCATTTTAATTTAATTTAAAGGAATAGGATAATAATCTTTAAATGTCGTTTCTTTGTTTTTTCAAGTGGTTTTTTATATTTGTTTCAAAAAGTATAAGAAAAAATTGTAAAATAAAATCTTTGTTTTTTCAGAACAACGCATAGTTTAATTTTCCAAATCCAATTCTAAGAATTCACTAAAATAATCGAGTTGTCTTATATATATTATTACGTAAAAATACACAAAAGATATCTGATGAATAATATTATTATATTCTGATATGAACTGAATCAACCTTTGAACGCCTTTGAACCTCCCACTGCTAGACAAAGTCTCTACATATAGCAGAGTTGGAGCTTAATCCACCACACAGCTGTACTGAAGATTAGTGAGTAATTTCCCTACAATGAGTAACAATCGCTATGAGATGTCTATAATAGCAACCGGGATCAACGGTTTTACATGCTGAGACATAATGCAAATAAAGATATCAGCCTCGAGCGGAAATAGAAAACCACGACCGCCGGCGTTGAAGTCACTACTCGCACCAATATTCTAGAATGGTTGTCACATCAGAACGGTGTGGTTATTATATTCGTAAAATATAATAAAAATAAATCATTGAATGAAATTAGCACTGACCTATCATGAAAACATTTTTTTTCACTACATTTAGATTCACTATTGAATCGACAAAATTAATTTACGTCTTAAAAAAATCATAAAGAATGACACAAGCGCGGAACACTTGCGTAAGATCGTCTTGAACTTGACCGGTATTTTAAAATCGATAAAAACTTCACGGACACCGATTGACGAAATTAAAAGGATATCGATAAAATCGCAACGATTTCAATCACACGCCATCGGGCCTTATCTCCGATCGAATCGTTATCGAAATCTTAAAACAAATTATTCACACACATCTCAATAAGATTATTTTATGGCGAGAAAATAATCGTTATTTAAAAACGATATTTAATTAAAAATGTTTAATGAAATTTTGTTTATTTTTTTTTATGGTTTTAATTATGTCTGTCCTTTTATTTAATTAAAAGTCTAAAAACGGATTTTATCGCGTTTATTCAAAATTACTGTTTAACAATTTAATTTAAATTATTTCCCGACGTTTCGGACCCTTTACAGCGTCCATGATCTCGGGAGTCCCCCGAGATCATGGACGGATTTGGACATGGATTAATTAAATGAATAAAATTCGCGTAAATATAAGAGAACAGTATGTCTGTCCTTTTAGAAATTATTTATGTGATATGAGACTAGCCTTCGGTGTTATAGTACAGCGTAAGGACGTAGTGGTCCAACGCCTTTGAAGTTTCGTGAAATGCCGATTTACGTTATTGCCGCAGGGTTATCACATTTATTTTTATGTGCTTATCCTGTTCTAAATAAACCTAATATATTTTCTCATTATCAATTTACCTGTACCAAATTTAATAGGACGAAATGATCAAAAGATTAATGAAGATTACTTTTTCCTTTTTTTTGTGATTGATTTTTTTTTGTGAAATTTAAATTTTAGAATTAAAATAAAACTAAAAAAACATTTTGATATTTATTGAATTTTGATTTTGAAAATTTGAAACATTTTATTGATGACGTTTACGTATGGTAACGTTTCTTCGCCTATAACTTTCCCAAAAAAAAAAAAAAACATTTTTTTTTCAACATACACGTTCCTAACGTAGACAATTTAATGTCTGTGTTTTAGGTAAAAACCTACTAATATACATATTTATAGATATTTTTATTTTAAATAAATCCACATATAAGTACATTATACATATAAAAATATTATACCCAGACTCGTGGCGGAAATCGAATCCTGGAGTGGAAAGCAGTCTTGCTTCAGAGCTTAAGTTAATGTATAGAAATAGGCAATCTATTCGGCTGTGTAATATCGTATTAGTAAGCGCAACAGACGATTAAAATTAGTTACAGGAGATAATTGACATGATAGACCTTAAGCTTGACATTGGTAATAAATTTACAATTTAAGTTGCCAAATAATTTATGCTTTATTCACAATGCCAAACATTGATAATTAGTTCACAATTAAAAAGTATTGAATATAAACAATGATGATGATGATGATGAGATTATTAAACTATATTTAAATATTTAAATTGAATTTTTTTTTTTATTTTATTTGATAGACAATGGTTCAATTTAAAAAAAAACGACAACTGACTAATAGTCGCAAGTTCTATCGATAGATTTTTTGTGTTGTGTGTATTTTCGAACCCCAACACAAATTTATCCTACAAGGGGCCCTTGTGTATGCTGATTATTGGTATATTTATTTATTTTATTTTATTATTTAATAAATTATATTCTAAGGAATGTTTCTAATAGGAACGACAGAACAAATTTCCAACACTACTTTTTCGTCTTCAGCTAAGTAGCACAAATAAAACATAAAACATAATTACTAAAACGAGGAATACAATTTTATATACATTAATTTAATAAAATTCTAGACAGCGTGATTCAGAAAAACGCCAAAATCAAAAAGCGCCATCTATTTATTGGACACAGAACTATCATTATCTTTCACATTTTAACATAACCGCCCCATTAACAATATATTCATAATTAGATAATAACTAAACAAGAAACAAAGAAATAGTAGAGTCTTGAGTCTAGAGTCTGAGATTTAGACCAAAGCGAAAGTGTAAACACAAGGATTTATATTAAACACCATGTTTGAAATAGGTAACAACAGTACTTCACTTAATGTCATCTCAAAAGTAGAATGCAATCTCAGACAACACGCAAACTCCTACTTATGTTGAAATAAGTAAATAAGAATAAAGCGGATTGCAGACCGACAACTAAGCTATTTCGAAGCTAAACAAAGCCAACTTAACTAAACTGAGCTAAGATAAATTAAAAATATGTCCAGTGCACACCAAGAACTAAAAGAAATCTCAGTCAGTGTTGCGAAGTTCAGTTCGACGGACGTCGCTCACCATGAATATAATCAATGACGAAAGTTCCGATGATGAATACGTAACACATAGAAAAATAAGATTAATACTGACTATTATTAATAAAAAAAGACATTCCTATTCTATTAATCTCATACCAGTAAAAAATATTTCCACAACCACAACGTATATAGTAGAAACACACAAACAGTACACACGTTCGCTCCAACCGGGAAAGAAACCCGCAACCGTGGTTGGTACTGGATATTGCACATTACACCAGAACAGTTGCCAACTTCCTACTTCCTTATAATATTATTAACATCACTCTTTCAGTTAAAAACTACAAAATTTATTGCAATGAAATTTCATGTAGAGATAATTGAAAAAGAAATTCCTTAAAAATCTGGAATTACGCGAGTAAAACTAAGAGATACAGTACAGATAATCCAATTTATTTATTTATTTGGGAAACAAACAATATCTTAATACACATAAATACGAAAAAAATTGACATATTATCATAAATCAGCAAAGTTTCCACCAAAAGTTAATACATACTAAGCAGTTTAGAATTAACGTTACCCAAAAATATTATACAAAATTTTACACTAACGCTAACTCTATTATTTTCCCTTTAAACCCATTCAAACAGTTATTAAATATATACACAGTACTAAGTTTGCAAAAAATGCATCCAAATGAATACCATATAATGACAGTGTTAATTAAAAACACAATAAAATTGTTTAATACCTCCGCACTCTATGAACAGCTGAAATATGCCACTGCTGAGCAAGGGCTTTTTTTTCCTCTCAAGAAGAAAGATTGGAACATAATCTGAAACATTGCTTTACTGCGAAATATCACACACAGGGACAGATATTTTATTTGTACTAATATTTGTTTCTGGTCTGTATTCGGGGTGTATGTCCTTGTAGGCTTACCCACCGTATCTCATAGAGCACGCCGGTCACGATTGTTGTAATAGACACTTGGTAGCGAACGTTACTCATGAAATGGAAGAAAATGAAATTATCCACCAACGCTCAGTGGAGTAGCGTGGTGAATTATGTCTCCAACCTTTTTTCTTTTCCCCAGCAATGGGTTTGCTTATAGCCTGATTCAGTTTAGCTTAAGCAAAATTATATCCATCATAAATTCTTCCAGAACTTTTAGTAATTCCAGCTTGTATTCGAGGTGTCGTCTTAGTTTTATATAAAGTGAATGTTACATATTCTATTCATGAAAAACCCTTCTATTGTCCGCCATTAAAATTGTACAAAATTTTAAAATAAAGTGTCATCCATATAATTGCTTATAAAGTTTGCGTGTCACGTCACAGTGGTGTATCCTGAGCTTCATTTTCGTTTGTAATATCAATTTCGCTTATATTTGCCCGCCCCTCGGACACCTTGCTCAAGGTACTCAGCTAATTGCGTGTTTCATCTAAGTTCTTACCGTGACGAAATCTTTGATACGATAATTCTGTTGGCCTTACGCGATTTCAATTTAGATGATTTTTTTATTAAATTTAAAGTTTTAAGGCTCGACAACTTAACGCCTCAATGGTATAATATTTAAAGAAAAATTTAGTAACTATTAATTATAGTTAATAATAGGAATAATACTCTAAGCAGATTTATCGATTTCTTTGGAAGACGTAGTTAAATAAACTATTTTTAGGAATTTCTTTTAGAGCACTATAGCCATTGTACCCTCTTAGGGTTCCAATGCCTCTGCTGAACTGCTATTAAATTGTTACATTGGATCGTGATAGATAAATTCTTATACTTTTCACAGAATATAAATTACTATGGCTTCTATAGCGGCTAATTATAATAATAAATGCAATAAATATCAAATTAAAATCTATTTTTTACAATTAGTATCTTTCGTGTTTTTTTAGCTTGATATTAATTAATATATTATATATTAGTGGTAATCCTTTGCATGGAAATCTGTCGAACTTTATCGATTTTTATTTACGTCTCCATTTACAATGCCGCATTTAATTTTTTACAATACATTGTGATATATTCTGTTTGACAATGAATGATTGTAATAGAAAAACGGTGGAAAGCTTCTTTAAAGTTCTAGACTTGCGTTTGACACAACATACCTCATTGTCTAATTCTTAACTCTCTTATACTCCAATCACAGATATTTCTTAATATTTCTATGACTCAAACCATAATTTTAGGCAGTAACTGTGTTTGTAGTTTCTCTGGCGCTTAGCATATTATATGATTTATTTCCTACCTATAGAACTTTTTACATTAAAATGTTTTCTCAATATAGATAGAACAGGAAGGTTGCAAATAATATCCTAAGTAAATTTCTGATATGATTTTCTTACTTTTCTTCCATTTTTGAATTTAAAACATTGATGTATACCATAAAAACCTAAGTATGGAAAAAGGAATTTAAACAGCCTCAAAAAGTATTTATATTTTCTATTAATATATTATTATCAGAATAATTAAATTTAAGATATTATTTTCTGTTAGATATATAGCCAAATATATATATATATATATATAAATGGTGCGTCATTTAAGGGCAACATTTTTTTTGAAGTCCCACCTGACGATCTTAATCGATTAAATAAACAAAAATTTTATAGCTCAAAACAAAGCCCTTAATTTTGATTTTAAGCCGTTGCTCATCAAACAGTAAGTTTTCCATACAAAAACGTATGAAAAACTTTTTTTGTTTTTTCGTATTTTGCTACTTAATTCTTCAAACAATATTCAATTACCTTCAATAAAATCAAGTGAGACAAATCTGTAAGTTAAATATTTTATTCACAATATATCGTAGGACGTCGTAAAGGAAACTGCCTGGGATAAAACCAGCATATTTTAGAAAAAAAATTAAGACGCGTGTATCTGTCAACCCTCTCTAAGGCCGTGTGGCGTGTAAAGCTCAATATGTCAAGCAATGAGACGTCAACACACTGTTACATTATATTAATATTATAAATCGCAAATATAACGACTCGCACAAAGCATAAGTTACGTAAAGTCAACTTGACAGAGTGAACTTGGCATCAACCTACTTGAACGAAATCTTGTTCTGTTTACATTGATATAAATAAAACTGGCTATACATATCAAGATTGTCGCATGAACCGGTTTACTGTCTTACATACGTTTAAAATGTATAATTGTGTGAATTTGGAGCTCGTTTACAATAAAATATGTTGTATGTTATGGCTCGTGTGACGTTTAACTTAATGTCATAACATGAATGGGGTCTTTAATTCCTGACGTGTAACACTTTAATGATACAGAGATACAAAGGAGAAAGTAGCTTTGGATAAGGCAATATAAGCTTTAGGGATAAATATTATAATAATATGAATTTTTTATTAATTTATTATAGTACTTTTTTATTTTATACTACTTTATTTATTGTTCCGGTTGCAGAAAATAACCGGAACAATATGAAATAAAACTGTCCATGAGTTTTATTTTTTAATGTCATGCATTTCCTATATATGTATTAATACTTACAATTATTAAACGGAAATAAGTTATTTAATTGCTATTAAGCGGTCACATAAAAATATAATGTAAGTACACATTTTACAAATGTATAAAATACAAGTTAAATTTGTTTATCATATCGCAAATTTTTTAAAAACTTTTTTAAATAAACAAAAGTAATAGAAAATGTACTAATTACGTAGTACGAAGACTGACCCGTTGGCGCAGTTTGCAGTGACCATGTTTTCTGCTTCAAGGGTTGTGGGTTCGATTCCCTCGTTCCTTCACTCGGGGCGAGTTTAGGTGTAATATATGTTTATTTATATATGTATTATTTATATGTATATTTATTTAAGAAAAAATTTATATCAGTCGGCTGTTACCTAAAACACAGGCATTAAGTTAAACATATTTATATTTATTTATTTATTTAATTATTTTAAATATTAAACATAAATATAATAGGTAATTTAGATTATATTTTTATATTCCTTTTTAACATCGTTTTATTGGAGTTTACTCCTTAAGAATCGATTTTCATATATAAGGCCCCCGGTATGAGAAAAATATGAGAGGTAAAATCTACTGATGAATGACCTCGTTACTTTTTCGGTGCGCGCGCACCTATGGTGCGGTGCGAAAGTAATGTTGCTCTAATTAATATTGAAAAATAATATTTAAAAAATAAATGATAATTGTCAGATAATAATAATTACATAATTTATCAACATTCCTAATGAAATATTTTTGCACATCTGAAATTGACTATTGTGAAAAGTTTAATGTAAAATATTTCGCCGATTAGTTATAATAAATGTATATAAAATGAATAAATATATATTTATATATGTATATTATTTTCATTAATTTGTTAATTTACCCTTTCATATGGTATTAATCTTATTTTCACTTGGATAAACTCTTTTTGCGTATGTTTAGACAATCGTACTTAAGGAGTAAACTCCAGTCGTGCGTCGGAGCTGACACACACAATTTTTTAATTCGTTGTTAATAAAATGTATTTAAATTTAATTGCAATATTATTGCATACGCCATAGTGAAAAAAAACCTTATACCGTCTCCATACAAGTTTACCTTACCACCTCAGGCGTTTTAATTTCAAGTACGCACCCATTGTAGAATTTCGGTGGTATAAATACCACGACCGGAGGCTTGTTTGTTAGATAATTCGGCAAGCTTGACTTGACAACATCAAACAATAACCAACAAAAAACAACAACATGCAGAAATTCGTAAGTTGCATTTTCATTTTAAATTGGGTCAAATGTTTGGGTATTAGGTCAAATTATATTAATATGTTAATTGTTTTTCTCTATTCTTGGAAATTGGTTTCCGAAGCCTAGGTACAGGAAATAATTATTTATAATAATAGAATGAAAAACATTTTCCGTGTTAACGAATATAATTTAATACTATTTTGAAACTTTTTTATCATTTTCAAGTTCAATATTTTTATTTTTATTTAAAATATATATTATTTTTAAATATGTTATATATATCACCAAGTCCTTGAAAACATAATATACATATCTTATTTTATACATAAAATCTTGTCCTTTACATATTTTAAATTGGTGTTTGGCAACTTAAATTTTTCCCAACTCAACTCGTTCTAAAAGCATAAATTTCGCAGTTTAAATTATAGTTAATATGTAATATTTTTATTTAAAATAAATTAAATTAAAATGTAATTTATATTAAATTTCGAACTTCTAAATGGATTTTATGAAGTTAACTAATTAATACTTTTTAATTTCAAATAAATAGTAATTATGTATAAATTTAGTTCAATAACCAGTGTTATAATACTATTGTTGTTTTTTTTAGTTGGTATTCGCTGCCATCCTCGCCTGCGCGGCTGCCCGCCCCGGTCTTCTCTTGGCCCATGAGACCCCAGTAGTGGCTGCAGTTCACGCTGCCCCCGTGGTCCACGCTGCACCTGTTGTCCACGCCGCCGTGCCAATCGTCGGCTCCAAGACCACCATCACCAAGAGCAGCCAAGTTGTCAACCATGGCTCTCCAGTACACGCTGTCCACACCGTTGCTGCTGTTCCAGTTGTTAAAACCGCTGTTGTTCATGCTGCCCCCGTAGTCCATGCCCCAGTCGTCCACGCTACCCCAGTAGTCCACGCTGCCCCAATCGTCCACGCCGCCCCAGTCGTCCACGCTGTTTCCCCCGTCGTAGTCAAGTCCGCCCCCTCTGCGATCGCCCACAGCAGCTCCGTAGTCCATCACTCCTCCATCAAAGCGATCCCGGTTGTTGCCGTCCATTAAATTATGATGTAAATATAAAACGATGCCTTAGAATAAATTGAGTACCTCCGAAAATGCATTTCTTTTATTTTATTCGTTTTGTAGGTAGAAAGCCTTCAGAAGTTTAACTAATTATAACATTACAACGACGAGATTAAGATGATAAGTCAGTTATATGTTATTCTTACAAGTACGCTAATTAGAACACAATTTTATACTAGACAATATATTGCTACAAGTAATTTAAGAAATAACAATTGAACAGATTTAATAAGAAACTATACTGATTAATATTTTTAGTAATAAAAATAATCTATCTTTGGGTAAACGTGTCAGTAATTTTATTTATTGATTCTATTTCAAAGATTTTTTTTTTTAATACCGGCTAAAAGTAAATTTATCGTCACTAATAAATTAATATCTTTTCTTTTTTTCCTCTATCCAACTGATGTGGAAAAATAATTTACTACTAGGAAACGTGTTTATTAAAGGCTGTAAAACAGCGAGCGAATAAAAAAAAGGTAGTGAATAAGGTTCGTTTAGTTTACAGATAAAGCAACTTGAAAAGACCTATCTCACTATTCATTAGCAATCAAAGTATGTTCAATACGATGGTAGAATACCCAAGAAGGTAAGAAATATGTATATATAAGGAGAATATACATATATATGTATATTTTCTCCTTATTTTTGTAAGCGTTTTTCTAATGAAATATGTATGACAGCCCTATTATACGGTAATGAAAAGTCTACGAAAAGTTAAAATTAAATGAATAACAATATTACAAAATTATATAATTATAATTAAACTTATATTTAATTTCAACAGTTAATTAATTATAAAGTAATCGAAACGAACTGTAAGCTTCATTTAAATTCGGTACTAATATGTATTGTAAATATCTGTATTGGTTTAAACAATTGTTGGTAAACCTTAAAAGGTAAATAAATAAACAACAATACACGACGTGACGATGCGACGCGAGGCAACGCGATGCGAACATATAACACAATCATTGTATAAGCTAACGTTTATAATTCATCCTTTCCGATTATTTAAAATATATTGTATAGAAAAATATTCTCGTTAAGATTTATATGTGTATATTTTATTAAAGTGTCACATCAAATAAATGTAGGTGAATGAAATACTATTTCTATAAAATTTTCCATCGCTATTTAATTAAGAAAAGCACAACATACCTCGATTGGATTGTGATATGATTCACGGAAAAATGTAAAATGTAGGCTGATTTCGTACTAGCGTGAGGCTTTATAAGACCTGCGATTTAAGACCGGTAGTTTTATTACTTCTCGAGTAGCAATAAAATTATCAAGAAATTTTAACGCATGTTTTGTAATTGCAATTTTTTATTTATACTTAATTTTATATATATATATATATATATATATATATATATATATATATATATATATATATATATATATATATATATATATATATATAAAAGTTAATGGTTTTTAAAATATTACCTAATTAAAATTGTAAATATTGCAACACTTTTACTCACAAATATCAAGGAGTTCTGTCAGAGATATTCCGAAAAACTTATCATCTGATCTACTGTCTTTAATCTGTTAACTATTTGAAAAAACAAGATCACTAGTACAATACACCAAGCCTATATTCAAATAATTACGTCCCACGTTTTATTTCAGAGAGCACGATTTCTCACCAGAGGTTACAATCTCAAAAATTCCTAGATTTGCCTTTAGTATATTTGACCACTGACTTAAGAACCATTTGACTTGAAGGGTTTTCTAGCTATTTTTATCTTTAGAAAATCATGCGACTTAGAAAACAGTAATTAGTGGAAGTCGCTAGTGTGTATTAGCTTGAATTTAAAATGGCATTTTTAATGTGACGCAATGCACCTGAATTCAAAAGCAATACTTTACCATTTGGGACGATGATACGAAATCACAAAATTTTAACGCATATACAGGGAGGATTTTTGAGACGGGTCAGTAAGGGCAGGTACCTTAACCGTTATCGTTACAAGAAAACGTTCCTAGGAGACCATCCATAACTTTTTAAGATATTCTGAACTGCATTCACAGATTTTTGAGAAAATGTACAGTCAGCGAAAAAAGTGCTAAAATCCAAAAAAAATATTTCTATGCCTATCGATCCTACTTCAAATGGGGATCAAAAGACTCTATGGGACCATTTAAGGTATGAGTACTAGAAATGTCAGAAATCGCCAAAAACATTTTCCATACATTTTGTACTGAAAAACGATAAATCAACTCGTAATATTCTTTATCGCCAAACAACCTTATTTGTTCCCAATAAAAAAGTAAAAAAATTATAAAAAAGAAGTTCGAAGACTTACCTTTTGGAGATGGCTTAGAGGAAAAATAAGTACAGATCATGATTTTTAAAGTACATATTATGGTCTGATGAAACTAATTTTTTCAATAACGGTATGTACAACCGAAAAAATTATCATTATTGATCTAGAGAAAATCCTGTCAGAGTAAGGGAAAGCCACAATCAGGTTCGATTTTCTTTTAACTGTTGGTGTGCTCTAATGTCGAACCGTATTATAACATAATATTATTGTAACCGTATTAGCCCCACACAAAAATAATCGAGAGGCGTTAGATCAGGACTGCGAGGTGACCACTTAATTGGTCCATGTGTTCCTATCCACTGTGTCCCGAATTGTCTGTTCAAATTAGCACGCGTAAGAAGGCTGTTATGTGGCGGTGCGCCATCTTGTTGAAAATAAACTTTTCACAATTCTGTCAGGGGCCATTCATCCAACTGGTTTTGAAGATTCTCTAAAATGACCTCGTTATACACAACAGAATTAAGAGTACCTTCATAGTATTCGATCATTACAATACGGTTCGACATTAGAGCACACCAACAGTTAAAATAAAAACGAACCTGATTGTGGCTTTCCCTTACTCTGACAGGATTTTCTCTAGATCAATAATGATAATTTTTTCGGTTGTACATACCGTTATTGAAAAAATTAGTTTCATCAGACCATAATATGTACTTTAAAAATCATGATCTGTACTTATTTTTCCTCTAAGCCATCTCCAAAAGGTAAGTCTTCGAACTTCTTTTTTATAATTTTTTTACTTTTTTATTGGGAACAAATAAGGTTGTTTGGCGATAAAGAATATTACGAGTTGATTTATCGTTTTTCAGTACAAAATGTATGGAAAATGTTTTTGGCGATTTCTGACATTTCTAGTACTCATACCTTAAATGGTCCCATAGAGTCTTTTGATCCCCATTTGAAGTAGGATCGATAGGCATAGAAATATTTTTTTTTGGATTTTAGCACTTTTTTCGCTGACTGTACATTTTCTCAAAAATCTGTGAATGCAGTTCAGAATATCTTAAAAAGTTATGGATGGTCTCCTAGGAACGTTTTCTTGTAACGATAACGGTTAAGGTACCTGCCCTTACTGACCCGTCTCAAAAATCCTCCCTGTATAAACTGATGGAAAATCATTAATTTTGCCAGTCGTTCGTTTTTTATGTATTTTACTTGTGATCCAAAATGTTTCGCTTGGTAAGTGGAAATAAATTTTAATTAACACTTTTATACCTATATAAAACTTGCAATTTAAAGTTTGTGATAAGAAAGATGATATACGACCCTTCTGGTGTATTGGTGCGAGTAGTCGCCTCAACGTCGTTGTATTTATTGTATTTGTACAAATATTTGTTTTCGGTCTGGGTGTATGTCCTTGTGGGACTCTCTACCGTGCTTCGGAGAGCACGTAAAGCCGTCGGTTCCGGTTGTTGTCATAAGAACCTGATAGCGAACATTACTCATAGTAGGGAAATTATCTGCCAATCCGCAGTGGAGCAGCATGGTCGATTAATATATAACCCGGGATATCGAGAAGAGGCCTTTGCCCAGTAGTGGGACATATACAGACTAATTCAGTTCAGTTCAACATAGCCGAGTGATATAAATCATAATACTACGTTCAACATTCCTGCTACGAGTATACTCGTACACCGATCTAATTGATTCAACGTCAACTTTGCATCATATATGTATAATGTATGTACATCTTTATATTGTCGGATAAATGTTTATCTAGTTTTTTACGTAATTTTGATCTAAGTAAAACATAATTTTAAAAAAAGCAACTAAAGAAAGAGCAATGCACAATTATACTAATTAAAAAAAAATCTTTACAGGTAACTATTCTAGCGTTGCTATCTACAGCAAGTACTGGTCTTGTACCATTGGTGTGGTACCATCATACACCGTTGATCAAGATCCATACACCAATAATTCACCACGCGCCAATAATACACCACGCGCCAATAATACGCCATGAACCGTTGGCTGTCTCACAGATTGGCACTCTGTATCGTCCTCCGTATTTTCTTCACACTTCAGCTTTGTTTAAGAAATAGAATATAAATGAAGTCGAATCGGACTCCCACAGAGAGGGGACTATTGGGATATATATAATCACATATCTTATAAGAGAACTCCATTTATTTTATTATAATCAAAACTTTATATTATTTTTTATATGATAATATATAACAATTAATACATATGTTTTAAAACATGTTATGTTGCCGACATTGCCTAACGGATTTGCAAGCTGTAGTGACAGTGGGGGGCACATAGCTCGTAGAACGTACGGCTGATGGAGCAGAAAAGTTCTCGAGTGGAGTACATGTACCGGCAAGCACAGCGTCGGACGGCCGTCCACGAGATGGACAGGCGACTTAAGGCAGCCGGAAGCCCGTGGGATGTAGGCTGCTTTGAACCGGTCGCTATGGAGGTCGATGGGGGAGACGTACGTTCAACAGTGGACATCCAATGACTGATATGATGATGATGATATTTTAAAAAATTTAAATGTCTATGTCGGTTATATAGCACATGTTATCAAAAATGTTCAATAGTTTTATCCATCAATCAGAAAACGAATTGCCTCTCCCAAGAAATTCACAATTAAACATTTTCGGTGAAAATTTTAATAAACTATTTACAAGTGTGTAGGTTACAAAACACAGGTCAAAAAATAACTATTAATAGACTTCCGTAGGCACCCATTAAGTACCAAAGTCTATGAGATTAACGGCGAGTTGCACGAAACCGTTGCTAATTTTCCGTTAGTTAAGTTGCAATTAATCTTAAAATTAGTTGATGATTAATTTAATTTAAAGCTGTTGGAATTAATCATCCGTTAGATAGGTCTTAAATTAAACTAAATTTTTTTGTTAACTTAATCAGATGTACGTTTTGTGCAACAGATAATCACGATTCTTGTGATTAAATTAGTTTAATAAACACTTAAATTTTAAATTTTTTTCGTGCAACTCGGCGTAAACTTATTAGTTTAATTTAAAAAAAAATCCGTTCACTTACCTCTCTCTCTCTCTCTCTATCTCTTTCTCTCTATCTCTATATCTCTATCCCTATCTCTCCCTCACATACACTGTTAATAAAATTATAATAAAATAGTTGATATTTTACTTAGATGTAAATGCAATCAACAACATGTATTATGAACTCTGTTTAAGCTTATAATAATATTAATCTATAAGAATTTATATAATTTAGTTTTTATTATTTTTATTGATATTAGATAATATCTTTTATATCTTAATAATATTTATAATACAATAAAATATGTCACATCCCAATACGTTCATTTTCTTTGTTTGTTTCCCGCTTAGTCTAGATTTAAGTTGACCTAGAATCTAAATACTTAAGTATTTAGGTTATTGAGTAAACTAACCGAGCCTGATTAGTTATTCCCTTAGGAATGCAAAATATTTCCGACTTACATACTGAGATTCCTGGAAGTTACAATTACGTTAATATATTTTGTAGGTATTTCTAAAACTACAAATATTCATTAAAACTTTAGAGGTTTTAATAAATATTTGTAGTTTATTTATTTATTTATTAAACTTTTAAAATTATAAAACTGCTATAATAACGATATATTTTATCATTAAATATACATTATTTTTTTCTGAAGTTAAATAAAAATAAATATTATAAGCAGAAATCCTCAGCGGTTATAAAGTATGAAATTTTAACGTCTAACAGATTGGCTTTTAATCTATGTTCTAAAAATCATAGTAGAATTTAATATAGCCTGTGTTATTTCTGGGTAATACAGGTTTCTAGTTATTCAGTAGTTTCGCTATAAACTTGACTTTTTCAGTTGGCGTAGTCAATTTAGTTTTCCCCTACGATCACATCTTTGACTGTTGCGCTGGGGGTCGCGAGTTGGATGACACATGACAACATATTTTATTTAAACCATACATTTGTTTACGTAGTCTGGGCGATTGCATTTGTATTATGTATGTTCTGGACCACCGATACGGGATTAAATCATCCTAGTAGTCGTTGAGTATGAGCCGTTTATTATTTATAAACCGTCCCAACAAACACGCTCGGATTTTTTTTTTTAATAATCGTTTATAAATTGTCCCTCTAAACTAAGAAAAATATGCAAGTTTTATAGTTTTAGATGAATCCATTCGCGTGTTGACGTAAGTTGAAGCAACATGATACGACTCGACGCAAAACTGACCGTAACATTAGTACTTTTAATCGTTCAATATAAAAATTATAGCGCCTTTGATAAAAATAAAGCAATAAAGCTTAGTTGTGAAAATTAATTTCACATAATATCAGGCACTTATAATTTTATAATTAAATTAGCATTTGAAATAAATTTATTACAAAATAATCAGCATTAAAATGAATTAAGTAAGAAGTAAATGAAGAAAAAAAATCATTGACGTTGTTTAAGTGCTCTTATCTTAATAGTTTTACTCGTCGCTTTGACCGAAGATAATTTTGTTATCATTGAATATAGATACTAAGGAATATCATCTTCTTGTTACGAAAAGCGTCGGCAAAATTCATCAAATTGGTGGCGCCACATTAGCATGAGGGTAAATTATAAAGCAAGTGCCAAAAGCATTATAGCACGGACTGAACATCACGTAATAAGCAATATAGAT
Source organism: Euphydryas editha (assembly GCA_036937285.1). Taxonomy (NCBI): domain Eukaryota; kingdom Metazoa; phylum Arthropoda; class Insecta; order Lepidoptera; family Nymphalidae; genus Euphydryas; species Euphydryas editha. The sequence goes on from JAUPFZ010000012.1 coordinate 997,760, forward strand.
TAACAACAATAAAAGACATAATGTAATATAAACATTATTAATAATTAAATAATAAAAATAAAAACACAAGCATTGATTTAGTCGACTATTTCTTAACTACAGAAGTCAAAAGAAATACTAAATTTTTCAACCCAGATCATTTCCATTTGCAGTAGCGCTATTTCGGTGAGTGTTCGAACAATAATTTGCTGAACATAATCGCCACTTTTTCAACTAATCCTCCATAGAAGTTTGTCCTCCTTAGTATCTATACGTAATCACATTCATTATTTATAATAAAATTCCGTAAATACTTTTATATTTGCCACTCTACTACTTTACAACGCTTAAGTGTAGACACGTTTATTATTCAATAACAAAAAGTGTAGGACACAACTGTATTAATATGCTTGAAAAAAAAACACTAGATATATTTATAAATAAAAATTAATAGAATTCACTCAATAAACTATTTTTTTTAATTAGTAGTTTATTAGTAATTTCGATTCACTCACAATCAAATCGATTTATTTAATAACAATTCAAAAGTGACTAGAAGATTCCACTTGAATAAACCATATATTGAAATTAAATTTCGATGTAATATTACTACAGTTATTATCTACATAGTATACACATACGGTTACAGATATTATAAAAAGTCCACGTGTCATATTAATATAAAATAAGTGCATTTAATGTCCCTATCGTATTTATGCATTAAGTTAATCAATACCGGTTATAAAATTTCAATTTAATAAATGCGATCGTGACCGCTTTACAGGCGACCTCATCCGACATTGACTTTTGCGTGTGACACCATAACTTATCTCGTTAGATCAATGATATTTATCTGTTAATTATATTTAATTAAATAGGTATTACTTTTAACTTGAAATTATATTATTATATAGAAATAATATAGAATTATAAATAAATATTAACCAAACCACGTTAACCTAGCCCCGTGCTAAGTTCGTAAGAACTTGTGTTATAGCTTATAGGTTCTAGTAACGGAAACAAATTTAAGAAATTTATATAAATACATATATACACGTCCATAAACCGGTGCAGACATCTATATTCGTCATACAAATTATCTGCACTTGGCGGGATTCGAAGCCGCGACCCCTGCGTAAAGTGTCCAATTGCCTGACCACTCGACTAGCCGGCCATTGTAAAAGATGGCTAAATACAACTATTCTGTGGAACTTACTTTCTATTTTTATATTATAATACATGAAGAAAGGTTGGAGCTTACTGTTGGAGCATCCGCCACCACGCTACTCTACTGCGGGTTAACAGATAATATAGGGATATTGAGTAACGAACGCTAACAGGTGACTATGATACCATCTGAGACCGACGACTTTACGTGCCCTCCGAGACAAGGTATAAAAACCCAGACGAGAAATAAATATTTGTAGAACTATAAAATTAATTATAAAACGCCCGAACACACAAACACAGATTTTAAGGCGACTGCTCACACAACTTCACCAACATCAATAGAATATTGTTTTTTTCTTTTTTTTTTTGGAAAAAAAATCGTTTTCGTTTATTTCCCGTGTACTTGTAAAGTGAAACTTGTTTTTCAATTCTTCAAACAATATCAAAATTCACTGTTCCAATGAAAAATGTTTTTATGTTAGAAAAACTGTATATTGGTAAAACAAATGTTAAAAATTCACGATCGATTTTGAAAATATTACAGGCTATATTGCAACACTATATAAATCATAAAATTAGAGTACTTTTAATACACATTAGGAAATCTGACGAGTTACAAACTTTAATTCATGTTAAAAATGTCTTGTAAAAATATTTGATACAAAAGATCAATTACTTAATTGTTTTCAAATAATAATGACGAAATGTATTATAACGAACTCTTTAACGATTACTTATTGTTTGTCCTCGTTTATAAATAATAATTATATGACCAATGTTACGATATTACGGATATTTATTATTTTGTAATATAATAATCGAAAAAAATCATTGTTTATATAATTGCTTCCTTGAAACTAGCACATTTAAATGATCGTTGTATATTACCTATTTATTATCGCTTAATTAACTGAATTAAAGGATTACTAGATCTTCAACAAGATTACGGAGAAAAAAGTTTAGAAAACCTACGCCGTACGAAAGCCTCTGCCGTGTTGGTTATTAAAGCATAATTTGAAACGAATGACTGCATCTGACACCAAATGCGAAAAAAATATAGGCTTATATAAAAAAAAAAAAATTGCATAAAGCCTTCCTAAGATATTTGTTTGAACGTTTCTATGGATATTATCCATTCTTATGTCCAACTAAATATGTTCTTGATCGTTTAAATTTCCACACCTGTCAGGTCAGTCAGACTTGCGACCAACTAAAAATTATTATGTACAAAATTTTGCAAGGAGACGTCGATGCTCCAATTCTTCATGCTGAACTATATTAAAATCAAAAACAAAAACAACTTTATTCAAATAAGCCCCAATCCGTCCAACTAGCACCTTCGAATCGTCATTTTACAAATTAAAACTTTAAAGTGATTATAATTTTTGTAAAAGTAAAGCTACCACCGATTCGAAATGTAGATTCTGCAGAGAAGAATCGGGAAGAAACTCCGCAGTTACAGTTACTCTTTTGAAAATAATATATGAACTGTGTTTTAGTACAAAATGAGTAATATATTGCATGAAATACAGCGCCACACATCTTTACCTATACCTTACAGATCCCATATTGTTGCACTGTTGTCCGAACTAACGCACCAATACCGCGTTTATTGCCGTCATTCAACACGCTTATGGACAATAATGCTAAGTGTGATCCATTCAATGGCAAGTGGGCCCAACCTTGTTTCTCGAATTAATAAGGTACAGATAAGAATGTTGAATAACCTGTTACCAAATATTCTCAAAACCTTAATAGTATTAATTAATTTAATACAAAATAGAATATTAGTGATAGTTTTATGCTTCTTCACTGCCTTTTATATGATGTTCTACTTCATAATGTATTAATAATAACCTTGTTAGTACAAGTGACAATGTCGTTCTAATCAGATGTAAAAAATAAATAAATAATTATTTTATTTACCTCATTACCTAAAACACAGGCAGTTGTCTACCTTAGGAATAAATGACCGTGTGCGTGTGTGTGTGTGTGTGTGTGTGTTAAATATATGTGTATGTACATTTTTACGTACTTAACGCGCGCGACGCGAAGTGACCTAACCATAAAATATTTAAATATTTTGAATTCCCAAAACTCTTATCAAAACGCCATGTATTGAAATGTTGTTTAACATAAAATATAGTTTTTTTTTTTTGATATTATAGATTAATAAATACGCTTTTATATAGTATTTTGATAATTATATCTCAATTTTGATTCTCGTTGCGTCTTATTGTTTATTTCTACGCGTCTTATCTGTTTATGATTCCAAGGTAAATATAAACTTATTTACTGTTTTCGTAACTGACACTGCAAAAAAATAAGGGCAGTATATATAACCTGTTTCAATCTTATATGCTTAAACGACGCTGGCCTTTCGAGATGTCGCGACTCTTCGTAGTAAGTTGATTTCACTTTGTATATAATATGTTAATATTTTATATAATTCAACGTTATCTTGTATTATTGTGATACATAAATAAAATTAGTAAATAAGTTGTTCCTTCTATTAGGTATAGGTACTATAAATATATATTTTTTAATTTGAGTTTTGAAGTCAAAGTGTGTTTTTGAATTGTGGTTAAATATACAAATTTATTATATGAAATGAACTGAATCAGTCTTTATACATCCCATTGCTGGACAAAGACCTCTTCTCCATATTGGAGAAGGCTTGGAACTTAATCCACCACGCTGCTTCACTGTGGGCTGTGGCAGATAAATTCCCTTTTTTTACGCTGGGATATGCATTTACGCATCCCGCCGCGAAGAGGCAGCGGGTGTGTGGAACGCGCTGGCATGCAGAAAGTGCCAGAATACCCGCTAAAACCCAGCGGTAGGTACCTTCATCGTCGTAATGGGGCGCCACGGGATCGCTCGCGCAAAGAATAGTGACGCCCTGACGGTTGGCCCGCCTATGCAGGCCACCTTCGCCTATAGAGCGCTCGCGGGCACCGTGAGCGCTCTATTGCTCTGGTGGCGAGTGGGAGGATTATAGGTGCCCCTCCCACTCTAGTGCGGAGGGTGAAGGAGCGCGTAACGGCGTCTCCTTCTTCCCGGTCGTCTCCTGCGGAGCGGGTCAGCGTTTATGTCAGGCAGATAAATTCCCTACCATAAGTAAGGATAGTTAAGAGGTGTCTGAAATAAAAATCGGGACCAACGTCTTTAAGTGCTCTCCGAGGCACGAGGCACCCACAATGACATACACCCAGACCGAAAACAAATATTTGTACAAATACAAATATCTGCAGTCCTCATATGTTGTCGTTGTTGTTTCATTGTTCATTATATATTTAATAACATTCTTTATGCATTTTATATAATTATATAATTACGATAAAATGTATAAGCAAAGCAACTTGTGTTTTGTTTGAACACAAGAACTATATATAGATACAGTTTATTAATATACAAATTTTACAATATCATATTATTGTTTAACTGAAACAGCACTCTGCTGTGTTTTATATATATGTATTTCAATAGTTTTTAATTTTCTAATACATTTATTTATTTCAATAAACTATTAGGATATTTAATTATATATGTTATTTTATTTATATAAAATTTTAGTGAATAAATTAAAATAATAATATCTAAAGTCTTTTACTACAGATTAACATAAAAACATTTACGAAATTAATCACTTCATATTATGTTTCATATATTAAATATCAATCTAAGATTTAAATAAAAATTAAGAGAACAAAATAAAGAAATCCGAATAAAACAATTCAGACGAAACCTTCCAAATACTTTAAGTACAAACGGTAAATCGATCATTCGTATTAAATAACATTATTAAAAAAGAAATTGAACCTTATTGTTTTCTAAGAAAAACAAAAAATATCGCAATTCTTCTCAAGAAAAACTAATATAAATAGTTTATTTTTATTTATAACTTATATCTTAACTTTGTCTGCGTTGCAAAAAAATTGTGTATACAAAACGACTTCGTTACTCTCTTAACATGAATCAGTGGAATTTCACTAATTTTAAGTGACTATTCACTTTTTATCAATTTGAGAATCGTACCACGCAGTATTAGTGACTATTCAATGTATGAATAAAATATCAGAGTCCATTGATTTGATTATTGAATATTTGTATATGTATTAGTTAGTATTCACTAACTTGTAATTGAAATTTACTGATATGTAGTGAATACAGCTTCACTGATGTAATGAAAATTCCACTGATTCAAGTACGATTTCACTACAATGGTTTATAGGGAATAACTCCAATTATAGATAGTGTATCAAGATTAAACTTACTCCAAATTTTAAGTTAAATCTCCAGGAGTGCAACTGTGTAAGTCGCATACCTACAATTTTGCGCAGCATATTTTGCGCAATTCCAGAACATAAGACACTGTACTGTATTGTATCAGCCTGTAAACAACCCACTACTTAGCGAAGGCCTCTTCTCCATATAGAAGAAGGGTTGGAGCTTAATCCACCACGCTGCTCCACTGCGGGTTGACGGATAATTTACCTACCACGAGTAACGATCGTTATCAGATAGGACAAACGGATATAACAACCGGGACCATCAGCTTTACGTGCTCTCCGAGGCGCGGTGGGGAGACCTACAAGGACATACACCCAGAACAGAAACAAATATTTGTACAAATACAAATATCTGTCACGAGTGGGAATCGAACCCGCGACCGTTGGCGCGTGGCGTTGAGACGAATACTCGCAACACTACACCATAACGGTCGTCAAAAAAGATACAGACAGACAAAAATTACAAAAATAATTCTATAGACTTCTATTACTCACAAGATCTAAAGACCCCTTAAATTAGTTTTTCCTAAATATCTCATGTTCAGATATTGCCTTCTTACAATTTTATTACATGCTTATAGTATATTAAAGGTATTTTTTGTTAGAAAAATATATTTCTGATATAAAACTGTATATTTTATTTATTATTATTTATTAAAATTTATAGTATTATTAGAATAATATATGAGAACTATGATCCCACATAAGTATAAACTGTGTTGTAGTGATCATCGCCCTCCAATTACATAGGTACATATTGATTAAGTAGCGTATGTAAAAAAAAAATAATGATGATGAGAAATAACAAAAAATAGAATTACCTATGATTTAAATTATTCTTAAACTATTCTAGAAATCAAAAGTTTTATTATACCTCAACATTTAATAAAAAATATGTAATACTTATTAATAAATTGACAATTCAAATCGATTACGAGTATATGTATATTAAGATAAAATGTACGCAGTAACCTTAATATTAACTACATATACATATATATAAATCCAATTAAATCGATTCGTTGGTCAATTTGAGAATTTATTAATAGTATACTCTCTAAGCAATCGATGGAATTACGCTTAATTTGATTGTGACTATTCACTTTTTATCAATGTGAAAATCGTACCACGCAGAATTAGTGACCTATTCAATGTATTAATATGTGAATATCAGAGTCTAGTGGTATGATCATTCAATATGAGTATGTGTTGTATTGATGAATGAATCCGGGACCGACGGCTTTACGTGCTCTCCGAGGCACTGTGGGGAGACCCACAAGGACATACACCCAGATCGGAAACAAAGTTTTCTACAAATACAAATATCTGTCCGAATCGAACCCGCGACCGCCGGCACGCGACGTTGGGGTAACTACTCGCACCACTACACCAGAACGGTCGTCAATCGTCAAAATTCACTGATATATAGTGAATACAGCTATAGTATATTTATAATACAATAGAAAATAAACATTTAAATAATACATCTTTCGACAAATTAACACTAACTATTAATAATGACAACCGTTCTGGTGTAGTGGAGCGCGTAGTCACCACAACGCCGGCGGTCACGGCTTCGATTCCCGCTCGGAGAAGATATTTTTATTTGTACAAATATTTGTTTCTGGTCTGGGTTCTTGTGGGTCTCCCCACCGTGCCTCGGAGAACACGTAAAGCCGTCTATCCCGCTTGTAATCGTAACCACCTGACATCGATCGTTACTTATAGTAGGAAATCTTCCGCCAACCCGCAGTAGAACGGCGTGGTGGATTAAGCTCCAACTCTTCTCCTATATGGAGAAGAGGCCTTTTCCCAGCAGTAGTACGTTAACAGGCTGATTCAGTTGAGTTCAGTTCAGTTTATTAATAAGATATCCGCTGACCATAGGGACCTTTTATCAAATTAATTACATTGTCCTGAGAAATCTTGCTAACCTAGTTGGCACTGCGCCCCAAGGTGAACCTTAGACTGGAGTCATTTATTCGTGGTTATTTATTTATTAATTTATGTATTTTAGTTATTTACGAGTATAACATTTACTGTTCATACCAAATATATCATTAAGTTTTTATGGATAAGGCAAAGGGAAGGAAAAAATATTAATTATAATTATTAATAGATTAAATCCCATTAGTTTATATATAAACTAATGGGATTTAATCTATTAATAAAGGATTTGTAGATAATTTTAATCGATGTTATATAATTTATTTTAAAATTTTACAATATTTATATATTTACAAAGCAAAACTTAAACTAATTATTTATAGACAGTTTTGGTATAAATCATGTCCATGTGGAATGTTATGAATACTGGCAGCATTTCCCCGTTGAATCGCTATTCCGATTCTCTGAGCAAAAAATGCTCCAGCCCTCTTGTCACCAGTGGAGGCTATGAAACGTGGGGTCGATTCTTTTAGAAATCTTTTTGCACTGCTACTCCAAGGTTTTTCGACTGCAAACGACACAAAAACATAACTTGGGATAAGTGATGAATATTTGTGTCGCTTAGTTATTTCAGATTTCTCCGCATCGGCTCCCGCTCTTAAAGCTGTCTCCCTGACATGAGACGGAGCTAATGTATCGACACAGGTTGCGTCCCACAAAAACGCCCGTCCTCTTTCCCATGGAATCAGTGTTAAACTAGGTCTCTTGCCATCATCGCGAACAATTCCAGTAGGCTCAATAAGATCAGGAACATCGATGGTGGCAAGAACTCTTAATGGTTTCATTCAGGGAACCGTGGCGGGAAAAATTATAAATAATTAAATATGTATTATTATTATTAATTGTAATATGTTAAATAAATAAGTATAATTTAAAACTTGTAATAAAAATATATATATATATTTATACGATAATATGTGCTTCCGAAAATCTTTAGTAAGCATATCAATCCTTACAGAGCATGCTTAATTATCTTCTTTACTAAGTTACATATGTTTTAAAAGAGTAACAGTTAAGTTTCTTGCCGATTCTTCTTCGGCAGATTCTAAATTCCGAATCGCCGGTAGCTTCACATTAATTATAATTAATTTTCTAAAGAATATTATATAATTTGTAAAATTACGATTCAAAGGTGATGTCTTCTGCAATGAAGAATTTAATCTAGCAAATCTAAACAACACAAAAACACTAACATAATTTACAAAAAAAAAAAACTTTCCTAAAATTGTATATTGACACCATCTTGTCGTCCCTACTCAGCGGAAGCTGACTTAGTGCTAGCTTCACTTATGACGCTAAGTGCTTTGAAAAGGCTGCTTAAACAAATATTTTTATTTAAATGTCTTTCTTTTCACAGGTTCTCATAACATTAGCAGTGGTAGCGGCAGCTCCGGCACCAGGAATACACTTCTCCGTCTTCCCATCACCGGTGGTGCATACAGTACCCGTGGCTCATAGTGTACCAGTGGTACATAGTGTACCAGTGGTTCATAGTGTACCAGTTCACACGGTACATACCGTACATAGTGTACCGATCGTACACAGTCCCGTCGTTAAGTATAAAGTGAAAAATCATTATCATGTATTTGGATAAATAAAATTTGTAAATATTTTTTTCGTTTTTAATTTTTGTTTTTTTTTTTTACATTTAGGTACTCTTTTTTCCAGTATAGTTCTGTCAAGTTATTGATTTATAACAAGCAATTTAATCTATATTAGAACTAATCTTTTTATGAGTCAATTTTACAAAAAAAGAGAGAAAATGTTTTGTAATAACTCTTACTCCATAGCTAAGTCATTTACTAAAAGTAACAGCGTAAGTCGAATAGGTCTACAATTCCGTTATACTCGTAACTGAAAACAAATTCTCTTTCCAGCGTTCATTCATCCCAATACGTAACATTGTCATGAAATAAGCAAGTAATTTCAGATTTCTATGACATTATTAAACTTTTAATATCAAACAACCTACGCTTTCCGAATTACAACACCAATTTTTGAAAGCAATTTTTCAAGCGTATTATAAATGATTGTCCTTTAAACTTTTACTAATGTACAAATCATACTGTAAAGGTTAGTGATGTTGCTACTGTGTGCTGTCAAAGCCTGCAAATATACCTCTTCTGTTTTCAAAACTAAAATCCCAGAAACGATTTTACAATTGCCAATTAATAAATTTTAAGTTTATATTAAAAAGTTTTTAATAGATTTATCATATTTGAGTTATTTACTGACGGTTTTTTTCTTGCCGAATCGTCTCAGCAGAATCTACATTGGTAGCTTCACATTAACAAAATGACGATTCGAATATGCCTTTGAAGCCTTAGTTAAATAAAGAAGAGAAATTTTTTATTTGATTGATAAAAATAAATAAATCATAAAACGTAATTTGTCACTGATCAACTACAGTTTGACGGATATACGAATAGATTAAAACAAATATATAAGTACATTACAAGCTAGAATATCTACAAAAGCAGATTATCGAATGATATTTTTCTCACCGTGCATAAGATGAATTTGAAAAATAAAAAAAAATGAAAATTCAGTGGTCAGTCTGGATTCCAATTCGAAATATTTTGGTCCTTATATTCTTTCAGATGCACTATCATAATCATTCTGTATGCTTATAATGCATTAGTTTAAAACTATTTTATTTAAATTAACTTTAATTTTACCTAAAATATCAGCTTAAAATTTTAATGAAAATTTTACCAAAATCCAACTTTGATTCGCCTCAAACGGTCTTACTTTATACATTAGTAAAGACAAGTTTTAATTATATATGTATATATATTTGTGTGTAGAGAATATTTGTAAGCGCTATTCAGTGAAGAAGATATTACACTTTCGTTTAAGAAAGGTTTTCAGGTATAAGGCTTTGTTCACATCCAATAAATAAATATTGTCTATTTATTTTTTAATAAAATATTACATGATAATTATAACATATACTTAATATTACTACTGAACTACTTAATAAAGATCTCTCGTAGCTTCGCTTCGATTATGCTTATCACAGTTCACTGCTGGACACAGGTCTCCCCAAATTCGTGCTAAATGTCCCATTCTGGGATACTTATAATCACTATTACTACATATTATTAAAAAAGTCCTCAACCGCGCCTGTCTGTCTGTCTGTCTGTTCGCGATAAACTCAAAAATTACTGCACGGATTTTCATGCGGTTTTCACCAACAGATAGAGTGATTCATGAGGAAGGCTTAGGTACATATACATGCGCCGGGCGCAGCTGGGGCGGGCCGCTAGTAAATAATAAACACCTTACACTCAACAGCTCCTGACTTACTGAAACAAAAACAACAATACAACAATTTCCAGACCAATTTAAATATGTATATAACTTCTTTAAACATTTGTCATGGGGTCAGTGGGAATTGAACTAACAACTAGTGCAGTCAGTTGTTGTGACCACTGAACACATTCATCGTGATAGAGTATTGCACAGTAATAGTATCCACTTGCGTCTCTCCATTTAAGTAACTTTGTTCTCGTGTAATATATTATTTAATTATATTAGTATTGTTGGTTGACAGTCTACCGCACCCCGGTAATTCTAAGCACCTCCGCCTCTCCGTTACCGCGACCGCTGCCACAGTCGGGAATAGTGGGCTTGCCGAAGACGCTGCTGCCCTTCTTCGCTCTGTTCATTTAAGCCAGCATTTTAGATAGTTATTCCACTATTTGTCAATTTTTATAGTTCCATAGTTGCCAGCAGTTTAGATAGTTATTCCGCCATTTGTCAGTTTTTATAGTTCCATAGTTGGACGTGAAATTTTCTTATCCCTTAGTCGCCTTTTACACCACCCACGACAAGAGAGGGAGTGACTACATTCTTTCCTGCCAAAGGCACACAGTAATGTCGGAGCCCCACGGCCGACGTGTCCTGGAGTGGAGACAATGTATCGGCAAACGCAATGTAGGGCGTCCTCCGGCTCGCTGGACCGACAACTAACGAAAGATCGCCGCCGGAAGGTGGATGAATATTGCAGATAACCGGGATATTTGGCACGAACTTGGGGAAGCATATGTCCAGCAGTGGACAGCGATAGGCTAAATTGAGCAAACAGTTAGTAACAATAAAGACAATAATCATAATTACACGTTACTGTGATCACACCCTAAAGATCCTTGTCACAATCTGATATTCATCTGTATTAGACGGAAAGTTCGATGTCCTCAACAATTAACCAAGTACATGTCGTCTAATGGAATCATATCAAATAAAATTACGAATTTTACTTCTGCACAGTGGTTTTGTAAATAGTGAACATTTGTTATCACGTGTATACGTTTACAGGCTAATTCAGACCAGTTCAGTGCAAATCAGAACGAAGAGAAAAATAATAAAAAAGTAAACAAATATAAATAATTATTTTTTAACTCAAATATTTCTTTTATATCAACTACTCTATTTCACTTACGATACATTAAACTCATATTACCTCACTCACTCACATATGACTCTTGAGATACTTTTTAAATACCTTCAAATTAAATTATAAATATTAATATTATAATGCGAGATAGTTTATTACTTTCAACTCGTTAACTATGGTCGACCCTATGGGGTCTGACGATATGATTAAAAAAATTTGGAAGCCTATGTATGAAGGAAGATAATAGGCTATAAAATATCACACTAGAAGCCACGAGAACTTAATTTTAACAACACGATGACGCAGGAGATACTACGCTATTTGTTGTTCGTTCTATAAATTTATTTATGTGACCCAATTACATTTTTAACCTTTACCAGCGACGCAGTTACTTCGTCATTACATCATGAACCGAAGCGTAAAATACAAGTAGCTACTACGACCAATTATGATAAAAAATTACATGTTGAAATTTTAAGGCACTTAACGACGTATCCAGATACCAAAACCTAGCAAACTAAACTTAAGTGGTGGTCAAAGCCTCTTCTGCATATGATATAAAGAGTTTTCGATATAAATAATCAGAGTCTCTGACTAAAGGAATGATGGGGAGCAGGAAAGAGATAAAAGTAGCTATTATAGTCACGTCAACAAGTACTAGGTACTAAATAAATGAATAAGAATATTTAACTTCCGTTTAAATATTATAATCGTAATTATTCTCTATTACTATACTTCCTGAACTTACAAGGAAGTTCTACACAACTACACCTAGGATACATAACTATATTATAAATGTGAAATGTAAGTTTGTTTGTTACGCTTTCACGAAAACTACTAAACCGACAATCATGAAACTTTGTAAACATATTATTTGAGGTATTAGAACTTAGAAGTAACATAGTATGCTTTTTTTTGCCATAACCGAAATCCACACGGGTGGAGCCGCGGACAGAAACTAGTATATACTAGCTTATATACAACCTAGAATATATTAAAGTAAGAAAAAAGATAAAATACTTAGAAATAATGTAATAAGATAAATTACGACTCTGTCTTTTACCAATTTTAATATAACCTTAGAATAATTCCAATTTCCTTTCGAAATTTCGAATTATCAAGATAACGTAAGTTATAAAATTATTATTGAAATTAAGCTAATCTAATTAGCAACCCTCAGAACAGCTCAGCGTGAATTACAATTATCTTAGAGACAATCTCTTGATTATCTTTTTATATTTTGTGATAAAAATTAGGTATATTTTTTTTACAAATCTATAACTTTGCACTATACAGTTTTTAAATTAAAATAAATAAATATGTTTAACATAGACACATGCTCGTCTGTTCCTAATGTAGGCAACTCAATGCTTGTGTTTTAGTTAACAGCGACTGATATAGGTTTTTTTGGAAAACATATACATATAAATAATAAATAAATATTAAGACTAGACACGGGGCTAGAATCGAATGCACAACCCTGGAGCAGAAGGGTCATTGCCAACTGCGCCAACGGGCCAGTCAACAGCTAAATATATTAGCTATTTTTTAAATAAATGAATTAATGTTAGTTGGTAGGTCCAATTTTAAAAGTTGCTATTGTCTAATAATACATATAATAGGTTACAGGCTATAGTACATCATGTTACGACATATAAGAACCGAGCAAAAATCATAAACACAGGTGAAACTGACTGACTCGTTTAGGTTATAATAAAAAAGGTGTTATATAAATCTTATGTTAAGGTAATGAGGTCACAGTGACCTGTTACTTGTCATAGATACAATTCTAGTCTTCCTGATTCGATCGCAATGAGGTGAACTATGCAAGGTGAAGGTTTTCAACTTATAAGAGATAATTAGTGTTAGTCGCAACCTTGTTTCGAGGATATTAGGACTTTTTCGATTAGTACTTTTTATCTATACATATAATAAAATTATATCTGGCCGTGTATTAATATTGAGACATATATTTAAAAAAAAAAAAATTGTGGTTTATATAGTATAATTATAAGTTTATTTAGTAGTAATTATTAATGTTATTGTTGTACTAACTGTAGCCGCTACTTTGTTCGCAGTTATACATTTTAATTAATTAATTTTTATCTCCTCTCTCGACAGAACCATACTGAATTTCGCGACAAAAAGTATCTAGATTCTAGAGTACTAGCGAGCTAGTACGAACTCCGATTGTATCCAGTTTTATTGAGATTAATTGTAGTTTTGGCATGATGCACGGCTAAGATACAGACAGACAGAAAGATAGATATATAAAATAAAATTAAAACAAATTTCACTTTTGGCCTTAGTATGGATTATAGAGTACCCTTGATTTTTTTTTTTTTTAATATCTTCAATATACTGATTTGGACCTGCCACACTTTTATAAGTATAAAATTTAATCTGCTGTGTATATATATATATATATATATATATATATATATATATATATATATATATATATATATATATATATATATTTGGTTCGGTGATTATAGAGATAGTAGTGGAGACAGAGTTGGAAAATTCATTACATATTCAAACATGCAAATCAAATATATTGGAAAAGATTTAATGTGATTATTATGTGTGATTTCTAACAACTATTTTATGTACACTTCGATTAATATTATAAGCTAAGGAGTTCTTTGGTTATATTAATCCCTATTTGATTGGACTTTTTTTTCATATCTTAACTCTAAATAGGCCTTATATCGGCAAATTTTCTATATTTTTTATAACTCCTAAGATTAGACATTAAAACAATAAAATTCCTTATCTAGTTTCCGTCGCATCAATGCGGCAATACCTTAAACTTGGTTTCTTAACCGTTTCGTTGCGACTTATATTTTGTAATCAATCATTACGTACATGAACACTAATAATTATTTTTATCTAAATAATACTATTTAAAACAAAAATGAGTAAATGATAACCAATTAAAGAAAATACACGATTGTCGTGTCACACGCCATACGGAATAAGTGTAAATTACACGCGTGTCGTGTCATCGCAATACAGCAGTTAAAAGTAAAGGAAATAATAAGTTTTCAATATACTTAACTGGCTTTTAAAAAAATCCTCGTCGTAGATGATAATAGATTTCAAAGATTATTTTTTATCAAAAATATTGTGTTTTATGTGTTTTTTTTTTGCCAAATATAAGTATTTATTATATTTAACAAACTTGTGAACTTTCGGATTTCTTTCAACGGGTAGAAATGGCTCTTATTATGAGAGCCATAAGGAAACATGTCTTTTAACTTTATTTCAGGTCGTTCAAAAACAAAAAAAAAAAAAAAACAAAAAAAAAACATATTGCCAAAAATTCCAAGACGTAGTCATACAAATCTACATTGGAGTACATAGTGGATTAAGTTCAAATCAATTTAGTCGTTTGAAAGGGACTTTAATCATGGTGCTGTTTACTATTTACTAATAGAAGTGACCTTAAAGGCGACGGTGAACTACACATAGGTCTACCTATCTGTTTGTTCGTACGACGATTCGATCTCGGAATTGACTTATTCTTTAAGCCTATGTTATACAGCGTGCTATTAATATATTATAATAAAGTTAGGAAGGAAAATAAATGTTTTTTTTTTCTTGTTAAATATTTGTTGTTTTTATTCCAACCGGTTACCGGTTATATTATTATCATATTTTAAAAACGCATTTTTTTTTTTTCGTTATATATTGTAAACTACCATAAGGTATTAGATAATGTTGGTTGGGTGTTCATGTTGGGTAAATAAATATAGTCAAGACAAATTCAGCAATCTCGAGGACTGTTTATGTTAAGAATTCGAAGATTACCAATAATGATATACGGCTCCCGTCATGACACCACCATCATATATTACGATGCATTTGTCTCTGTCCGTCTATATTACTATCATAAGTTACGTGGATATTTCACTGTTTATTTCGTACTGACTTGGGGGAACTAGTATAACTTGCATGGTTTAAATACATTCCATTTGTATTATTCTGTATTGTAGCATACCAGTAAATATCCCACTGGTAGGCACTGGCCTCTTCTGTATTAAGAAAAAGGAAATCTTAACCCGCCACGATTCTCGAAAAATCAATTAGTCGAAAAATAACAAAAATATACTTTTTTTAAATTAATTAAATAAGAACATTTATAATGTAATATGCTTTTTTCTTCTCCATTTTGCACCCCTTCCCACACTTTTGCTGTGTTAGTCCTCTGCCCAAAGATTAACTTTAAGAAGTCGCTGTGTTAGCGACAAGGTTACAACTAATGCAACTTAGTTATTATATATTCCATATTTGTTATTTTTGTATTAGTGTGCAGAAAATATATATAAACAAATAAATAAATTAATAAATAAACGAAATATTTAACTTTCGATTTGATGCAATTTAGTCTCGGAAAAAATCGTCTGTTATTCATACCTACAGCGTGTTTACATTAATTCGTAATAAAAATTACTTTTAATTTAGTTGACTCTTAAAACAACTATATATTTTATATTTCTGTTTCAAATAATTACGAGGCTTGAGATAAAAAATTATAAAATCTCCTTTAATACTTTTTACTGAACTAATTAAATCGTTTCGTCCTTAAAAACTTGTGTCGAGAGAGAGAGAGACGGAAGCGAATACAATTACATATTGTTATAATTGTATATTTTGTGTCTCAGAAATAATTACTTTTTCAAGTTTTATATTTAACAGTTAAAATAAAAGTAAAAAAGTAATTTAAATTGCACTATTAAGGTTTAGAGCATAATTCACCACTCTTATAGACAACGGTTTTACGTATGTACATGTCTTAGAATTTTCGCCAATACATACAGGTCTCTTGAAGATGTTTCTCACACCTTTTTCGGAGTCGGTTAAAAAGCATTATAGTAATAACATATCGATTTCCAGATTAACTTAGGTTAAAATGATAAATTTAAATTTCATTCACGATGCAAGGGTTTGACATGTGATAAAAGGTCGTCAGACTAAAATGTGTTTATGTTAAGAAGATTTAACCGGGTGAATGATCTTTTAATAATATATATACGATATTCAGATTTCTACTAATATAACTTGACGATTTTGTTTGTTCAAGTTAATTCTTTACCATCTTCACAGCCCCAAAGCCTTAAGGAATCTCAAGCGATCTTAATTCCCACGTCAATAACTCTGAAAAAAAGTTTTAAGTATAGAAAATACTTCATAACATTTATTTTGATGGATTTGTAACGAAAAATTAAAAGTTTGTGGATGAGCTTACAGTTGGAGAGATATTGTAGTTGCCAAAAAAACTATGTTGCATATTGGTTCTCTTATGAAAATAATGATTGTGAAAAAGATTTTTTTTTCAATAATAATCAATAGTTGAATCGCTGAATCTTCTTGCTAGCTTTTCTCAGTATGTTCTGCATTACGAGCAGTTAATAGCTTTAATTTTAAATTCAAAAGTCCGTAAAGAAATAAGTTTATTTTGCGTTAGAGTTTCATCATCATCATCATATCAGACATTGGATGTTCACTGCTGAACGTAGGATTCCCCTATCGATCTCCAAAGCGACTGGCTTCCAGTAACTCTCATAAAGTCGTCTGTCCACTTCGTGAACGGCCACTTAGTAGTACAAGAGAAAATACGAGAAGTAAAATAAATAAATTGAAGTTAAGAGTTTGAGCATGCGGATTTCAAGATTAGTCAATTATATTCAGGAATACTTTTAAGCATTAGGTTATATGTTTATTGCGGAATGTTAGCCTTATTGTAACCTACTAAAAATTAAATTAAATAATAATGGAACGTTATAAGTCAGTTCTGAAATCGTCACGAGTAAGGCCTCATGGGACGCGGACGTCTAGATTTTGATATTCATATATGCAGTATCGGCTCTGCAAACAGCGGAACAGCTTCATTACTGTATGGTAAACTTCTATCTGTTCTCTATTATCCGTACACGCGCTAACGTTAAATTTATAGGGCATAATACTTTTTATATGTTAGATATATTTAATTTCTACAAAATCTTTATTTTTTAACTAACGGAGCCTCTGATATGGGATTAATTTTGGTATATTTGGTCCTAATAAAAATGCTTACTGGTCGTGATCAGGCTTTAGAAAGCACCTATACAAAGACGGCTTAAGTGAGCCCACACACCATATCTATTGACCCAAGGTAGTCATGGCGTCATAATATGAGTAGATGATATCTCAAATAGCGGTAAAAGAAAGGACAATAAATAATCAGGCCTTACAAGAATAAAATCGTTATTACAATGCCTAGAACATTTTGTGCAATTTTAATTTTTATTCAGCTCTTTAATGTTTCAAGTGCATGTCAAGTTCTCTTTTTTAGAGAAGGATTTATAAATTATGTTTTATTGTCAATTGTATAATTTCAGTTATTAATTTTTTTCAAAAAGTTCCTTTTTTGACGTATTTCTAAGGGTTTTGGATCACAGAAATAAAAAAAGTAATATAAGTTCTGAAATGCCAAACATTTTTCGTCTTAAGATAAAACTGCCAATCAACGCATGCCTAATTTATATTTCAATAATCTATAATTAATTATTTTTAAAGTATATTTATAATACCGATACTTTTTTATGTATTAGTAATTCAATCTGGTAAGTTCCAAATTGGTTAAAATATAATAGATATATTATGTTTTAAAAACTGAATTTATAAAGTAAAAAAAATATCGAATAAATTTAACCATCATTTATTTTCAAGTCTAAATTCAATTTAAGTTTATTTATTTTATTGGGTTTTATTCGTTTCAAAATTTTCACTAAATGGATTTCAAATGTTTTTAGAACGATACGACTTCTAAAAGGACTTTGAATTAGTATGAAAAAAATTCTAAACTTTATTTTAAAAAAAATATTACTTTATATTATACGAGTATATACATAACTAAAACAGAAAACTAACAATAAAAAAAAAACTAATTAAAAAAAAACTATTTCATTTATTGAATGAAAATAAACATGCTGTATACATTGTTTTCAGTCCCACACTCGGGTTGCAAGTTGCTTAACAACGGTATAAGGATTTATTACAAGTAGATATTTAGCCTAGAGACTAGATCCTAAGCCCTATAAAAGGCCTAGGATCTAGACAATCCGTACACATAGTCAATTCACTTCGACCGTACAGTCGTATAAATAAAACAATACAAAATGTTTAAGCTGGTAAGTGAAGTATCGAAATTTTATTAAATTGCTTTTATTTTATTAAAATTATTATTATATTTGACACAATAATTAAATGATATTATTATATAATATTTAATTTTATAAAAAAATAACTTAGATTTGAGATATATTTTAAAACTAATATCCCTAATATTATAAATGTGGGGTGTAAGTTAGTTTGTTACGCTTTCACGCGAAAACTACTAAAGCGATAATCACTACACATACTCTTGGAGGTATTAGAAGTAACATATGATACTTTCTTTTTTTTGATCGCGATAACCGACATTCACGCGGGCGAAGCCGCGGACAGAATCTAGTAATTAATTTAAATAAAGTTACGAAACATCTCTCACGGCCGCGTTTCTTTAATAACCGTTTACCGAACTTAATCTGTATAGAGACTTCAGTACAACTTGTCAAATTTCATCCGGCTAATTGAATGTTGTTTATTGAAATAGTTTATAATTAAAAGTTTAAAAGATTATATGAAATAATATTTACTTTATTTTAAATTATTTTTTATTATTTAAAAATAATAAAAAATATTTTATTTTTTAGGCAGTTTTCCTCGCAATCATTGCGATCGCATACGCTGGTGTGATCGCGCCAATTGTACCAGTGGCTCACCCAGTGGTGGCACACCCAGTAGCCGCGGTATCCCACACCGCGGTTGTCCACCACGCGCCAATTGTGCACCACGCTCCAATCGTACATGCACCAGTCGTGCACGCTGCCCCAATTGTACCAGTTGTGAAACACGTTGGTATTGTTAAGCATGCCCCCATAATCGCCGTACACCATCGTTAAATTATTTTATTGTAATATGTGCGTGAAGAGTGTTTGTTTTTGATAAATAAATGTGTAATATTTATTTTTGTGTTTTTTTTTTAATATTAATTTATTTTATTCATAAATAAATTATAAAATTCAAAGTCGTGTAGTATCAGTCTATATTTTGACATCCTATTTTTATATTCAAATTAGATTTTATATATTTTTTTTTCACATTTTTTACTGAATCTCTTAAGCATGCCAATTCAATAGATTCTATTTTAAAATCTGTTTGCCTTACCTAAAATTGTTTCTTCTTGCGTAATTCGTGTTGGTTAGCAATTTGTCTTAAATCTACTATATTTTATTTTGGCATTCGAGTTAAATACCCGAAAATAGTTAATATTAATAATTATTGATATAGTATTATAATATATATTATTAATAATGTTTTACAGCAACTTTAATTTTTATTTTAGCCGCCAAAAACCGTTTTCCTAATGATACAAAATAAATTTAAGTTTTAATAGTATTTACAAGACATGTATATAATATATTATTAGAGGGATATCGAATCGAATTAATGTTTAAAGTTGGTTGGAAGGACTTATCTGTCGCCGTCATATTAAAATAAAGCAATCATTTATAATATTTAAATACATTCGTTTGTTTAAAAATGCGTAATAATATTATTAATAATAATATTGCATATATAAATTAAGATTACTGTACCAACATTTGTAAAGTAAAGTAAATAAATAAATAAATGAAATTAAAGGAAATAGTGATACTTAATAAATAAAATTAATTTTCATTTTAATACTAATTTTGAAGGAATTAAAATGTAAATTACATAAGAATCTTCTATTTCAGTATTCAAAATTAATGTTTTGTATCAACTTTTGCAAATAGCAAATAAGCACAGATAAAAAAACCTTTTTCTTATTTAAACTGTTTTTAAGCATGTCGTGTTTAACATACATTATACTCGTAAAGATTTACAATTTACTAATTGTGTTAACTAATTGTAAAACCGCTGTTATCTATACATATAATAAAAAGGTAGGAAAGTCAAAACTGTACATTGAATATTTTTATAAAAGAATACTTAGGGTGTGATCTACTATCGATACCGAAGCGAAAAATATAGTTTTTAGAATTTTCGTCTGTTTGTCTGTTTGTCTGTATGTATGTCCGAGATAAACTCAAAAAGTACTGCATGGATTTAATTCAAATTTTGCACGAATATTATTAAGAAGTCGGGTCAACATATAGGCTACATATTATCATGCTATCACCTGCGGGGAATGAGCAGTGAACCTTTATTTTTTCAACGCATTCTGTAACAACGTGTAATCTAATAGCGTTTCACGCAGACAACGTCGCGGGCAGCAGCTAGTACCTTAAATAAATCGAATTACAAAATACTACATCGAAATTCGTATAAATTATATACAATAATAACAAAACACATCATATAATACTTAATGAGTATTAAATATATCTGGTAGTACATCAAAAGTAACTCGTAAGAGGAGATTTATTACGCTTGCACCATTTCGTATTCCGAGCACAACTGAACGATGTCAATGACACTCTTTTGATTTATGTGATAAAACTATTATTAGTTTCATATGTGTTGGCTTGGGTAGAGTGACTCTTTGTGGTTTAAATATAGTAATTGATATTGAAATCAAAAATTTATTTTTCATATTGTCAAATTATCACTGTACTGAACTAAAGTGAACTGAATCAGTCTGAAAGTGTCCCACTGCTGGGCAAGGACCTCTTCTCCATAAAGGAGAAGGGTTGGAGCTTAAGGGTTAGTGGGTTATTTCTCATGAGTAACGGTTTGTATCAGCGGGCTGTGAAAACAAACGGGACGGTCGGTTTTACGTGTTCTACGAGGCACGGTAGGGAAATCCACAAGAACCCAGAAATCAAATATAATTAGGGCACAGGATATCATTTTATCGCACGTCGGGGTGAGACGTTTAATTACAACATGCTGTCGAGGGAATTACTTATATTAACGTTAAAGTGATTATTGCATTTGTGGCTTTTGTATGACTATTTAAGCGACGTTCCTATCTGGAATTATCGATAGAAAAATATTCGAGCGTATTTGCTATATTTTTTATTTTATTTTATCAATAAATAAACTATAATACATTTATACATATATAATACATTAATACATTTATAAATAAACTATAATAAATATAATCTATACGAGCTTTTCTCATAAGCTACTAGTGGTAGGGCCACTAGTACTGTACGACAGTTGTGACCTCAACGATAATCCGTCGTCAAACTTTTTTTCAAAGGTAATTTATTTTTATTTTATTATACATATATTTTATTTTATACATTATTTTATTATATTGTATATTATTAATATTGTGTATTGAATACCTACACACTTCTCTCTTCACATACACTACACTATTATTCCTTTCCATATACCAAGGTTAGTTGGTAAAAAATGCAATAGCGTTAAATCCGCCTTTTTCAAAACTTTTTTTTACGTATATTATAAAAACAATTCAATAAACAATATTTATTTATTTATTTTTAATATGAAAATACCTCATTGTCAAAAGGGTAGTTAACTTGGTATGGTGAGAAGTTGTAAGGGCGGGTGAGAGCGCACGGCGGGTTATTTTAGGGTATGGTGAGAAGTATTGTAGATGGCTGAGAAGGATAGAAAATGGTAGGTATGTTCATGTTCAGCTCCAACACTTACAAGAGAAAAAAATATTCATAGCAATTTTATTGCCAAAAATATTAAGGTCTGTCAGCGCCATTAGGAAGATGCTGGCTTTTTTTGAGTCATACGCTGAGGCGCATGGACTGATGTACAATAACAAGAAAAGTTAATACCTAGTCTTCAAGGCTGGCAACAGACTACCGGTAAATATACCTTCAATAAAACTAAACGGGACACATCTTGTTAGAGTACACCAGTTCAAGTACCTAGGTCACATTGTCACCGAAGACCTAAAGGACAATGCTGATATTGAACGGGAACGCAGGGCGTTGTCGATCTGGGCGAACATGTTGGCCCGCAGATTTGCTCGTTGCTCAACACCAGTTAAGATCACGCTTTTTAAAGCCTTTTTTTTTTTGACGCTGTGAAATGCGTTTACGCATCCCGCCACCCGGAGGCAACGGGTATGTGGGACTCGCTGACTGCGAAGTCAGAATATCCACTAAAACACAGCGGTGCCCTCATCGTCGTACAAGGACGCCACGGGATCGCTGGCGCATGCCACCGTGACGCCCCGACGCTTTTTAAAGCCTACTGCACTTCTTTCTATACGAGTAGTCTGTGGGTCAGCTATACTCAGAGGTCGTATAACGCCTTGCGTGTACAGTACAATTACGCCTTCAGGGCACTGTTGGGGCTGCCGCGGTACTGCAGTGCCTCTAGTATGTTCGCGCACGCAGGGGTCGACAGTTTCCCGGCCATTCTACGTAAAAAGGCTAGCTCACTTTTAAGGCGAGTGCGCGGCAGCCGCAACAATGTCTTAAGGGTCATCGCTGATAGCGGGGACTGTCCGCTAGTCGAACATATATGTGACATTACGAGGTCACTTTTAGTTATTAAGTACTAACACTAGTTGTTAAGTTTTTATCTTTTATCTTTACTAACAATTATGGACCTTTTGTCGTCCGACTAATAAACATTTTTATTTTTATTTTTATTTATTTATTATTTATTAACATATAAAAAACTAAACATAATAAATATTAAGAAAAACAAAAAAGTATCTGAGGCAATGGGAGCTGGATCATCTATTGGCTTACTCGAGACCGAGGTCCTGGGAAGCGCAGGTTTTCAGCCAGTTATACTATAACAGTTACATAAATCATTTTTTCTGTGAGAATTTGGAACTGAAGGCACAAGTCGAATGCAAGCCAAACTAAGTATAAGGGTACTCTTCTGTACCACAACATAAAAGTGGTCTTTTCGAGAAATTTATTTCTTATATCAAGGTTAACAAAACAATAATTTTAATCCTGAAAAGGTTTAATATCTCTGTTTGTTTCCTTCATCCCAATTAATCTTCACCAACCGATCGACATATACCTCTGACCTTCTAAATCAAGGTTTTCTTGAGGTAGGGCGTAATTAAACCTATCAAGGATAACACGGGATGAATACAGAGACCATATTACGTTAATCTTATAAATGTATGTGATAAAGAAAACTTAATTTGTATTCATTAATTCAATAATTGAATTAGCATGAGAATGCTAAATTAATTTAAATGTACACATAATTAAGAGATGTTTTATTTTTATTGCTATAAGATAAGAAAGAAATTGAGATAAAGTACGCAACTCGTGTTTTCTTTTAATTTTATTAGAATAATATTGTTAACATATAAAATTCTCCTTCTAATATTATATTTAATATATTTCATTTTATAAGACATTATAAAATAAAATATATTAATATACATTGTGAGTGAAAAGTGGCGACACTGTATTTCGAATGATGAATTCTAATTGGTCAGTCGTCATCTTTGTGATCGTGGCGGGATTGCTGCCCTATAAAAGTGATATGTTGTGACTGTTAGTTATTGTTAAGTATTGTAAGAATTAAGTAGTTATTAATTATCGATAAGTAGTGTATAAAAGTGCTGAAATTAGTGGTATTAATTTGTTTAAATCTAATTTATTTGTGTAATTTTTAATATGAATAAGCAATCTACAAGCTCACTGAGAAAATAAGTGTTATATTTGAGTGTTCGTATGAATATAATAATCTGTTCTTTACGATATTATAAAGCAAATAAGATTGTATGTTTTATTGTTTGTGAGAACGCTTTTATCACAAGATCGAACAGATTCGAAAAATTATAATATTTTTTATTTTTATGTTAGGACTCCCGAAATGTCACCGTAAAATCGACTAATCTGTCAAGTATCAAAAATCAATGTACGGGATACGAGTATATTTCTTTTAATTCATTTGACATAGGGTCGTTATCTTTGGAACTGTAATAAGTACTATCCGTGTGCAGAAAATTTGCCGATGACCACCCCTCCCATCGGAGTTGACTGCGTCCCTCGCTCGTCTGAAGTGTACCGCTAGCAATGCAGCCGATACGTGCGTGTAATTTTTTGCTTTCGCTACGAATTAATTAATTGTTGTTTTCTTAGGTTTTACTTGTTTTATTTTTGTTAGTTATTTGTTTTCGTTGTTTGGAACCATTAAACTTTTATTTTACGGCTACGTTTCATTCATTCACTAAATATAAATACATAAAAATATATAATCTACGTAATAACAACAGAGTTTTTTATTTACTATTTATAATTACACTTTATATTAAATTTATAATTCGACCGAGACTATTTTTTATTAGTTTGATGTAAAATATATGTATACAATAATAATCTACATTTATGTGACCTTTTTTTTCAACCCTACTGACTATCGACGCGTGACGTCACAAGGCCATCGGCAAAGTTTCTGCGTACGGATAGTATATACTTGAATTTTCACAAAATAAGTATTATGGTAGCTATAAAAAAGTTAAGTTGATGTGTGTTACTTTGGACCTCTAGCTATCTACATACCACGTTTCATTTCAATTTTAGTGTGAAAGAGTACCTAACGAGCGTCCATCAAATGTATTATTGTAAATACAGAATCTTTAATTAGTACATTAGATTGTTTACTAAAAACAGTGGCTTAGTGGAAAATAAATTCCATTATATACGCATTTTATCAAAACAAAAGAAATACTGTGAGTGTTGTAATTTTGGATATACCTCACCGCTACTTTTACCTAACGTTAGGCGTGTATAATTATATAAAATAATTATAAAAAATTATTCAATAAACGTAAATTTTATCTGTATCTTAACGCACACACAGTAACTGTATCATGCACACATAGCATTGAACGGCTATGATTTTAACTAGTGCAACGGCTAAGCCTCCAAGCTTCCTCCTTCACAGAACGAGACCGCTCAGTTCAATTGTACTGTACTTTATCAGCCTGTAAGCCACCTACTGCTGAGCGAAGGCCTCTTCTCCATATCCAAGAAGAGTTGGAGCTTAATCCATCACGCTGCTCCACTGCGTGTTGGCGGATAATTTCCTACCATGGATACCGATTGTTATCAGTCGTCTATGATAACAACCTGGACCGACGGCTTTACTTCCTCTTCGAGGCACGATGGGTAGACCCACAAGGACATACACCCAGACCGGAAACAAATATCTGTCCCGAGCGGGAATCGAACTCAGCCGTCAGTTCAATTAATTTAATGTAATCTCTGCTTACGTCAATATTTCAGATTCAAGGCTGTTCAGGAGTCATGTTATTTCTTCCTGAATAAGTTGCCATTAGCGATAGGACCGAAGTGCTTGCTCATGGAAATTGGGTAGCAATTTCGATTTTATCTAGGTCAGAAGGACGTCGTATAGAATTGATAAAGGAATGTATTTTTTACGAATTCCTATTTATATTTCTTACTATCCTTAGTTATATATTATTATGTTTTATTTATTCTGTATCTACATCTCACCTTGGAACGAAGAGAAATCATTGGATTAATAAAAAGTATTTATGATTTTTTTATTATTTATTTAAATAATAATTTATTATAGTTCGAAATAGTTATACTGTCATTTCGGTTTCATCCTCGTTGAACTTTGCCAAACACTGAAATAGGTGTTTAAACTGAATCGGCATGTAAACGTCCCACTGCAGGGAAAAGACCTTTTCTCCATAGTAGAAGGGTTCCAGCGTAATCCACTACGCTACTCCACTGTCGGTTGGCGGATAATTTATCTACCTTGAGTAACGATCGCTATCAGATGTCTATGATAAAAACCGGCACAGACGCCTATACGTGGACAAGATACCAGAAACAAATATTTGTACAAATACAAATATCTGCCCCGAGCGGATGTGGAACCCGCGACCGCCGTCGTTGAGGCGACTTCTTGCACCACTACACCATGTGTGTGTGTGTGTGTGTGTGTGTGTGTGTGTGTGTGTGTGTGTGTGTATGTTAAAGCAAAATAAAACATACTATTTATATTTAATGAGCCTCTACAAGACAGAAAAATAACTATCAAATTTTTACGTTTCTTTCAATAATTTTCGCTGTAAAATGACGAATCATTCAACCAATCATAATATAATCATATATATAGTATATCGTTATATTTGTATATGTACATAGTTCTTGCATGCCACGTATGCGTAAAATTACCTATTTACATCGGAATTTTGATCAAAGTAATGTAGAGTATTCATATCAAATTTCACTAGGTACGTTATTATGAAAATATCTTGTGTAAACATTTATCTATAACCTTCGGTGGCTTACTAAAATATTTGACACTGATTCATATTATATTAGTTTATCTTAACCAAATTTTATTATTCACAAAAGTATTATAGTTTAATTAATAATTTAACTAACAAAAACAAGTTATGAATTTTTTAAAGAATTTTAAATTAGATTTTTGTCAATAACAAAAAAGAAAAGGATTTTTATGATTCGCTATTTTATCAATAAAATTATTATTACTTTTGTGTTTTTCTTACTGGGACAAATTATGTACAATTAAACTTATTTTAAACCAAATTATGTAACAGATGATTTCATATTTTAACCATTTTTATATTAATAATTAATCAATTATAGAGCCAACATGGCTTAGTAAATCTAAAACGAAAATTCACATTTGGAATTATACGCTAAATGTGTAGGTAAAATTTGTAAAAACATTTATTACGGTGCACATGTATGAAAATAAATGTGCATGTTACCAACGATTTAAATCTTTGCATGTTACAGAAAAAAATCTGAGTGGTCTTCTTCATTAAAGAGACTTAGTTCTGACACATAATATATTATGACGCTTGAGAACTTTGCAGTGCTGATCAATATTTAACCCACGATACAATAATTTTCATATACTTACTAGCTGCTGCCCGCGACGTCGTCTGCGTGAACGCTATTAAATTACATGTTGTTACAGAAAGCGTTGAAGAAATAAAGGTTCACTGCTCGTTTCCCGTAGGCGATAGCGTGATAATATGTAGTCTATATGTTGACCCGACTTCTTAATAATATTCGTGCCAAATTTGAAGTAAATCCATGCAGTACTTTTTGAGTTTATCCCGGACATACATACAGACAAACAGACAAAAATCCTAAAAACTATATTTTTGGCTTCGGTATCGATTGTAGATCACACCCCAAGTATTCTAAAAAAATCAATATACAGTTTTGACTTTCCTACCATTTTATTATATGTTTAGATAAAGATCCATATTAAAATACACAAACGCTAATATTATTAGAAGTTAGTTTTCAATTTGAGAGTTATTAATAATTAAATGAATTCTAAGCAAGATCAGACTAATAGTTTCTGATGTACTAAACATTTTAATTGCAAATGTGCAAATAATTTGTTGAAAACGTTTTAGCTACACACGCGCTACGAATGTTAATTGAAAATTTACTTTCAAGTTCATTACTGAGTATGCTCCGAATTGTAATTAATGTTTTTCAGAACTGAAACTGCATATATACTGAACAAGTTTGAAAGATTTAAAATGTGCCAAAACATAATTAAAATTTGTTTTATTATTTTTTGTTAACCTCCATAAGTAATCTTAACTGTTTGAACTGAACTGAACTGAATGGCTGATGACGACCGTTCTGGTGTAGTGGTTCGATTCCCGCTCGGAGCAAATATTTGTATTTGTATTATTTGTTGTATGTCTTGTCAGGTTTGGGTGTATGTCTTTGTGGGTCTCACCACCGTGCCTTGGAGAGCACGTAAAGCCAGTGGTTCTGGTTGTTATCATAAACATCTGATAACGATCGTTACTCATGGTAGAGAAATTATCCGCCAACCCGCAGTGGAGCAGCGTGGTGGATTTAGCTATAATTCTTCTCCTATACGGAGAAGAGGTCTTAACTATTTGTGAACGTTCAATTTTTATCTGTCAGTTGTCTCGTTAATTTTTAAGTTTTTATTATGATAGTATAATAAAATTGGTAAAAATATTCCTTATAAGATTTTAAATTAACATGGTTATTTTTATAACCAAAATTATTCAAATCGGGATATTTACCATGTTTTTTGTTTTTATTTGTTGGAGCTCGATATTTCGACATTATCTACGAATGTCTTGTTCACGAGACTCGATTTGAATAATTTTAGTTATAAAAATATTCCTATTCGTCATAAATCATGACAAAATACATCAATCGACACCAAACGAACGCGGACTCAAATCAGTGTTTGGATCGTTGTTTTTATGTGTCTTATATGTCCTTAACATTCATTTGATACTCGGTGGTGAGGACCTGTTTTTAAAATCTGCATGTTTCAGAGGAAAATTTCGTGGAGTCTGTGTAATTTACATCTTTAACAATTAACAGACAATCTGATGCCAAAAGAAAAAAAAATGAGATTGGCATATTCGAACAAATAAACGACAGAATAGATGAAAAAGCAAACAAACAAACAAACAAACATTTTATAGAGTGATCTGTGGAAACTGTGTATATATAAAATAGAAACTACGATTTAATATAAAAGAGTCATAAATTTGTAACATAACGTGAGGTCAGACCTTTCCTCTTCACATATCGTCACGCTAGACAATGGTCCCTTGGTCCCTTTTTGTCGATTTATTTTCATGCGACAATTCACTGGTTTCCCCAAATTAAATGTTACATGAATACAGCCATTACCATTTCTCTAATAATAACTTCACAAATTCTTTCCTAATTAAATATTAAAAAAAATCAAAAGGAAAGTACCTTTTTATAAATAATAGTATCAACAAAAGGGCATTTATAAAGCAAGATATCATTGGAGTAGGCGTCTTATAAATGTTCATTTTTATTTATATTTTTAAGTAATTTCCGTCTGACCTTCACAAACCGTAAAGGTAATGTGAATATCATTTGAATAAGAATAATAATCACCCTCCCAAGAGAAACGATCTCTATGAAGAGCTTCTCTCTATGAAGAGATCTCTATGAAGATAACAATTAGGACTGATACATTAACGTGATATCCGAGTCACGGTTGGGAGAATCGTGAATCTAACATCTATAGAAAAAAAAATCTGTAATTATAAACATGTACATGGTGGGGAATGAATTCTATACCATCAGTAATTAAGGAATATTCACCATCACTTCACCAGATCAATAGATGTAAGCATATACCACTTGTGAAGGCGGTTAAATTCTTGTACATATATTATGCACAGTTTATTTTTAAAGATAAAAACAAGTCTCGTCGTGAACACGGACCATGTAACTGGTCCGAAATATCTACATAAAACCGTTAAGCACATTAAAATATCATCACCAGTTCACCATAAAACATGTATAACCTATGTAGTTATATTATTAAATAAATTTATTAGTAATCATCGATGATCCTCTTCTCGTTTCGTAGAGATATTAAGAATTAGGGTACGATGCGGCTGACATATCTATGAAGATAAAAGCTCCTAAAAAGAAGACGAGAAATAAAAAAGAAATCTCGTGTGTACGGAGTACACATGTCAGAAGTGAGACATCTTTGGCAAACTCGATATAAAAATTATTAATGAATAGTTAAACATTCTATTGCTTAGTTACGCGTTGCTAGGATACGCGATATCATCGAAAATATCAAATCTATATTTACTATCTCATTCTCTCCTATACTGATAGTATTAATTTCTATTTATATATATATAATATCTTCTAATATTTGTTTCATGATCATGATGCAATTTTAGTTACATCGAATTTCAAATCACAACGATTCTAAAGAAGTATTCACTTCAAAAATAGTAAAGTAAAAAAGTAATTTAATATTGCAACAGATTATTGCAAGTCGCGTCTAGAAAATATGATATTAACATAAAACTGAATGCACTCTGCAAGATTGAATTACGTTGTTAAAAATTAATTTACATCACGTCGACAGATTTTCATTACTCCCTCCCTTGTTTTATGGACGAAATTATATTATACATTTTCTGTAACGCTGTTTATATTATTTAAAACGAATAGGAAAGAAAATATATTATTTATTATTATTATTATATTGTTATTAAAATGATAACTAGTCTATTTTAAATCATTCGTACGAAATTAAAATAACAAACTTAATTTTTACGTAATTATGTGTATATTTACTATAGTAAAGATACACATAATTATGTGTAAATATCAAAAAAAAATTGGAGTAATATAGATTTTAATTTATGTTGCATCGTCGCCTTATAGTTCTTCATATATTTTAGGGTATTATTTATTTATTTTTATCCAAGCAGAATACACATTTTTGTTTAAATTATCAGTTGCAAATGAGATAGATTTAATGAT
Source organism: Euphydryas editha (assembly GCA_036937285.1). Taxonomy (NCBI): domain Eukaryota; kingdom Metazoa; phylum Arthropoda; class Insecta; order Lepidoptera; family Nymphalidae; genus Euphydryas; species Euphydryas editha. Next base: position 1,028,887 of record JAUPFZ010000012.1, read on the forward strand.
ATTTTCCAAAATTTCAAAATCTTATTCTCTTTGTCGTCTCGATAACACGCAAAAATTAGCCTCACTTTAACTTAACAACTTGATTACGATTTAATTTGCCCATAACGCCATTGATAAAATTAAGAAATTGTGCACAAAATGGAGGTGCGCACTACAAAAAACATTAAATGCGTGTATTTTATATGCGTTTCCATCTTTAATATAAGCATTGCGTTGGCTAACAGTCATTTCAAATTGGTTAAATAATATAAAGAGTATAAGTCACAGCTGTCGAATTAAGAGTCTCATTCATTAATATTCGTCGTTCAAATTACCCAGCTTACATACCTTGTCTTTAAAATTTTAAAAATCAACGAAATCCGTCGAGAAGCTCTTAAGCGATGATTTTTTTAAAATACAATAAATATTTTATTTTGAGTAGAAGATAAAAATTATATCTCTATTCATGAAATATAGTTCCAATATATTACACTAATTCTTCCCAATAGCTTATCGGATATATTTGTTCTGGGAAATAAAAAATAAAAAAGTAAGTTTTTTTTAAGATACATAAAACTTTAGTAAATTCCTTTTTTGGATATAATCTAGCTATTTATGGAGGATGCAAAAAAAATTTACTGAGATTTTTCAAAATTACGATAAACCATAGCAATTTATCAGCATCCATGGTACAATTCATAATTTTTGGCACGAAAGACTTTCGGAGAGGCTTGATCATATTATGAGGCTCTTTAAGTATAATGGGGTCCCATCAGTGCAGGTCAAGGTGGGATGTACAGGGACAGATTTGAGAATGTGAATATGTTCGAAATTTCGGTAATACACATAAATGACACATATTATGGTAATAAGTCTAAATATTATATAATATGTGATTAAATTTTATTTTTCTAAATCTTCCACTGGAAGCATTTTACTAATAATCTACGGGCAGTCAATTTCACACATTTGCATTATAAGTAACTTTTATGATATATTTATGATTTTATAAATATATTTCGCGTAAAAATTATATCATAAAACTAAATAAAAATAATACAAGAGAGAATTACAGCAAAAGTTACATAGTAAAAATGCTTACTATTGAAATATACAAAAGTCAGACTTATTGATAAAGCAAAATCTCTTCCAGGCAACCTTAGGTATGTATGTATGTAAACGTATTTTAGATCTAATTAAATAAACGGTTCCGAATGAACGTTTGAATATTTTGTCAACAATTACTAGATTTCTGTATATTTGTAGGTCAAGTTCAGAATGGTTAGGGTTTAAAAAGTTACACTACACCAGGTTGCTAATAAGTCGTAACGATAGTTTAGTTTTGTTGATTCTGTTCCAGTTAGTCATGATGGCTGACATTGAAAAAAAAAACTGTCACTATCACACTAGTAAGTTATTAGACAAAAACATAATTTTTAAATAAAATTTCACTTTAAGGTTTCATATTACAAATTTTTTATATGATTTTAAAATATACATTCATCATACATTTTCTTCGCCCATAATTTTGTTTGCTAATGTAGTTTTATTTTCATTTAGTTTACTTTTTTTTTTGTGTAATTGTACGTCTACCTTATCTGATTTATGTCTAAGATGATTCCTTTTCGGGTGTGCTGGAAGAAATCTCTTATAGGGATAAGCAATCCCTTTATATATTCATTTCAAGGTCTTGTATTTTTTTGTAATTTTCTGTACGTATAATAAAGAGTTAAATAAAAAATAAATAAAATAATATACCATGACCACAAGCCTAACCCAAAAACATTTAGAACACGAAAATTTACCAAAGATTTCAATAAAAAAAAGTTTTTTGACGCCCATCTAAGACAGGGGACTTAGATCTCGGGATCTCTGAATATCGTCTTAAAATTATCTTGTTTATATATATCATTTATGACTTTTTCATTGTAACAATATTTTGTCGTTACGACGAAATGTGAACCTGTTACTACCGGGCTTTTTTTCGCAACATTGTATAAATTAATTTCTACTGACCAGAATTATGATCTGAATAATTTGATGCTTTTGGAACATATCCAAGTGCTGGTTAAAGAATGAGTAAACAAATTACCAAGTTCAAAGATTTAATTCTAGACATAGTTTGCAACTAGGAATTACACTGATGATGAATGATGATGTCCAATAAATACTAGTAATCTTTTAGCCAAGAAACTGGTGGATCTTCTAATGTTAATTAATCATAGCCATCAATGAACTTTTGTAAGTTAACAAGTATATCACTGAAATATTATAAAAAGAACTTAATATATAAAAAGGCTGAAGAAGGATTTCGAGTTAATGAAAAGGGGTTTGTACCAAACATAGCTATGTCCGCTAAGTTTCAGATTTCTACCCACTTTGTTTAGTTTTGTTATTGTATAGACTCGCAGGGACTTTATGTATAAATTACAAATTGTTAATTTTGTTAAAGGAGATGGATACGATTCCATACATTCTTGGGCCAAAATGTAATGAAATGAAAATGGTATCAATTAATGCATCCAGGCTTATGGATCCCTCGCTGAAAATTCTCTATATTTTGGCTATCTGAGAGCGGAGTTATTAAACGTTTTGTAAAATTGAGGTTATGTTACAATGTCTATTAAAAAACCCGATCACTAACTTCTTAAAGCACTAATGTTTCTTATATTTAGTGAAGAATGTTTAAAAACTCATTACAAATTCAGAATTCTCAAAACAGATTCAGAATTAGGTTGATTTTTTATATTGTAAGATAAAAAATATGACCAATTTTTTAAACCATATCTCTACTTATTACATTTTGGCCCAAAAGTCCCCATCTCCTTTCTCATGTAAGTGAATTTTTTGTAATTCTTTATGATAATAAAAATTCTTTAACCATAGATACTATTTTATAACGATTTGCTATGAAAGTGTATTACTAACCCAGTCAAATCGTTTGTATTTGTATTACGAGTTACAATTGTGGGGAGTACAGAGGCTTTATTCAGGCTTTTCTACAAAATCCAGGTTCTTACATAATCAGTAACGTATTTACGTTGTATTTTAAACAAAAGTTTGAATTTGACCTAATTTTGTATCTAGTTTATATTCCACCACTATTAGCTTTTAACCCTTTAGGGTCCTAGTGAGTAAGGTTTGAAAAGACCGCTGCTTAATTTATAAGGACATCATTCTATTGTACATAATTCTATACAAAACTTTGGGTTATGTTTGTATACGACATAATATAAATAGCACCGTATCAAACTTCATCATTCAAGGTCATAGATATAGCTTCAAACTATTTAGATTATTAAAACACAATGATTTATTAACACTTATATTTATAATCTATAAACCAATTCTTCTGTCAATATACTAATTACTTCATGATAAGTTAAAATAATTCTTATATCCTAAACTTACCTGTCAAGTGACACTGCGACTAAACTGTACACGGACGCCGCTACGGAGAGCCCTTGCACGTACGGAACGGTCTTGCACATCAGCCAGCCAAGCACCCAAGCTGAAAAAAAACAACTAATTGAGAATCGCAGTTTTACATCTTTAATTCTCAAATTCGTGTGAATATCGGTTAGAAATATCTTTCTAGCTTCCTACATCAAAAAATATAATCATAGCAATATGTGAAATAGTAACAAGCGTCCATCATGCCATACATCTGACATAATCAATTTGTAATATATACAGTAACAGAAGGAATGTATTGATAACCTATATTAATACCTATTAAGATAAACGTAAACCTCGCACCGCTGGGCAAAGGCCTGTTCTCCATATAGGAGAAGGGTAGGAGCTTAAACCACTACGCTGCTTTATTCGCCGTGAGTTACAACCGACGGCTTTGCGTGCTCATTGAGGTGCGTTGGGGAGATCGACAAGAACCCAGACCATAAACAAATATTTGTACAAATACAAATATATGTTTCGAGCGGGAATAGAATCCGCCACCGCTGGCTTTGAGGTGACTACTCGCACCACTAAATGACACATTATAAAGCATACTATTCTAAATGTTTTTTAAGTGGTCGCACAAGTATTAGAGCTGTCAGTATTTAAAGGTACACACACATATGCTACTTACTTATTGAGGCATAAAATTGCAATTTTTGCAAGAGGAACTTAATTTTTTTTTCTTCAAAAATCATTTAGATACCGTTCAGAATCGAATGACACCTTAATCATAATTTTCGGAGACTACTAAAAAAAAGTTGACCAAAATGGCACTTGTTGACTAGACAACGCATGCTAACAAGCATGCTATGAAGTAGCATGTGTATATGTACCTGTTACGAAGATGAAGCTGTCATTAGCCCCCCGAAGTTGATTAGAGGGCTTGTCCGAGACAAAGACAAACAATTACTTAGCCCTTCTAAGTAATATTATTATCGTAATTTGTTATTAACATGGAAAAAATATGTTATGCGTATCGTTGACATTATACCACTAAACATTCAATATAGCTTTAAGAGGTTGATGTACTTCAATGTATTGTACATGTACCTGTGCTATAGAGATATAGTGTTGTTTTTTTCACGCTGCATTACTGACAAGATATTTTTTTCCAGATAAAAAAAATTACAAAACAATAAACTTTTTTAGATTGTTGCCGCATCGTTATCTTGTATTTCAAGAACATTTGAAAGTTAAATGTAATTAAACACACTTTAAAGCTATTCGAATGTCGAAAAAAAAATTAGTCAATATTTTCAATAAACGATATTTTCTCTAACTTCATATACAAAGCTCATTTTTCCTTGTACCTTATGAGACGTAAAGTCAACCTGTACCATGGAAAAGGTCTTAAAGACCCCACCTTAGCAACAGGTTGTCTCACTAAATCAATATTTACACCATGGCCTGCACCTCGAACTAGGTCAGGTCACTGTACCTGCGAACCTTCAGCCTTGCATTCCTCTATCCCTCTCCCTGTCTCACTAACGCGAGTTTATATACATCTATCTCTTTCTAATCTAACCTTGTCCCGGTATAAAACGCATTACAATACAAAAGTCGGAAATGACACTGCTATGTCCAATTAAAAATGAATATTAACGTCTTGGATTAGAGTCTCGTATTGCCTGATGCGGAGGAAGGAATTTGCATTGGTTTATATCGATTTAGATGTTTAGGAAGGATTTGATTTTACATTAATGAACTCCGTTTTTGAATCGGCTTCTTCATAACCCACATTATCAGTCCTTGACCCGCTCACGATTATGCTAAGGTGCATGGAAATGAGATTGAATTATGAATTAGAAAATATTTCGCGAATCCCTCCCCAGGGTTTTGTCTGTTTTAGAAATGAAATATTTCTATTTTTATTCAACATACTATATAATTTTCACGTTTAAATTTAATGTGTAAAACATTACAATAGATCTAATTTTTTTTTAAATATAATATGTAAAGTCAGCCAGAGAATATTATGGAAATATAATACTCTTTCAACATCATGTAACATTTTATTCAATAACCGAGAGTACTATTTAGTACTATTACTAGTCTAGGTCTATATTTATTTATATGCAAATATACTGCGAAATTATGTATATCGCTTTAGACCTGAGCTGATAACCACATGAGAATACGTTTTACCATATGAGTTCTCGAACATTCGGTGGTTTTCAATGTCTTTTAGAATTTATACAAAATAAAATTGTATCACACAGAAGGACTTCGATAAATTGTAATTTTTAAATTTAACTATAAGGGTAGTTTAAAATAATTAAATATTTAAAAAAGTCGAATAAAGACAAGTCCAGTTAACTCAGATTTAGTTATAAACTTTTAATTAACACAACCGCTGACCGTTATGTTATAATTTAATTGAATATTAGGTCTTCTACTTATTTTAATTAAATAATATTATTTTATTTTAGCAAAGATTTGGTAATCGAGAAATATACTCGTAATACGACATCATATTTTTGAATTATATAACTTTCTAATAGTAAAAATAATTAAAATTGGTTAAGAAGTTTCTTATATTTCGTCTGTGTTTACATTAAAGATTCGTTTCTGAAGTAAAAATTAAAAGATTTTACAGTTTCATCAAAGTATCTCAAACACATTCAACCAGTATAACTTGACCTGGGATTCAACCTTGGTCTTTCGGGTTTTTAGGACGAATTTTAATAAAGCAGCATCCACCTGCTAAAGTCATGGAAAAAACTCCAAGGACGCCATGAAAGAACCCTCCGAAAGTGCTTTACATATTTTAAGATTCTGCCGAGAATCGGTATTAAGGAAATTCTTTATGGCTGTTTGATTTCGAAAAAAGATTTTTTATTTAAAATAATGTTCCAAAGCAATGTATTTGTAAGTTAAGATTTAGTTGGAAATATAAACAAAATAAATGTGTTAAAATTGCACATAAAATTTATAAAACAATCGGGTTGTTTAAAATATAGTAATTTATATCTAAAATCTAAACAATAATATTTTTAGACAATTATGGTAAATATGATAAAAATTAAAGAAATAACTCAAAATGAGTCGGCGAACGAAAATTCACTTAAAAAAATATTTATTTATTAATTACAAGTGTTCACAATATGAAAGGTTCTACAAGACTAACTTTTTAAGATTATAACAATGAAAAATAATAAAAGTATTACATTTAAGTTATTTGCTAATTATATTCTTTATAATGTCCCACGATAATGCTTGGTCAGCAGCCATTGTTATTTATGCATTCCGATGATGTCGATAGGCTGATTAACTAATGTAACGACTTTTTTGTTTTTTCGCCAGTATCAAATTACTACAGAGCCAGACTACTTCTTTTCAACTGTGACATATAAACTTCTCACACTCAACGGCCCCAGTAGAATGTGAATCCTGTGAAAATAACATATCATAAAAAAAAAAAACTGCTTTTAAAGGCCGAAATGATTCAAATATACATATAATTCAGCACGGGTGGGATCGCGGGAATCGTTAAGTCAATTTAAACTTATAATTAATATCAAAATACTTGAATATGAGTGAAATTTAGTTCTGAAAACAATTCTAATGTTCCAGATACGAACCCTGGTCCAGGTGCAGTAAGTGGGTCAGAGGAAATAGGGCAGGTATGTTTATACGAGACAAATTGTTTTGCTGTTTGTACTGTTGTTACACATTTCTAAAACATGACTGAGTTAGATGAACAGCCTCGAGACTTTAGTATTATACATGTACTAGCTGCTGCTCGCGACGTCGTCTGCGCGAACGCTAATAGATTACACGTTGTTACAGAATGCGTTGAAGAAATAAAAGTTCACTGCTCGTTCCCCGTAGGTGATAGCGTGATAATATGTTGCCTATATGTTGAGCCGACTACTTAATAATATTCGTGCTAAATTTGAAGTAAATCCATGTAGTACTTTTTGAGTTTATCCCGGACATACATACAGACAAACAGAAAAAAAATTCTAAAAACTATATTTTTGGCTTCGGTATCGATTGTAAATCACACCCCAATAATTCTTTTAAAAAATATTCAATGTACAGTTTTGACTTTCCTACCATTTTATTATATGTATAGATTACAATTTTTGTTATGTATTTTATTTTTTCGTAACAGTAATAATTACATAAATGAATCAGAATGTAAGCGTCAAGGTGAAAGGTTAGACCACCATGCCGCTACACTGTAGGCTGGTGGATGATATCTCTACCGTTAGTAACTATCATTATCAGATGTGTATGATAAGCGATATAGAGACAATGCGAAGCGCGAAAACCTACAAGGAAATACACCCAGAGCAGTAACAAATATTTGTACAAATAAAAATTCTGCTCCGAGCGGAAATTGAACCTCGGATTAAGGCGACTCGTCGTACCACTCCACCTAAATGGCTTCTTACCATAACTTTCACTATCATCATTCTCTAATAGTCTGTAGTAGTGCGGCGTTTATGTTTCAATATTTATTCTTTACGGATATAGAGACCGTTAGGAGTACTGGAGGCTGCTAAAGTACAGTAAATAATTAAATAAATATGTTAAACATACACACATGGTCGTCGGTTATAAGAATGAAGAAGGGGGGCATCTGCCCTTTTCTAGAAGAGCTAGAAGAGTCGTCCGGACACTGATAAAAAAGATTTTTCCATCTTTTCTTACTCTATGCAATGTCACTAATAACGATAAGTGAAACGAATAAAAGAACATCTTCACTATTAATATGAAATACTCATATAATATGTTAAAATCCATGATTAAAATAATAGTCTTTGTTCGCATTAAATACTTGTTATAAAAATGTTTGTCGCATGCGCATCGATATAGCAATTCTAACGTGTATTGTCTATTAGTAATAAACAGGTATTCATTGCAAACAGACGTTTTATTTCAAGTGAGTGACGAGTCAAACCAAATTCAACCTTATCGCAATCAACATATGGTCCTTCGAGCCGGATCTGTTGTAAACCGAGTTGCATCGAGGGAACAAAAGATTTTTTCTGCATTGCGATAAGAAATTACGAAAGGATGTTTTGAAGTAAACAAGTTTTTTCAATATAGTTTTTTGCGTTGGAAGATTTATAAATTTTATATAAAGAAGTATGGCTAATGTGGATCAAATTGTTAGTATTTTGGAAAATACCGCGGAACTATTGAAAAAGACTCAAACTAACTTGAAAAAATGTCCGAAACAAAGATTAACTAAAGGTTATATACAATCGCGTATACAATGTATCGAAGAATATTAGACTACGTTTAAGCAGGCACATATAGACTTAGTGAAAATAATGCCGCGTGAACAAAGAGGAGTTTTGCCTTATTTCTTAAATGAAGAATTTTATTTACAAGAAGATTTGTATTTATGCATGTTAGGCGATTTAAAAGACATGCTAGCAACTGTTGAAACGCGTTCTGTGGAACAAAATCGGAGTGATATCCAGGATATTACTATGATAAGTCAGAATCAACCGCAAGTTAGATTACCGCGAATAGAATTGCCAACGTTTGCCGGAAATTATGAAGAATGGCCCACATATAAAGATTTGTTTATTTCACTAGTTCATGATAATATGTCACTCACAAACGTTCAAAGACTGCATTATTTGAAAACAAGCATAACAGGTGAAGCAGCAGCTTTATTAAGACACGTGCAGATAACGGATGCTAATTATTTACAAGCATGGGAAACATTAAAAACAAGGTATGGAAATAAGCGATTAATTGTTAATTCTTTATTAAGGCGACTCTTTTCTCAAAAAAGATGCCAAACACAAACAGCTTCACAGTTAAAGGCATTATTAGACACAACAAATGAGATATTAAATAGCCTCCAAAATCTTAATATATCCACGGACACTTGGGATCCCATCATTGTGTTTCTGGTTGTACAGAAGCTGGACTCGGAGTCCCACAAAGAGTGGGAACAGCATGCTTATTCGGAACATGAAGAGGAATTATCTAACTGGTTGGACTTAAAAAAATTCTTAGAGTCAAGGTTCCGTACATTAGAACTCCTCGCACCACCAACCACACGACCGATTAGAGATCGCGTTTTTCATGTGTCAACATCGTCAGATAATACTAAAGAGAAGATCTGTATTATGTGTAAGGAAAATCACACTCTGTGTCGATGTAAATTATTTTCAAAAATGCAGCCTGCTGAACGGAGTCAATACGTGCAGCATAACAGACTCTGTTTTAACTGTTTGGCCCCTGGACATTCAGCATTTAAATGTCGCGTTCCTATGTCATGTCACATATGCAAAAGACGTCATCATTCCCTTTTACATCAATCAAGCAAGACGTCAACATCCCTGGAAGCTATGCAATCGACGTCATCAAGTCAAGTCAATGTAGAAGAGAAAAAGGTATTCAATTCAATTACGTCTTTCTCAAATGAGGAGCGAAATATTAGCTTATTGGCTACTGCAGTAGTGATAGTAAAGGGAGATCAAGGCCACACTACTGTGCTTAAGGCGCTAATAGATTCGGGCTCACAGGCCTGTTTTATTACGAAAAAGGCTGCTCAAGTTTTAAAATTACAGATGGAGCCAGTTAACTTAGTTGTTACTGGAATGGAGTCTATGAAGGTACAAGTCAAGCATAAGGTTAAGGTAAAAATACAGTCACGCTGGGAATCAGAATTTGAGTTACCAATACACGCCTACGTGATATCAAAGCAATTATTGTCAAATACACCTTCAAATTCAAAACTTGAGCACGAGATGTCACACTTCATGCATCTTAATTTAGCTGATCCAAATTTTTGTAAGCCGGGAACCATGGATTTGCTGTTAGGAGTTCAAGAATACACAAAAATACTGCAACAAGGATTACTAAAGAGTCCCTCGGGTACCATTTGTGCACAAAAAACATACCTGGGATGGATTGTTATGGGTGGTATAAACATTGGTGAATGTAAAGGGCCACTGATAGTTATGAACGTGAACGATGATGTTAATATGAGTGATTTACTTAAAACAATATGGGAGATAGACACAGATGTAAAGAGAAATTTAACCAAGGAGGAACAATTGTGTGAAGATATCTATGAGAAAACGCATTATAGAAATAGTGAAGGAAGATATATAGTTAAACTGCCGTTCAAAACAGAAAACAGATTATCACCGGAAGGAAATACGAGAATAAATGCTGTAAAAAGATTAATGCAACTAGAGAGAAAATTTATTAAAAATCCACACTTAAAACAAGAATACATAACTGTAATCAATGAATATAAAAACCTTAAACATATAGAAGAGGTACCGAAGGAAGAAATTAATAAAAAATCGGTATATTTACCACATCATTCGGTTGTACGTCAAGATAAGGAGACGACCAAGACGCGTGTTGTTTTCGACGCTTCTTGCAAAGGTTCTAATGGCGTAGCGTTGAATGACGAACTATTGACAGGACCAATACTACAGGAAGATCTAAGAGGACTAATCATGAGATGGCGCATACATGCAGTTTGCTTTGTATCAGATATTCAAATGATGTATAGAATGATTTTGGTGGATAAAGAAGACGTAGATTACCAACGGATTGTGTGGAGAAATGATCCATCTGAAGAAATAAAGGATTATAGACTTTTAACTCTCACTTTTGGAACAACATCAGCACCATATATGGCAGTAAAAACACTTAAGCAGCTGGCTGTTGATGAAGGTGATAATTTCCCTGAAGCAGCTAGAGTATTAAATGAAGACTTCTATATTGATGACTGTATGTCCGGTAGCGATAGCATAGTAAAAGCCATTCAATTAAGTAAGGACTTGAAGGAATTGTTAAGACGAGGTGGTTTCGAACTAATGAAATGGTCTTCAAATAATGCTGAATTTATGCAAGGCTTAGAACCACACGAGAGATCAACTAAAGCCCACCTAGATTTTAAGGTCGATGGGATAATCAAAGCGTTAGGAGTACAATGGGATTTAGGAGTAGATCGATTTAAATATAATTTGGATTTACAACCCATATTTGATGACAAAATAATAACAAAACGTAATATCCTCTCCGATATACAAAAATTATTCGACCCATTAGGTTGGATTGCGCCTTGCATTGTTCTAGCGAAAATTCTTATGCAAAAACTATGGCTGGAGAAAGTAACCTGGGATGAAGATCTCAACACTCTTTTGAAGAAAGAGTGGTTGACGATTCGTGATGACCTTAAAAATGTTAACAACATTTTTATTGATCGTTGGTTGGGGACATCTGGCATGTGTATGGACACTGTCCAGATGCACGGATTTTGTGATGCATCGACATTGGCATATTCAGCGGTAGTTTACTGTCGCGTAAAAAACCAAGATGGTACCATAAAAACGACTTTGATTGCAGCCAGGACAAGAGTAGCCCCTCTTAAAACAATATCTTTGCCGAGGCTTGAGCTTTGTGGCGCGTTGCTTCTTTCTAGATTATTAAAACAAGTCTCACAAGCCATGCGCATACCAAATTCAAGTATTTTTGCTTGGACAGATTCGTCTATTGTTATTGCATGGTTGCTTGGAGAACCTGGAAGATGGAAACCATTTGTCGCCAATAGGGTCGTAGAAATAATATCTACGGTAAACAAAAATCAATGGCATCATGTACAATCAGCCGACAATCCTGCCGACGTAGCTTCACGTGGAATGTTAGTTGCAGATTTGCTAAAATGTGATTTATGGTGGAACGGTCCAAAATGGCTACTCAAAGAGGATCTAAATTTGGTAAAACCAGATTTAATATCAACTGATTTAGAAAGAAAGAAGGAAGCAATTAAAACATTTACATTGACGAATAGGGGTCAAGAATCTAACTTGTCACAAAAATTTAAGGAATTTAACTCTCTTACTACTTTATTGAGAACTATAGCTTATTGCATAAAATTTATTAATTTTAAAAAACACAAAGAAAATATGACAATATCAACAGAAGAAATGGAGAATGCATTAAACGCATGTATAAAAATAGTACAGTATGAAGAGTTTGAAGAAGAAATAGAAAAATTAAGGCAACGGAAAAATGTTAAGAATACTAGCAAATTAAAAGCACTTGACCCATATTTGGATGAAAATGGAATACTTAGGGTAGGCGGAAGATTAGGAAAATCAAGATTAAATGAAAATGAAAAACACCCGATCATTATTGGCAAAAACAATACTCTTGTTTCTCTTATTATTGCGGAAGCTCACATAAAGACCTTGCATGGAGGTACTCAATTAATGTTATGCCATTTACGATCCAAATATTGGATTTTAAGAGTTAAGGACATGGTAAGAAAACATGTACATAAGTGTCTTGTATGTGTTAAAGCAAATGCAAAAACACGAGCACAAAAAATGGGTGACTTGCCTTCTAGTCGTGTTACACCAGCACGTCCATTTATGAACTCGGGTGTGGATTTTGCTGGCCCGTTCCAGATTTTAACGCGAAAAGGAAGAGGAGCCAAAGCGAGCAAAGCCTATGTTGCAATCTTCATTTGCATGTCAACTAAGGCGATTCATCTAGAATTAGTAGGTGACATGACTTCTCAAAGCTTCATAGGAGCATTCAAGCGGTTCTGTGCAAGAAGAGGTATTTGTGCACACCTATGGAGTGATCAAGGCCGAAATTTCATAGGTGCCAATAAAGAACTATCGGCTGGAATGAAGCTAGACTACAATTTCAAGGACAAATCACTGACATTTTGGCCAATGATGGAACTCAGTGGCATTTCATCCCAGCTTACTCACCCAATTTTGGCGGACTCTGGGAAGCTGGTGTAAAGTCGATGAAATACCACCTTAAGAGAATACTTAATAATCACTTAACCTATGAAGAATTTTCAACTTTATTATGTGAAATTGAGGCTTGTCTAAATTCGCGGCCCCTTTGCCCTATAAGTCCATCTGATGAAAATGTAGATCCACTCACTCCAGGACATTTTTTGATAGGAGAGGCCCCTGTAACAGTGCCTTGTCCTAACATTAGCGATGCCAAGATGACGCATTTAACACGTTGGCAATATGGTCAAAAGTTAATAAATGATTTCTGGAGCAGGTGGCAAAGTGAGTATCTGACCAGTCTTCAGCAACGTACCAAGTGGGTCAAAGGTATGCCTGAATTTAATATAGGCGATATAGTATTAATTAAACAGCCAAATTTACCCCCTGGAAAATGGGCTCTTGGACGCATAGTTGATAAACATCCTGGGTCCGATGGAATGACTCGCGTCTATAGTTTAAAAAGCGGTGATTCAATCACCAAACGATGTGTATCTAAATTATGTTATTTACCGATAGACCGAAACTGAAATTGTTAATGTTAATATCATTTTGTTTGTATAATCGCTAGTCGTAGATTTTTTGGTTATAACGTGTATAAGTAAAAGGTCCGAACCCTTCTAGCCTTAGGTAACTTATTTTTTAATCATGTAATGTATAATTTTGAAAGGACTCATATAGTCCTTTGGAGGGCGGTTTATGTTCGCATTAAATACTTGTTATAAAAATGTTTGTCGCATGCGCATCGATATAGCAATTCTAACGTGTATTGTCTATTAGTAATAAACAGGTATTCATTGCAAACAGACGTTTTATTTCAAGTGAGTGACGAGTCAAACCAAATTCAACCTTATCGCAATCAACAGTCTTGAATTTTCTTTATCTGCCCTCCCCTATAGAGAGTCCTGGCTACGTCCTTGTTATAATTAGACAACTTAATACCCATGTTTTAGGTGACAGCCTACTGATATTCATTTTTTTTTTTGTAATAAAAATACGTTACAATAATAGATATATAAATAAATATATTACAACCAGACTCAGGGCAGGAATCAAACCTACAAGCCTAGAGCAGAAAGCAGGGTCAGGGCATAAAAGATAGATAACGAAGATATACGATGCATATTAATACATTGATTATCTATTCTTAGTATGTCAGGTATTCAAAGGTGTTTAATCAGTCAATCAGGTATTCAAAGGTGTTTAAGATGAATATAACTGGAATATTGATGTTCTGATAATATTTTAATGGTTTTCAAGTGGCCGTAACGAACCTTTTATATTTAAGAAATGGCTCGTAAAACAGGTGTATTGTTAAATTTAATATTTGAGTGTTTCCTTTAAATTATGTTCGGTGATGTATAATTTTCTTGAATCGTCAGCTGCATCGTGACGTCATTTCAAAATAATGTTGGGTTGTTTTCACGCTGTTTTAGTAACCGAATTAAATCTAGGATACGTTTAGGCTGGTGACGAGGTTAAGAATGTTTTATTACAAATTTGACTATAGAAATCGCCATAAATCGCTAATATCTTGATCAAATATTTTTTTTTTGACGTGATAACGTCTTGTAAATCGATGAACGCCAGCTGAACCGCACGAACTATTGTCAGGTTTCGCGAGCGAGAGCGCGGATCAAGCGATAGAGAGGCACGATCAGCCTAAGCGTTCGGATTGTGAATGAAAAAGTATAACGCAAATTGGAGGATCTTAAATGTCACGCATGTATATAAGTTGTAAATACATTTTTTTTAATGTTAAGTGAATAGGCAAACTGGCAGACGTTCCACCCGATGGTAAGTGGTTAACGTCGCCCATGAACATAAACTAGTTTGCCCAGGCAACTCATTTATGTGTTGCCTATCCAGAGACATAAGGTGTTAAAGTCTCGGTGCCAGTAATTACACTGTCTGTCTTGCCCTTCTCTCCGAAACACAGCAAAGCTGTTTCACGGGAGAAACAAGCAAGCAAGATGGTGGTACCCATGCAGCCGGGAGCGCGGGACAGCGCATCCCTCCCACCGGTTGCACAACACAACATTATTAATAGCACATTGTTACTTGTAATTAATCTGTAAAATTTAAGGAATAAAATATTTGAATTAACGAGTGAATAAGTGAGTGAACTGAAAATAAATGTAAATTTACCAAAAAATATTTTTGTAATTAATTGATTTAACTCATTCTTTGTATTATACAAAATAATGATAACTGAGTGATAATAATTCAATTCAACTCTTAAAAGTATGCAATAAAATATTGCATACTTATCAATGTTTTCTTATAACGTTATCACAAACAATGACTTTACAGACAACCATTTTTTTATTTTAATTTTAAATCAAAACTTTATCGAGAGTAGGTACTTCTAAAACTTTCCCAACTTCATTAAAACAACATAATTATGTACTTATATTATACAAAAACAGTATAGGTAATATCTCGGTCACACGACACAGATACGAAGGTATATAAATGAAAATAAAAGATATTAAATTTACCGCAAAATTTATATGATATTAAATATCATTATACAATACAATTTAAATATCATTTAAATAATCTTTAATTATATACATATTCGATATCAAGAGTAGCAGAGGTTAACACTGCCCGTGGCTGCGTCAGGCGAGCTCTCACCCGACTCTGTCCCCTGCCTACATCCGAAGAACTTCAAGGTTGAAAGGGATCTTTCAACGGCCGGGAGGATGTTCAGGCTTATAGTGCCTGGCAGCTTGTTGATGAAATTAGAGAACCATGCGCGTTTGCCGTTGTACAATGCTAGGCACCTTTTATTTATGTCAAACCGCTTATTGTAAATATAAATGTCAATGACCCACAATATAAAATATAAAAAATAAAACTTACTTACGAAACTACACTTGGGCTTTTAATTATTCAAAATAATAGATTTAAGCTCCAGTTTATATCAAAATTAAACAATATCACAAGTAAAAGGCAAACATATTGTACTATACTGTAACTGCACTGCACTGCATTACGTTTCACTGCACTGCAAAAACATTTGAACATATCTATAAAAAGGTATCCGCATACATCTAGTTTCCATTCAACCATATACGCTCTTATATAATTAATCTCGCAGTTTGTAATTTTTATATAAAAATCACCGCGTCACAGTATCCTAGATATTCAATGGATTACAAGCATCTTTATCATAGATTGAGATGGATCGTCATGAACAAAATATTAGCTAATACTTTAATATTGGCCCAGTTTGAAAAGCCTATTTCATCGTAACCCGGTTTACTTACATACATTTATTTAAGTAACGTAATATTTTCTTAGCGTTTAAAATTAAGGGGAGTATATCTAATATAAGTACCACAGAATCTCACCTCAAAATAAGGTCAAAATTAGTCAATTAACAAAATAACTCAAAGGAAAAAATCTTCTATTAAGTTTCTTGTTAATTATATTATTTGTGTAGTAGGTACCTATATATATACTATATTAATGTTATTTTAAAACCCTGCTTAAGTTTATTTTAAATTTTAATTATTTTTTAATATTTTGCCCTCCTTATCTTTACCTTATCTTTTATACTTTTCTTACCTTTTGTCTTATCACGTGTACTATTTCGCGTGACGCTGGGCGTATAAATCTTGTACACACAATTACTAAGTGTGCGTAACAATAAGTATAAAGTCGAGTACGCATTTTGATTGAATGTCGAGTTTTTTATATATAAAAAATTGTACTAAATTTGTACAACAAAATATTAAGTTTTTTTTTACTCTACTCAGTCAACAAAGTGATAACACGTGTTGCTCGAATAAGCTCTCACAATCACACAATCAAAGCTCCATACATATTTAAACGAACACATATTTACCACCGACGCCAAGATAAGTTGAACGATTTACAACAACGACTCAAAATCGTTATTAAAATTGCGTTCACTGAACATCATTCAATAATTTAAAAACTGAATATAAATTTAAAAAAAAATTCGAGTACAAAAGATATTACACAATATTAAAAAGAAAATCCATTCCCTTCAATAAATGGACCGAAAAGATCCAATATGTCCCATCCCGTTCCGTACCAATGCAAGCTGTCAGTCTGTGCAAGGCGTTACAAGGTCGCGAGATACATAGTACGGTTCCAGTGACAGCGATTAAATAAAACAAACCTAATTTTAAGATTCTTTCATTCAATATATAAAAATAAGTTTAGAGTATAATAAATTGAAAATAAATTTAACATTTAAAAAAAAACTAATTTAAAAATATATTTATTCGAGTAGGCTTAAAAAGAACTTTTGAACCGTTTTTTTATAAAGTATGTTTTAGTCTATAATTAATTTATTATAGTTAATGTGAAGCTACCAGTGATTAAGAATGTAGAATCTGCTGAGAAGATCCGGCAAGAAACTTAATAGTTAGCTACACTTTTAAAAACCGTTGATACATTACTTCACCATTCTAAATTTAATCATGTCCAGCAAGGAAGCATTACTAATCCCACAGATCTTATGTATGTATATATATATATATATATATATATATATATATATGTATATATATATATATATATATATATATATATATATATATATATATATATATATATATGTGTGTATATATGTATGTTTATTATACACCACCTACCTATTTCTTCTCAAATTCCTACCCTAAGGTTGCCTGGAAGAAATCGCTATTGAGCGATAAGGCCGCCTTTTTGTGCATTTTTGACACTCTCATACATTTTTTTTTTTGTACTATTTTATTTTGTGTGTGGTTTACAATAAAGAATATATAATAATAATAGTAATCTTTTTCATATAATTATATAATATTGTACCGAATATTATGGTTTGTCTATTAGATAATTTTAAATATAAACTTTAAACTTATCGACAGTTATAAAACATTTTGTGGGATTTTATTGGATTTGACTTTATATGGATGATATATTATAATAATATACCCTATATAACAACATAATGCACTAGATAGGATATGTTGGAGAAGGACGAAAACGGCTAAAATTTGTAATCTCTTTCTTTCTCAATCGTTCTGTTCTGTTCTGTTGTTTTTTTTTTTTTTTTGACTACTTAGTTAATGAATACAAATAAATATAAACAAAGTAATATTTACGTATACAAGTTAGAATGTAAGCAAAATTATTGAAGATATATTTTGATTTACAGACCATTTTTATCGTTACTTTTTTTACAAAAAAATCGACTAGATACGCTAAATATCAGCCCATATCTCGGTAAAAAAGAAGAATTTACGAAATTTGTTCCGCATTTCATCAGCTATGTATGTATGATAATCAAGATTGATACTGAATTTCGTTACATTGTATTATATTTATGTGTAACAATGTTGTATTGTATATAAATATATATAAAGCTCTTAAATAATCGAAGTATTATATTGATTTGATATTATTCATTACAAAATATAACATAAATGATAAAAATGTACGTTCATTTACGCTGATCAGCCTATAAATGTCCCACTACTGGGCAAAGGCCTCTTCTTCATGTTCTAGAACCGTTGGAGTTTAACCCACCACGCTGCTCAACTGCGGGTTGGCGGATATTTTCTCTATCATGAGTAACGACCGCTATCAGACGTAATATATAGCAACCGGGACCATTAGCTTAACTGCTCTCCGAGACACGTTGGGGAGATCCACAAGACCAGAAACAAATATTTATACAAATACAAATATCTACCCCGAGCGGGTATCGAACCCGAGATCACTGTCATTAAAGTGACTACTCGCACCACTACGACAGAAAGATTGTACTTTCTAATCTAATTGAGTCAAAATAGTTTTTTTTTTTTTGTAATATATTAGAATCGTAAAAAAGTTATAACTATATAGGTATATTTTCATCATTTTTATCGTATACTAGCTGTGCCCTGCGGTTTCTCCCACGTTAATTTGAGGGAGCGCAAGCGTTACTGCCGAGCAAGGGGTCTCAAGTTTTATTCCTGGGTCGCTTAACGTATTATTGAGCTTTTTTTTCTAAAATTCTCAGTAAAAGAGTAATGTTATATTTACTTTAAAAGTGGAACTATAGTTAAAAAATGTCTCGAGAAGAGAAATAATAAAGGACGCAACGGAAGCTCTCAAAAAAGATTATTTTTTCCCATTTTTGTAACATTTCTTATTATTGCTCAGCCCCTATCGGTCGTAGCGTGATGTTATGTAGCCTATAGCCTTCCTTGGTAAATGGGCTATCCAACATAAAAATATTTTTTCAATTCGAACCAGTAGTTCCTGAGATTAGCGCGTTCAAACAAACAAACTCTTCAGCTTTATAATATCATAGTATAGATAAACAAACGTAGTTACGAGCTAAGTAACACGAAATAAGCTTTATGGTACTCAACGATGAGCTTAACAACACAATTAACATTATTAGCTAATAACATCAAAAGTTCAACCCTCTAGAGCTCATAACACTCGTAGATCATATATTAAATTCGACGTCTCGCAACATATTCATAGCAATAAAATAATATTCACTCGCGAAAGTTTAAAATACGTACAACTTCGCAGACGGCTGTCGCAACCGATAAAGCTGTCTGAACGGACGGACACGCCCAATACGAATGAATATGAAGAATGTTGAACTTATTACAAATGTGCAAGCGAAGTCAGCTGTTAGATATACCTAATGAGTTGTAAAACAAAATTGAGAAAAATAAATCCGATTCAATCGGTTCGTAAATCTTATCTGATCTTCGATTTCGGTCATAAAATAAATCTTCTTAATCAGGGTTGTTTAAACTTTTTCCAGACATCGAAATTAAGCCACGCAATATTGCTTACTAATATTTCTAATACAATTCGAATGAATGGAATACAACCTCCACCTGCACTAACAAGCATCCTTCAATATACCGTATCCCTTGCTATACAAGTAAGATTTTGGTCAGACTTTAACGTATGTAAAACTTCTATATTAATATCCGAAATTTGGGATAATTGTGTGAACTACGAGTTCATTTTGAAACATTAGTTTCATTTGAGATACAGACTGTTGAAGTAGAAGAAATAATAGCTCCATAGATATAATATTCAAAGCAAGTATATAATGATAAAGTAAAATTAAAATTAAAATTTGTTGTATGCAACAGAGTAAAACATCTAGAATGTTTTATTTTTTTAAATAGTGACATAAGTACTACTGACAACCCATAGAACAATTTAGATAAATAAATATAAATAAATACTTTACACTCAATGACACTCCTTTGGTTGCAAATTCTGTGTCGGGGTCCAGTAACACAAACATTATAAGCACTAACGCCCAGACCACGATGAATATCGGTATGGTCTATGCTAGTGATGTACCTAGGGTTACCAGATGGTCGGGATTCGTCGGGATTGTCCCGACATTTCGTATGATGTCCAGAGTTCCGAAAAAATACAAAATGTCCCGACAAATAACAACAAAACAAAAATCTCAAACTATCGCGATAATAATAATCTAAAATAAGAAGCTTGTTGTATTGTCCCTAAAAGGTGAAAATTTATTTACTTGGGAAGAGCTCTCCTCGTTTCCCGACGTGATAAATATTTCAAATGAATTAGATCGAGATACTTTATATACTGATTACTGCTGCCTTAGAGAAGCATTTAACCACGTTCCGAAAGACAGAAACATGTCAAATGACAAAATCTGATCATACTTTTTAAAAAAATCGAAAGAACACGACTTCAAAAACTTTAAAAAAAGTTATATGATTTGTACTGTCAATTCCAGCAAGCAATGTTTATTGTGAAAGAGTATTCAGTCTTTTAAATAACTTATATACCAAAGACAAAAATCGCATGGCAATCGACCTAATAAAAGCGGAGCAAGCGAGGATAAGACTTAATTTTGACGAAACTTGTTCAAATTTTAAAAGTTACCTGAACACTCCGCAAGGCTCGAAAGTAATCGATGCAGTAAAATGTAATGCGAAGTACATGTAGCAGTAATTTATTAAAAAATACTCCAAATCACTAATAATTATTATAATACTTATTAGAATAAGTGATTGTGATATTATTAACGATCTCAGAATCTGCCAAAAAGTGTTATTTATTTTTTTGTTTATTGTTTTTGTGATTTAAATTTTTATAATAAAAAGTGATTTTTTATATTTCATAATATTTATTTGTCCTGTTGGTCCCGACCATAATCCCAAAATCCCGACTTTTTGAAAATTTATACGTATCCGCGGATATGCGAGCGAAGATAAAAGATCCGTATCCGTGTTAGCATCCGTTACTTTTTGGCGGACCTTAAACGGATCACTTTCATTATTAATTTTAATTATGGATATGAATTTATAAGTAAAGGTCCAGTAGTAAAGCACTAAAATGCTCTCAAATTTCATTAAAATAGTAAATTGTAAATGATATACGGTATGGATAGTAAAGAAAATCCTCTTTTTACCGTTTGTTAAGATGTTACCGGCTGCGTAATTTAAATGTACTCTTTGACATGTTTCGACTTGTAAGTTATTGTGTACAGTGTATTTATTACTAACACTACAATATAAACGCAAAGCATCAACTGTAGTTTTAAGGTCACGTACAGAGTTTGAGAATTATATTTAAGATATGGTTCTTTATAACGAAAAAAATATATATAAATACGGATCTGTATCCGTTTTCGCGGATCTGGGCACTAATCATCCGTTAAATATACGTATCCGCAGTTTTGCATTTTTGATGTTTTATCTTATAATTAACATATTTCTAGTACAAAATAATAAATTAATCAATCAAGCAGAAACAAGAACTTTGTCAGACAGAAGAATAAAAAGAAGAATTGACTGTGAATGTGCTTCGCTCGGCAATCGTATAGTTTCTATAGCAATAATCAAGTAACGTCATCTGTGTATAATTAATTGAATTAAATTCAGAACGTAACTTTGAATTGATATTTAACTACTAAATAATACAATATTGACGCTTAGAAGACAAATAACTTAGGAATAATTAATTCTAAACAGCTTGTTTAGACATGTTGCTTAACGTCATGTAATGTCTTCGCGCCGACGTATATTTTTGAGTTTATATATTTTTTTATATTATTATTACAATCTAAACAATAAAAAGCTAAAAATTATAAATTTAGTGCGCTATCGGTTTTTATTTGTTTAGCAAAAAAAAAAATTGCCTTAGAAAGTTCTGGAAAAGAAGTTATAAGACATCACGATACGACTCCTATAAGACCAGTAATTTTAAATGTGGACCAAACCATATGAATCGTCTAGTTTATTTAAATAAAATGTCAGACAAAATTTTTTCTTTTATTGTATTCAGTATCTAAACATTTAAAAAATATATGTTAAACAAAGTTTCGGAAACATAAACAAACGAAATGCAGTCGAGATCAAATATCAATTTGAGTGTAAATATTTTGATAAAGAAAAGTGAACTTTGATTCGACGATTTAAAGTCGATATTTAAATGTATTTTACTATTATATCTATTGTGGAGAATCAATAAAATGTTATAAATTATTATCTTCATGGTTCAAATCCTCGCTAGTAGACAATGAAATAGAACGTAGTATGTTATATTGATTTTATTTCAAAGTTTTGTAAATATCGTTCAAAACGATTGAAATTGTAATAAATGTTTCATTTTATAATCATATTTAATTATTTAGTACATTATTACACACATTGTTCAATAATAATAATATAAAAGCAAATGTCCAATAGCGGCCTTATCAGTGAAAGCGATTTTTTACAGGCAACCATGTAGTATAGGATTTCTGGACACAAAGCAGTTGATGCTTAAAGTAGTACTGTCATACATACTTAGTTACTTACATAAAATAGTAGTTTAATATAAATATAATATAATCATACATATAAATACATACATATATCTACATATACACATACATACACAATAATTATTAGTTTCAATAGTTGTAAGTATCTAATATCGATTTAACAAATGTTTTAATACAAAAATCTTTTAACTCACACAATCAAATTACAAATCTAATTAAACTTTTTCTCAAGAGTTACTTGACATTATCACAATATAATTTAAAGGCGAAAATTTTATAAAGACAATTATAACGTCGAAAACTTTTTCTATCAGCGATTATAAAAAAAAAATTGCCGCGAAGGTTGTCGAGGTAACCTCATAAGGACAGTAATTATTATTTTATATTACGAAAATTTTCTTCTTAATCACAAATGAAAGCTTACAAAGTTTAAATGTGCTTTGGTTAAGTTAAGAAATTCTGATTTTGGAACGTCTTCCATTTTATCTTGGAATATATCGAGAGATTGTTTATTTAATGGATTAAATTTTCCAGACGGAGTATATAGACTTGTAATAATTATATATATATATATATATATATATATATATATATATATATATATATATATATATATATATATTTTTTTTTTTTTAAATTGAATATTATTTTTAAAAAAAAATACAAGAGTACCTAAATTCTATCGTGTACATTTTACCCTTGTCACAGATATTGTCAAAGAAAAGTACATTTAGTAATTGAAGCCTATATAAGTATATACTAAAACAAAACTGAACCTTTGCCTTAACAAAATGAACAAATCTTTTCTTTTTGTATTTTCATAAAACTTCAATACACCGAAGGAAATTACGTATCAAGACAACAAGATATATTATATATAAATAAGCAACTTTGCCTGCAGAGACAAATTCCAAACAGGCTACAAGGACTGATCTGAAAGAACCTTCAACTCCAAGATAACCCAAATACAAAGGAAATTTCAACATTTCTGAATAATAATTAATTACTCAATTAGGTTTCGATACGCATAATGCTCAAACACCCAAGTATATTTACTACGTATCAATTGATTGAGAATCCTTGAAGGTCCATAATAAATCGTGTAACGTCCTTCATGGGATTTTCGGATCGACCCTTCCGGTCGAGATTATTAAGTATTTTGAAGGCTGCACAACGTTCATTCATAATAAACCATTTATAACTTCTGGTACATATTATGGGTGTACCGACGTAAATTTATATTTTTGAACAAAAATTATAATAATTTTTTAAAATTCCTTACATCATGTATAACTTTTATTAGAATTTACCTTTTGCAGTCACAAGTATTCTTTATAATTCTGTCTAAGATCTCTTAAAATAAAGACCGAAAAATAGCTTCCTAATCAATGTCTCCATTTGACGCTTCGATCTTGAAAAATATTTAATAATTATTAATTTTTTGTCAAAAATATCTTAACTATATTTTAAACTTTTAGTGATAAAACTTACCCTAACTTATTGGTAATTTATACATTCTAAAAATATTTAATTTTTATTTTAATTATTACGTCATTCATTGTAAAAAAGGCGACTAAGTTTTAGGCATCAGACAAAATTAATCAAATTGACACAAGTAAAGTTAAAATAGTAAGAGAGGTTCTGGGTCCTTTAATAAAATTAAAAACGTAAACCCGTATTATCAATCCTCTTAATCTTTCAGTAAATGAATATGTTCTCGGTCTAGAAAATAATTGGAATCCTGACAGATATGTCAGAATTTTCTCTATCGTGACAATTAATTTCTTGCGAAGGCCATATGTGCAGTGATTGGAATTCAGATCTCATGTTATTCCAAGAATTTTCTTCGCAATTTAATCTGTTTGAATCCTCTTTATAATTGTTTGGAAATATTTTGCATTTACATAAGTTTTCAGGGTGTGAAATGCTATGATTTCTTCTAAAATTAAAAACTAAAATTAAAAAAAATTAAAAAAATATGAGAGTAAAATTTTTACGGTGCGTGCCCACAACGAAAACCAAAAAGCGTTGTGGTAAGCGGATTGAAATCTTCAGCTATTTTTGTTCTGTTACTCCAAAGAAGTATAACTTTTTACGTGCGTATATGTACGTGTACACACAGGTTTTTCTTTTTTTTTTTCTAAATATAGTTTTTATTTCCATCTTATAAATATTCTTCAGAGTTCCAGGCCTCATATTAGCCTTGAAAGCGGATAAATTTAGACGATATAATATTTTAGGTACAACATTCCATTAAAACATCAGTTTTTATAGACATTCTGTTTACTGTGCAAAGGGTTTTATGTTTTTACTGAAATAAGATATGAAGGGAAAAGTTTATATTTAAGACGGGTCAAAAATAAGGTACTCATGTGACCGTGGACCAAATGGATCCGATTATATTATATTATACCCGTGATTTTGAACTGCTTTCAAATTAATCCTTCCGTAAAATCAGTAAAAATATACAATTTGTAATTAAAATAAATGAGTTATTGAATGCACGTCAACTGAATACAGTTTTTTTTTTATTTTCTTTTTTTACTTTTTTAAGAAATAACTAACTAGTTAATTAGTTCAGTAAAACTCTATTTACTTTTATTTATTTAAGAAGACCATTCTTTTTAATGATGACGTTATAAGGATCACGTTTAAAATAGTGATACTCGTACTGTATTCGGACCATATTTTGGAAATCGTTTCCCTTGTCAGAAAGGGGAATTCGCTTTAAAGCGAATGGCATCCCTCACATTAGTGAATTTCGTTTAAAGCTATATACTATCCCCTATGTATGTATTATACCTATACATAATTATGTATGGTATGTAGTATGTATTGTATGGAATTTTATATAATATTTAATTAGATAATAATTTTTGTATCTGTGTACTATTTATTATAATACTACAGCACGTTTTTTAGGCTGCTTTATGATATTTTTACTCACTACCGCAGATTGATTGGAAGAGATCTCTTTTACAAATAAATCCGCCTTTGCTCAAAAAAATTGTTATTTTATTTTTATTTTTATTTTTAAGTGCAAAATAGAATATATATTGTATATATATTCACTTAAAGGAATAATAATAAAATACAAAAAAAAAAAAAAAAACAATTAAAAAAATCTATATCCACCAGATAGCCAAACCAAACTATCAAGATATCTAGCCAACCAATCTATCAACATATCTAGACCAACTCGCGTTTTTAACTACATTTTTGGCATAGATGTGAATAATTATATCGTCGCTCTTATCGGACATATAAGGGTACTTTATTTATTTATTAAAAGGCTTTAACTGGGTTTCGAATATGTGTATTAACAATATATACTATTTACTTATTATACCCTTCTTCAATATAGAGAAGAGAGCTGTGATCAGTAGTGGGACGTTTACAGGCTAATTCAGTTCTATTCATTTCAGTGCATATTATATAAATCGAAAAATATAAAATAGTAAAAAATACATAAATAAGAAATACAATATATGACAAAAATGTAGTAAAAATGATAATTTATAAATTAAATACTACATATAATAATACACACTTTTCCCTGGAAAGGATGAAAAAGTTCTAAATCAAAAAATCAAAAACAACTTTATTCAAATTTCACGACCACCTTCGAATCGTCATTTTACAAATTAAAACATTAAAGTGATTATTATTTTTGTAATAGTAAAGCTACCACCGATTCGGAATGTAGATTCTGCAGAGAAGAAACGGCAAGTAACTCCGCAGTTACTCTTTTGAAAATAATATATAAACTGTGTACAAAATTAGTAATATCTTGCATGAAATACAGCGCCACTAATTTATGAGATACAGTAAATTAGTTCTAAAAAACATTGAATATTTTATTTTTTAATAATGAATAAGTCCGTAAACGTCCCATTGCTGGGTGATGACCTTTTCTTCGTATAGGAGAAGGGGTCGAGAGCTTAATCCACCACGCTGCTCCACGCTTCGGGTTGGTGGATAATTTCCTTACCACGACTAAAGATCGTTATCAGGTTACTTTGATGACAACCGGGACCGACGACTGTACGTGCTCTCCGATGCACGGTGGGGAGACCCACAAGGACATAAACCTAGACCGGAAACAAATATTTGTATAAATACAAATATCTGCCCCGAGCAGGAATGAAACTCGCGACTACCGGCGTTAAAGCGTCTTTGTAAAACTAGTTATAGTTTAAAAAAAAAAAAAAAAAAAATTACAAAATTATTAATAGTTTGTTATTAAAGAATGGGTACTTTAGGTCTTTTGTTGATGCTATATTGAGAAAATTTAAAAATGAAGCAAAGAATCGTTTGAGTAACAATGTAAAGGCCACTAATACTATCACATATTGTCGTTTTCCTTTTGTGTCAGGATTATCATATGATATTAACAGATGCTTCATTGGTACCAATGTGAGACTAGCTTTTTATAATTTATTAAAGGTTAATAGTGTGTATACAAAATTAAAAGATAAATTAAAGAAAGAAGAACGATGTAATGTAGTATACAAGATTCCATATGTGTGTGGTCGCTGCTATATAGGTCAAACTAAGCAATTTATAGAATCAAGAATTAAACAACATAAAAATGACTGTAAAAATGTAAATTTTGCAAAAGAAAATAAGACAGCGTTAGCATCTCATCATTTCGAACGTCAACATAATTTCAAATTTGAGAATACAAAAATTGTAGACAATGAGCCAAACTGGTTAAAAAGAAATATAAGCGAAATGATTTTCATTAAAGTTAATAATACGGTAAATAAAAGAACAGATACGAATAATTTAAGTATTATATACAATGACATTTTAAATGAATATAAATTAAAGAATAAATAATTTAAGCATACACAGGGATATAAATAATTGATATATTTTTCGAAATTAATATTAAATAATTATTAGTTTAGAATGAATTGTCATGTAGAATGACAACATTCACATTTATATGGCAATTCCGTTATGACAGTTGTAAGTTTTTTATTTTGCTTCATGTAACGTTGTTGGCGGGACGATTGGTTTTCTTGTAGAACATACATCTTTTAATCATCAAAAAATGATGACCCCGATGATGTAATTTGTAAAGATAAACAACGATGTGGGCGACATATATGTTTTGTTGAACGTGTAAGGTAATATTTCTTGATTATTGGCATCTTATGTGCTCTTTGAATGGATGATGCAACGTGGTTAATATCTTGTAATGAATTAATGTTTTTAGATTCCTGAAACTTAATTAATTAACAACTTATATTGTGATCAGAGGAAAGATACAGAACAATTAAAAATAATAAATCTTCGGGAAAGACATATATGACGTTCCAACAACTATAATGGTAAAAGAAAAAATAATGTTGTTTTGAATTTTAATGAAAATTAAAAATTGTTCGGATGAATTGTTAGCATATCTTCGTTTGTTTGTATAATGCATATTTTATCGGGTTGTAGGTTCCATCGGCGTAATGAATTTAGTAATTAACATATCAATAGAAAATAACGTTCAAACTTTGGCAGTAAATACATTGGTTTCGTTCATATAGAATTTAAAACAGATTAATACATAAACATATAAAGAAAGAAATTTTCTAAATTCTAAAGTTACTATATCAAATATACTTCAGTACAATATACGTTTATAATACAAGTTTAAATGATACAAAGAGAGGAAAAAAATAATAAAGATTCGGGACAGACGTATAGACGCTCCAGGCACTGCATATCATGGTAAACAAGTAAATATTATTTAATTTTGAATTTTGATGTTTGTTTGATATAAATTGTAAATTATTCATAAGAATTGTTATTGTACATTATAAAAAATACAGACTTAATTATGTTGTAGGTTCATTCAGCGGGGTCAAAATTTATAATAGAATATTTTTCCAAAAATGATATGAACAAGTTTAAATAATAGCGGATGATACCTTAGTTGTTTGTTTGTTTCAAGAAAATAATGATTCAGAAATTGTTTTTAAAAATTAAAGCTGTACTTAATGAAGTTGGAAATATAAGGATACTAATTAGACACTCTATGTAAAGGTAAATAGAAAAGAAAAAGTTTGTTCACCTCACTTATAACCTAGATTATGTAAATTATATATATGGCCTTTCACTTATGTATAACAATAAATTTGTAGATGCCTGAAGAAGATCTAATAAAAGATCGAAACGTCGCATGAATTTGCAATTGGTGTTTTTGATTGGTACCTGATGTCCTCTTTCCTGCTAACCAACAACATACTAGTTATAGTTTTCGACAAATCTATAAAATAACATACCTTTCATTGTAATCTGTGAACACTGGCTTTAGTTTAAATGTGCTTGTAGTATTTTACAGTCCTTGAATACTAAAATGCTAAAGTTTAAAGACTATAAAACCTAAGTTGTTTCAAATGTCAGTCCATCTATGCTTACTGAAGGAGAAATTAAACCATTGGCCTGCTTTAGATAGTTTTATATCATCAGGTGTTTATAAGAAATATAGATTATCCGCTCAACTACCCGTGTCAACTACTAGTTGACAAGAGTTTACAAACTAACCGCAATAACCGCAAGCGCCCGTGTCAAGTAATGGTCGCTATGGCTATATTGCCCATGTCACCTTTTTTTTGACACGGGCATTAGTACGCGAAGTGCACCTATCAACTACAGGTTGATTAACGTATTTATACTCAAAAACATTCAAAGCAGTCTGTCAAATTGCAAAGAAGAAATATATTAGTGATAAAATATTAAATAGTGTCGACAAAGTGAAATCTACTTGGAAAATTATAAGTGCGGAAACGGGTAAATTAAAAAGTAATGAAACCAAATATAAAATTAATATTAATGGAAAAATCATTACTTAAGACCTAGAAATTGCCAACGAATTTGAAAAATTCTTCACTCGCATACCGGTAGAATTAACTAAAACCCTAAACTCATCTACTCCCATTACAGAATCATTGTTGAAAACTAACGTACCACTATGTAATGTAGAATTTAAATTTAGTCATGTGAATAAGTATTGTATTTTAAAGACTTTTAAATTGTTAAATATAAAAAGAACACCAGATC
Organism: Euphydryas editha; assembly: GCA_036937285.1. Lineage (NCBI taxonomy): Eukaryota > Metazoa > Arthropoda > Insecta > Lepidoptera > Nymphalidae > Euphydryas > Euphydryas editha. The sequence continues at coordinate 1,058,920 of JAUPFZ010000012.1, forward strand.
TCTGGAGCATTTCTGTACATCTTATAAATTCCCTAATTGAAATAGTTGCTCCAGAACTGGCTTTAATTTTTAATAATTGTATTGATAGTGGTGTTTTTCCTGACTTGATGAAATTTAGCAAGTTAACGCCTTTATTTAAATCTGGAAGTACCGCAGATCCTTCTAACTTTCGTCCAATATCGGTACTTCCCACTTTCAGTAAAATCTTTGAAAAAATTCTCCTAGATCAACTTCAAAAACATTTTGAAAGTAATGAACTCTTACACAATAAACAATTTGGTTTTACTCGCAGCCGGTCTACTACTGATGCTGGAATTAAACTTTTAGAGACTATTTATGAGGCCTGGGATCAGTCACACGATGCCTATGGTGTATTCTGTGACCTTTCTAAGGCATTTGATTGTGTCCAGCATCAGACATTAATCAGAAAACTACATCATTATGGAATCCGGGGTACCGCTCTCAATTTTGTCACTTCTTATTTGAGTGACAGGACCCAAAGCGTGGTGATCAACGACAAGCGGCCCCCCGGCTCTCTTGTAATAATCCTACCTAATGTACCTAAAGGTTCAATTTTAGGTCCCTTTCTATTTCTGGTATATATTAATGACCTCCCTCACCTTGTTAGAGATGATCATGAGATAGTCTTTTTTTTTTTTTTTTTTTATGATAGTTGGATAGGCAAACTGGCAGACGTGCCACCTGATGGTAAGTGGTCGACGTCGCCCATGAACATAAACTAGTTTACCTGGAACTAGCCCAGCCAACTCATTTATGTGTTGCCTATCCTGAGACATATGATGTTAAGTCTCGGTGCCAGTAATTACACTGCCTGTCTTGCCCTTCTTTCCGAAACACAGCAAAGCTGTTTCACGGAAGAAATAAGCAAGATGGTGGTACCCATGCAGCCGGGAGCGCGGCACAGCGCATCCCTCCCACCGGTAGTCTTGTTTGCAGATGATACATCTTTACTGTTTAAAGTTAAACGTGGACAAAATTCACTCGACGATGTAAACAGAGCTCTCTCTAAAGTTATCCACTGGTTTCATGTAAATAATCTACTATTAAATGAATCCAAAACAAAATGTGTGAGATTCACTTTACCGAATGTTAAGTTGGCTACAACCAGTATTAGGATTAGGGATAAGGAAATAGAATTGGTCGATCAGGCTGTCTTTCTGGATACATATAACCTTAGATTCAAAATTACAGTGGGGTCAAAAAAATACGGCAGTTGACGGATATCAAAACCACGTGATTAGTATATTTCAGTTATTTCCACAGCATTATGACTTATGGTTTACTGCTGTGGGGAAACGCTGCTGATATTCAATGTATATTTATTTTGCAAAAGAGAGCTGTCAGAGCTATCTACGGTATGGGCACCCGTGAGTCTTTACGAAATAAATTTAAGGAAATAAAAATACTAACTGTTTATTCTCAATATATTTTTGAAAATTTATTATACACACATAAAAACAAAAATAAATTTGTTAAGAACTGTGATCGACATATTATAAATTTAAGAAATAAAAATAAATTGGCCATTCCTAATTTTAGGCTCCACAAAATAAGTAACTCTTTTGTAGGTAACTGTATACGCATGTACAATACACTGCCTGGTAATGTGCAAGACTTGTTCCTAAATAAATTTAAACACTCCATTAAATCCAAATTATGTAGTAAGGCATTAAAGATTTTTTAAATGACAAGGCTGCTTGGCAGTGACATGATTTGCTCGTTCTTTGTGAATATTTTTTTTATTTTGTATGTACAAAATATGATATGTTAAAAAGAGTACCGAGAGTTTTTTTTCCTCCGGCTTTTTTTCTCTCGGCCTACACTAGGAACATTATTACATTATTGTAATATTTAGTAAAGCCGATGATGAAATAGATGATGAAATTGTAGATGTCTACCGAGACATTTTTTTTTGACGTTCGTTGAGTGTGTGTAATCACCTTATAACGAATAAAATATTTTGATTTGATTTGATATATTAGATTATCACCGGTGGGAAATTACGTAAAAAAACGTGAGAAGCCTTGGGCAGTTTTGCAGTTAGTAAACTAAAAGGTCATTGCCCGGACACTCAAGCGGTTAGTAGCAAGCATGTTGATTTTTAGGACACCTTAAAATACCCAGTACTTGAACTGACGGTCATCAATCTTCTGATCATTATTTCTTGTAAAAAGACAAAAAATATATTTATAACCGAACCAATAACATCAGCTTAACTCCATTGGAAAGATATCACGAGTTAATGTAACATATTTTATTATAGGTGAACATTCGTAGATCTTATTAAAGTATTTTTAGAATTATGGGACCCTTATTTCGTTTTATTGTTTACAAAACAGTTTTTACGATGAGATTTCAATGTGAGCGTCCTGAGAGTTATTGCATCGATTTACGAAATTTTATGCTCAATATATATACTGAATTCTGTCTGACATTTCATATTTTTAAGATTTCAGACTTCAGGTTTAACTACACCCAGTAATGCCAATTATAATAACATTATTAGTTACAAAGAAACGAATCTTTGGCCTCATGTCATCAATATCATCTCGCATCGAGTTAGAAACATGTACCTAATCATTTTATATTTTGCAAAAGGCAAAAAAAATACTCTAATTATTTGTATTAGTGGTCGTCTAAGACGTAGTGGTCGACTAAGGCTAACATTTATTACAAAATTAAAACTTGAAGCTATTGAAATAATGTTATCACTGGCTGGTGTCGGCACTGGCTGTGTGTCGCTGCCATTTCCCAGTAATGAGTTGTTTACTGTCTGATTTAGTTCATGTTACAGTTTCATACCCATCCTTGCACCACTGACATTTCAAACGCTGAATTTGTCTTTTAAAATCTTCTCATGTTTGGCACTGACGATAAACATTTACGCAAGCCAGAACATCTCGGAAGAATTTCTAAGACGTGTAGGTAGATATGTCCGTCAACCAATATTGGAGCATAGTGGCAGATTATCCTCCTATTCTATTTTATAAAATAAGAGGACTTAGCCCAGCAGTGGGACGCTTACAAATTGGTACAGACAGTATAGATCTATCAATTGTCTTATGTTTTTAGCCATTACTCTATCGACTCATTTAATCTCCATCAAATTTTTTGTGATCAAACGATTTTATAACGACAAAGAGAATTTACATTCGATTAATCAAACAAATGTAGGTGTATCATTATAAATGACTTCGCATCGTCAATTTACATTTCAGCTACGTTATATAGGTGTGTTACATTAATTATATATAATAGGTAAACCGTTCTGGTGTACTGATGCAAAAAAAAATTCTTAACGACGACTTTTACGGGTTAGATTCCCGTTGATCTAGATGTATGTCCTTGTGGCTCTCTTCACTGTGCCTGAGAGATGAAATAAAGCCGTCGGTCCCAGTAATTATCATATACACCTGATAGCGACCGCTACTCCTAGTAGGAAAATTATTTGCTGTACCGTAGTGGATCTAGGTAACAAATTAAGCTCCAACCCTTTCTTCTACATGGAAAGTGTGCCTTCATGTAGCAATGAAAATGTTAACAAGCTGTTCCAGAAAATAGACACCACATAGATCCCCAGACACATTATTTCAAGAATAATTTTACGATTTAAATGGGGTACAATTCCACATAAACCATACAACGTTGTACTACAATTACTAAGAGTATGACAATAATATTAAATAACTCATAAAAATACTTACTTAAGACTTCCTTACTTTGATGTTTTGACGTTATTATAAATTAATATGAATCAGTTAGATATTTATATATTTATGTACAAATTTAGTGATATGAAAAACCTACTCAGTATTAATAATAAAAGTACAAAAAAAGAAAAACAAAGCGTTTCCTTTTTGTAAAAAGAAAATTTCAAAAGTTATTTATCATTTCAGTGTATTATATAATATACTAGCTTCCACCCGCGGCTTCACTCACGTGTTTGTTTTGACAAAAAGTAGCCTAAGTCCTTCTCCAGGATTCAGACTCTCCGTATCAAAATTCCTATAACAGCTTGGTAACAAAGACTCTCATACAAAAACGTTCCTCCAGGCTCGCAGAGTGCACAGTAATATTGCCCAGTCGACGCTTTAGTGATTTAGTGAATTAGTGATTTTTTGCGAAAAGAAGGTCGAAAGCGCCGTACTATAGGCGTCACTTACGCGATAATTTTAAAATTACGTTGTATTTTGGCCAAATTACACAAAATATTTATAAATTGTATCCTATAAAGTATATAGTATTGTGGTGGCTTATTAGCTATATGTATACTGTAAAGTTTCATCTAAATCCGTTCAGTAATTTTTGCGTGAAAGAGTAACAAATATCCAAACAAACTTTCGTATTTATCTTATTAATGGGAATATGATGAATATTCTAACATTAAAATACGAATATAGCACAATTTCGAATAATATAAATAGAATTTCCGACAATACAAATTGTTATACAGAGAATATAATATTTTCCGAATGATTATATTTTAAAAGATCAAAGGAGTTTGTACTCGGTTAAGGCAGGGTACATTTATATTTATTTCGGAATCCATGTCAACATGTGAGACTCTCTACGAAGAATTTTTAGGCTAAAGCGATGAATATTATTTATTTTAGAAATATCAATACGAATATAATAAAGCTAAAGAAATTGACAGTTCAGCTGTAGCGGTGCGAGTAGTCACCTAAACGCCGGTAGTCGAGGGTTTGATTTCCACTCGGGGTAGATATTTGTATTAGAACAAATATTTGTTTCTGTTTTTTTTTTTGAAAGGTTTTTCAGTTCAATTTAATTTAAAATAGTTTATACCTTAGAACTTTCTTATCTCAGGAATGCCCGATCCAATATTAGAAATATTTTGTTACAATATGAATCTTATATGGCTAAAGTTTAAGTTATCAACTTTTTTATCAAAAAGTGCCAAACTTGTGCTTTATATCATAAAACTGCTAAAACAAAAAATTAAAAAAAAGGTTTTAAATGTACATTACTCGTTCCTTAAGTCGAATACAAAATAATAATCTCTCAATTAATTAATATAGAAATAGAATTGACAGTTACATTAATTTCAGGGAACATGTCAAAAATCTTTGCCTATTCTGTAATCGATAAACGTTTAAAATTACAAAATTAATTTCAATTAATAACAAATGAATGACTTCTATAAAAGATACAACTACTGCTCCTAAGAATGGAGTAGTGCCCCATAAAAATCGAATCTGAATGAATCTGAACTTATACAACTTTCTAACTTAATGCAGATCAAATTACCCTAGAAATCTAATCTAAAAGATAAAAGAAATATAATCTAGTAGTAGTGCTAGTATATATAAGTAAGATAAAATTGCTCACTAAAACCTAGTCTTTAAAAAGTTTGTTTTCACAGCCAGCCCACAGCTCTAGTCGTTGTGGTCTTCGTAACTTTTAAGACAGATCTATTTTAAATCTACTATTTTTAGTGACCATGCAAAATTCAAAAGAACTATTCTAATAAAAAAAGTTACAATTTGAAAGTTCATCTATGAACTAATTTTCCAATAAAATACGATATTTTATCGTAAAAAAAACCATTCGTATCTGGTATTTTTCAAGTTAAAAATGCGCCATAAGTGATTTTCTCGATTTTTACAACGTACCAAATCATAATATTTTCGTGTCAATTATGCGTAATGAATTTTTTATGACGTCTGCTAAAAATATTACTACAGTATAACATAGTACATAAGGTCCGAATGAGGTTCTGTTTTGTCTTAAAAATATCTAATTTATTGTCTATTTTCCGAGAAGCTGATACTTTACACCGTTGTTATTGCAACTTAATGTTAATGGTTTTCGAACTCGCTGATATAAACATGAACTATACGTTCATAATATTAATAATATACCTTTTTCGAGTCAGCGTTTCGATTGAGTTACTCGTGGTCACGAGCTGACTAGAGTACCGCAACCTCCGACGGCAAAACGAGGACATTTCTTTGCCTGTTCTTAACTGGAAAATACTTGACAATACTTATTTTGTCCTTATTGTTATTTTATTATTACATGTATAACCAGATTTCACATTAAAAAAAAATTTAACATATTTATGAATCATTTTTAATATTCTGATGCTGATTTCTAATGATTGCTAGGTGTTTGTTTGGTGATTAATAAAGTTTTATGAAAAACACTTTTGTAAAAACAGAAAGAAAATAAAACAATGTATGACATACAAAAACCATTAATTTTTGACAGTCTAGTAACTCTTTTACTTCATTATTATAATAATAGTAATAAGATTAATAATAATTTCATCATTATTATCATATTAAAAGCACCAAATATGTTAATTTTGTTTCCTTAGAACAGTTAAGAGATCATATAAACGAGATTCAGTTTCACTTTAGAGTTTGTTATTATTATTTTGATATGATCTGTGTAAAGTATGTTTTTCAGAAATAATTTAAATTATTTAGCTTTTACACGGCACTTCACGAAAAACGTTCGTTTAAATAATAATAATATAAAACTAAAACATTTAATAATATACTCGTAGTTATTAGATTATGTCGTCCCGAATGAACTGCAACACTTCCCTCTTGATATCGATGTAAAGATTATAATATACTTTAACTACTTCAAATTTATTAGAGAGCAAGCATTAAGAAATGTTTTCCAAATATTATAAAATATAGCATACAATGGAAGTCTAACAGTTGCAATGAAATAAATCGTCTGGATTCGAACTTTCTTAGGAACATATGAGAGGAAAATCTTAAGTGAATAAAAATGCTACCTCTACTTTATACAGCGACGGACGCCAACTCAGCGGTCTGTCAGAAAAATTAATTTTAGTAGAAAAGCCATTCCATAAGTCATTTAATTTTTCAATAATTATTATCACAGTACTATTAAGTTTATTAGTAAGAAATAGTATGTAATTTTAATTGTTTTGTGGGCCATAATAATTATTAGGATGGATGAGAACGATTAACCAGTGGTAATTGAGAACATACATTCATACTTAATTTATTGTTACACACATATCTATGCCTGTAAAACGATAGATTAATACCACCCTTTCAGATATATATATATATATATATATGTATTTATATACAAATCTGAACGTATTCAAGGATGGTATAGGTAAGAATATATAAGGAATGTTGGGAAACCCACTCACTTATCAGTTGTATTAGATAATCGGGTAAATTTAGAAAAAAATAATAGTTTGTCAAAATAAGTTTGGTATTAAAAGTTTGATAATAATTTACTTTTATAATTGATTTATTTGCAGATTTATTTACAGACAGACTGAAAAAAGCATTTGTAATGTTATTTCATTTGTAGTTAGGTATACAAGTCACTACATGTTTTATTTGTTTTGTAATTTATCTTAAAGGATATTTATTGTCAAATTCATGCTGAGGTGGCGAAGAATTTATTTTATTGGACACACATAACTAATTACAGTCAACAAAAGCAAAACATAATATACAATACTGGACCAATATATCGACCCATTCGCCGCCGCCCCGCCATTGGACGGCCTTATGCAGTAAACGCAAGCAGAGTAGTTCTTATATTATTAAGTCACATGATCATAACAATAACATCTATAGATCCACCTCTTTATAAGGATGGTATATAGAAGCCGGAAAACCAATATGAAACTCTTTTGTAAAAAAAATTGTGTGTACGGAGTACACATGTCAGAAGTGAAACATCTTCGGCAAACTCAATTCAAAATTTTTTAATATTATTAGTTAAACAGTCTATTACTTATTTACGCGTTGTTTACGCGTTGGTAGGATACGCGACATCATACTATCTCATTCTCTCCTACACATTTTTGAAGTGAAACTTCTTTATCGGGGTTGGAAAGATTTTTTCGTTACGCGCCATCTTGCGTTACGCGCCATCTTGTTCTTGATTATTGCGTATTTCATTCGTTTTTCAATAAACACATGCGCAAGGAAGATTCCGAGTTTTAGTAGATTAAATCCTATATATAAATAAATAGTTAAACTAAATAAATCAAATATCAAATTTTGAATGCTACAAAATGTGGCTCTCGCAGGGTTTTGAACTTGCAGCTCTCGAGCGATATACGAAATTCAATTCGCGTTGGCAGCCACTGCGCTAGCAATCTCTAAGATTCTTGAGAGAAATTAAGTATCACTATATAGAAGTTTGCAGTTATTGTATGATGTATTCTATAGTGAGTAGGTAATTCGAATATAAATATGTCCGAACGCAAACACAGGACTCATATAATTACGATCGTATAAAAAGTAAACTGTTTTTATTATAAGTTTCACTTCTTATGAGTGTACGCTAGTACACGCAATTTAATTTTTTTATTTGTGTCTCTTACCTGTCGTTTTTTCTGTCGCATCCCGTCACGCGCATCACAATGATTCTAAAGAAGTTTCAATTCAAAAAAATTCATTTCTGGTATAATTTTCTAACTTACAAACTCATATAACAGATGAAATCTCATTATTCTACATGTCAAAAATATTTTAATAAACTATACTTAGAGCTGAGGATATGTTACAGAGTACTAAAATTATATACATACGAACGCAAAAAGGATATATACACTCGCGTCGGCATTTATGTTGACAATGTGTCAATTTTATAAGATCAACACGATACAAGTCTAAATTATATTATATCAGTGGCATATTGGTACTATTGTAACCTTCTTTACACTCGTAATTGATAGTTAAAAGAAGACACATTAAAAGCGTATTTACGTGGTTTTGTCTTAGATCAAATATCGAAACTCAGTGAGCGAGGCGGTCGGAAAGTAAGTTGACGTGTACACTTATTTATTTTTCGTCGCTTATTATTCTGTGAAAACCTGATTTGCTTTTATTGCTTTGCATTTTAATTGTGTTATCTTGTTTAAAGACTAACATTAAAACAGTTTTTATATGAAGATATTTTTATTTTTAATTACAAGATGCCTAAAATTAGAGAGTTAACGATAGCAGAGCGTGAACAAGTATATAAGAGAAGAATGAGAGGAGATAGATTAGAAGTGATAGCCATAGATTACGGATTATCACGGAAGGGTATCAACCGAATTGTCAAGAAGATTAAAATCACAGGATCTGCTCGTAATCAACCAAGAACAGGAAGAAAAAGAAAAACAGCATCTCAAATGGATCGAATTTTTCGAAAAGAAGTACGACGTAATCCATTCGTTACCGCTAAAGAAATAAAAGAAGAACTGAATTTACCTATACAGTTGACACAGATTAAAACTAGAATTGCTGAAGCAAAGTTACATGGCCGAGTAGCCAGAACAAGACCATATATTTCATATAGCTGCTCAGGTACGGTTACAGTTTAAAAATATATATACTAATGAACCAATGTCTTTTTCGGAGAATGTTATCTGGAGTGATGAAAACAAGTTTGAGTTATTATCTAATAAAAGACGAAAAATGGTTTGGCAGAGAGTTAAATAAGCATATAAATTAAATTTAATTATGGCGACTGTTAAGTAAGGCGGTGGGTCAATTATGGTATGGGGTTGTTTTGCTACAAAGGCTTAGGGAAATTAAATATAATTGATGGCATATTGACAGCCGAAAAGTACATTACTATATTAAAAACTCATCTTCTTGAAACTGTAATAAAAATTAGAAATATCGGGTTGTTTAGTTTCCAACATGACAATGACCCCAAACACACCCCTAATTTTTTTTATCAATTTCCACAAAAAAATTATATTATTACGTTACCATGGCCTCCAAAAAGTCCAGATCTTAACCCAATATAACACTTATGGGATAAACTCGACCGCTCTATTCTACAACGGGGGCTCTACAACAAATCACGTTTTCTGAAGCATTGAAATGAGAGTGGTCTAATATACCTATTGAGACATTTAAGAAAGTAGTCTGAAGTATACCATCAAGATTAAGGGAAATCATAAAAGTAAATGGGTATCATACGTCATACTGAAATTTTGAAATTCCGTGTAATTTTTTTTTTTTTAATTATTTGTCAACATATTTTCCGACTTGTGAATTTACTAAGTTTTATTAATATTTTCAGAATTACTCATTAAATATAGGTGTAGATATCTACTGTGTGTTCTTTGTATCACGAAGTAATAAATATATAAACCCTAATATTATTCAATGATCTATAATGAAATTAGCAATATTTTTGTTTCCGAAATTACCTTGTCAACATAAATACCGACGCGAGTGTAAGTAATTAATAAAACGCAAAGGTTAATAAAACCCAGCCTGATAATCATCGGCGAATTTCTGTGCAAAAAAGTTTTTACATGGTATTTCAATGCAAGTATGCCAATTAAATTTGCATGTATGATTTGTTAGCAATAAAAAAAAAACGAAATATGTCTAGACTTCAATTGTAACCTATGAAGTCATACTTAGCCGGATAAAAAAAACTAAGACAGGATATCTGTAAAAGAAAAAAAACACGTATTTGACATTCGACCGACGATAAAATGGCACTTAAACTGTGAGGCGTCGCAACTTTTATGTAGACGAATTGAAATAGGTCACAGTTTAAGTTTCGACTGGTATATTTTCTCGACATTATATACTTGTATTCTAATTTAAATATGTACCAAAAGATATGTATTTATGTATGTACTGTATTTGAAAAATTAGGTTTTTTAAATTGTCTACCCTTTAATTGAAATTAATAAAGACAATTTTTTATTACTTAAGCAACTTGTAATATATCAATAACGAACAAAAAACTCTTTTAGTTGATACAGAACTCTTCTTCTGTTATTGCGAATATCCCATAATTTTAAAGATATACAAGATAAAGTAAAGCACAAGGCAATTAACACATCTTCTCAAATTTCAATCACATTGATAAATATTACTTAATTTAATAGATACTGTAACAGCCAACCACATAATTATGTCTCGTCAACTGTGAAAAGGAAAAGTTGGTACTGAGGGACAAACCCAGGGAGATATCAACGATCAACGATGACGGAAAAAAGGCCAAAGTTTTTGGAATTAAAATATGTACGATTCGTGGAATTTTAGTTGAATTATTCACGTCATCATATTGCCATGTGGTGACTGACAGAGAAGAATAGTCCCGACCTCTTTCTTTCTGAGGTGTCGTAAAAGCTGACTGAGGGACATAATGGTGCGAGCATATATATTTATTTCTATGTATGTTTATTACAAAAAAAAAGTATGTATATCAGTCGGCTGTTACCTACAATACAGATAATAGTTGCCTATCTTAGAAACAGACGATCGTGTGTGTGTGTGTGCGTGATTGTGTTTGTGTGTGTGTGTTAAACAATATTGTTTTATTTATTCAAAGGTTCGATTAAAAACCATATTCTTTATTATTTTCTAAATTACAAATTATTTTGTGTCAGGAGAAGGGTCTTATTGGACTTGTGTCTAATGGGTAAAATCTATATCCCTAAAGACGGTTGATTCTACCTAGATTATACCTAATATCCTTGGGTGACCGAACGACATAGGTACGCTTTTTCGACCGTATATAATTTAGAAATATACGAAACAATATTATGTTATGGGCCTATTTTATATAATTCATTGAAAATGTTTAAATAGCTACATATAATATAACTTGTTGTCATTTTATGATGTACTTTTGTAGTTAGTAATAAAAAAGCTCTCGTCCAATGTGGGTGATTCACTTCACAAACAATATGAATTAATGATAATTTTAAAAAAAGACCTTATATTACCCTATTATCTTATTTATGATTGATTCATCATCATCATAATTATCAGCTATTGGATTTATTATTTATTAATTATTATTAATTATTTATCCACTACTGAACGTAGCCTCCCCCCTATTGACCTCTAGAGTGACCGGTTCGAAGCAGCCTCTATCCAACGGATTCCGGCAACTCTCCTCAAGTCGTCTGTCCATCTCGCGGACGGCAGTCCAACACTGCGTATCTATCTAATATGTACTATACTATTTTTCTAAGGTAGACAGCTTTAATGCCTGTGTTGTAGATAACAGCACACTGATATACCTATGTTTTTTTTTTGTAATTAATATTAATAATACATATAAATAAGACATATGTAATACATATATAGATAAACATATACTACACCCAGATTTGATTACTAACAAAATATTTACCAAATACAGATAAAATAATGTTCTAAACTGTATACAAGAATAATAAAAGCGGAAACGCTCTAAATACATCCCTGTGTGTTAGCAAAAATTTCAAATGACCCAAATCATTCACGGAGATTAACGGTAACACATACGAACGCCATTCTTCACTGGATAAGCACTAGATGTACGTAGACACTCATTATCAAAACCTTTTTAACCTTCGTTGGCTGTTGCTAAGTTAATGTTAATTATAATTTACGTTTCGGTCAAATTGGGTAATAGTAGTCGTACTGTTCTCTTATATTTACGCGAATTTTACACATTTAATTGAAAGTCTATAACGGATTTTATCGCGCTTATTTAAAACTTTACAGTTTAACGATATTTTAAATTATTTCCCGACGTTTCGGACCCTTTACAGCGTCCATGACCTCGGGGGACTGAGGTGGTGGGTGTCCGAATAATGTCATTATCATATTATGTAAAGTTTTAAATAAACGCGATAAACTCCGTTATAGACTTTTAATTAAAATAAATAGTAGTCGTAATCAATATTCGTATAACGACTAAATTGATTAATATATTTCCGAATATAAGAAATTATTAATAAAAACACTATTTTAAATGTCTCCAAAATTCAATGGAGTCTATTTTCTCAACCAAATCTAATAAAATACACTGTATCTTCTCTATCATATGACATTGACAAAATAATTTGTGTCAAATCGATACAACTAAAAAGCCTTACAATAAATAATTAAATTTAATTGAAGCATGTTTTGTATCAACTATTACAAATAACTAATAAGCACGTGTAATATATATTTTTCTTTCTACGTATTCTATTTCTGAAACATGTTGTGATTACGTTAGTAAATATTTACAATTTAGCAATGTTATCTATGATATAGTAGGATTATTAACTAAATGTAGAGCTGTTTGTAGACTCTAAATAAATAAAAATAAAAAAGCAATGTAACGCTGCGTTTAATTTTCTTATTCTATTTTTATGGTAAATCTACTGTTAAGAGAAAATCACTAGATTTAAACACGTACTATATTCTAACTACGTTCGCTTCTAGTCGGAGTTAGTATTAGTTTTAATGAATACTAAGCAACCAATGCATTGTATTACTGTATTCCGTTGAAGTTTGTGTCCGTGATTGTAACATTTTGTGTATGAAACTCTAAAAACTAATCGGTACTAGTGTACTGTGTTATATAAGTATATAATGATAAAGAACGATTTATCTATTTCTTAATTCCAACGCGCGAATCGCAATATGAAATGTATTTTGTGATTACCGATTTGTAAAATCATATTTATTAATAATAATAACTTATAACGTTACAACTCAACAGTGGAGATTTAAAATATAAATCAATCTAAAAATATTGTTTCGTCTTTATATAATGCAAGTGAAATCAAATGGTCGTCTAGTCTGACAATAAGTAACAATCAAGATATAAGTTTACAGCCTACAGCTTACAAACGGAGGCCATGTTTTATAAACAGACCTATTACAGCGTAGGTACTACTATTTGCAGAGTGAAATAGCAAACATATTTTGTCGAGTAAAAAATATTTTGTGAATCGCTAGTCGGCTACGCGAGCAAGAAAGAGTCACGTCAATGGAGGCAGCCGGTCGGCTACTCTTTTTTTTTACACTGTGAGCGTTAGATCGGTGCATAAGCATTCTCGTTTAAAAAATAAATGAAATGAAAGAATCAACCTTATTTCGATATCACAAAACTCATTTTTAAATTCAAAATATGCTCTCCTCTCCGAGCCGGTCTATTTGAACTAACCCTAATGCAACACCCAGTGTCTGTAACCACTGTGTCAACTTGTCTTCAGTGGACAGCTGTTTGTTATCATAATAAAAGTTAATTATCAATATACGAGTACATAATTTATTTATTTATTTATTTATTTATTAAGTAAACCAACAGCGTATTACAATAAAACTTACTAACTAATAGAAGACAAAACTAATATGGCCAATAACAGGTTTACCTTAAACTACAAAAAATATATATTAAAGCTAATTGATACGCGCAAGCATATAAAATATACCCCAATTTTATATAGTAAATAAATAAATACATGTATGTTTATATGTGAGTATGTATGTGTGTATACTTTAGTGTACCTATGTGAGTACATGTGTATATGGGTTGAGTTCAATGGCACCCTAGCCCTATGACAGGGTCAAGGGTTCGATGCTCAGTAACCACTATTGTGCCTAGAATCTCTGAACCGAAAAGTTCTTATAAGATATATTATAATTCAAGTAGTATGAGGGTGAGAAAAACAAAACGCTAATTACCATTATTGCCAATGGAATTTATAATCTCTCGGACAAATTTATTTTTAGGATTAAGAAACATATCAACCTGGTTAAAATTTTTATTGTATCTATGTGTAATGCGGGGCAAGACAGAATTTTTTGCATAGTTTGTGTAATGACGAGGAATATGAAGTAATGCTGTATGACGCGTGCGATATGTCGGTACCCTAAAAGCAATCATAGATACAAGCTCTGAACAGTCAACCTCACCACGCAGGATATCATACAGCAAAGACATCTCTTGCACTACACGCCTCTGCTCTAAAGTCATTAGCCCGTGTCTGGCGCAGCTATCCTCGTAGGATTGTGACGTAATATGGAGACGGGAATCTAGATGATTTATGAATAGTCGTTGTATTCTTTCAATGCGGTTCTTATAAATTATATAATGTGGAGACCATATTGAGGAAGCGTACTCTAAAATACTTCTCACATAGGCGTAGTATACTAACTTTATGGCTAATATATCACTAAAAGGCTTGCAAGCACGCAAAACAAAGCCAAGATTGCGATAGGCCTTATTGGTTATATAGTTAATATGCTCTGATAAATTCATTTTACTGTCCAAATGTATTCCCAAATCTTTGACGGTATTAGTTTTTTTTATGGGGATGCCGTTAAATTTGTAGGTATAAGTAATGGGATCCTTTTTTCTAGAAAAAGTAATAAATTCACATTTACTGATATTAACAGTGATAAAGTTTTTATTATAGTAATTATATAAACTGTTTAAATCATTTTGGATTAGCTCACAATCTCCTAAATTTCTTATCTTTAAAAATATCTTTTTGTCATCTGCGTAAAGTAAATGATTAGAGTATTTTATACATGATCCTATATCGTATAGATAAACATTAAATAGCAAAGGTCCCAGATGCGATCCCTGTGGAACGCCAGAAGGTACACTAATAAAGTCCGAGCGATAGCCACCCACCACGACAGCCTGAGATCGATTTGTGAGGTAGGACCGGATCCAACGAAGTAAATCCCCATGAATACCGAGGGCGTCTAACTTATTTATTAAGGTGACATGATCCACTCGATCGAAAGCCTTTTCAAAGTCGGTGTAGATAACATCAACTTGTCCTCCGCGTTCCATATTTTCCAACACATAAGTCGAAAAACAAGCTAAGTTAGTAACTGTTGACCTTTTCTTCATGAATCCATGTTGGCTATCTGGTATATATGGAGCTATCACAGGCTGCATTATATTATATACAATGCTTTCAAATAATTTGGCTACTACATTTAAAATTGAGATGCCTCTGTAATTTTCTATTTTACTACGAGAGCCCTTTTTATGTATTGGAATGATATGAGACGACTTCCATCTTTGCGGAAAAACGCCCTCGAGTAGAGACCTGTTAAATATCAAATTTAATGGAAGTGCGAGAGTGTTTGCGCACTTTGACCAAAATATGGGGGGAATTCCATCGCTTCCAGCGCCTTTATTAGTATCTAGTTTAAGTAATAATTTCTTGACAGTTTCAGTAGATGTCTGTATACTTGACAAAGTGTTTGTACCTATGGAGTTGCCGTCACATACACTCGTAATAGAACTATTATCAGAATTGCCGAATACACCTTTAAAAAATGCATTGAAACCGTCGCATATTTCTTTTCCGTCGCTAAATTTAACGTTACCTAAGCTCATACACTTAGGGTACTTTGACTCACACCGCATACCCTTTATAAATGACCAAAAAATCTTGGGATGTGTCTTTATATTCTCTTCGGATGACTTAGTAAAATTTTCGAAGCACTGTTTTTGAACTTTTCGCTCTCTGGCACGCAGCATTGAAAACTCATCATAGTCTAATTTATTTTTGTATCTCTTCCAACGTTTGTGAGCCTTATCTTTCTCTTTAACTATTTTTATTAACGCTGAGGAATACCATTTAGGATATGTGCGTTTAGCACTTCTATTGAAACGCAAGGGGACATATTGGTCAATGCAATCATGAATAACAGTGTACAACACGTCTACAGACTCGTCAACAGTCTTGCGATGTAAAAGTGAATTCCAGTTAAGACTGATAAGATGAGCGTTGATCTTTTCGTAATCAGCTTTTCTAAAATTGTGTCTAGGAGTATTTGATTCTTGTAGAGGTACTATGAATAAGTCCGCAATGTTTACGGTAAACGGTGGGTGGGCACGATCAACTCCCACTAGGGCCGTTGAGCAATGATCAATCGAAAGAGAGAGATTGGAAAATACTAAGTCCAGAATATTGCCGGCGTAGTTTTTTTGTAAATTATACTGCTTCAGCCCAAAGTATTCAAAACTCTCAATAAGGTTCATACTTGCATTTTGTATCTCAACTGAACCCCTCTTTAAGAACATAGGCCCACGATCATCCCAAGAAACACACGGCAAGTTAAAGTCCCCTATAATCAAATAGTTATCGTTGGGGTTATTATCAATAACGCTTCTTGTCATACTGATAATAGTATCAGTGTGAAAGGGCATACGACGAGGGTCGGGAGGTACATAAACGACACATATATGTAGGTCGACGGTAGCAGAGCATAAACGCGCTGGCATTTTTAGCCATAGTGTTTCTGTACACGCACAGTTGTTCAAGTCAAGACGTATGGCGCCTAAAGTCCTACGAATTATTATTATAACACCGCCACCGGTTACTTTACCACTAGCAACCAAGTCACGATCAAAACGGAAAACCTCGTATCTATCGTCACACAGCTCTTTGTCAAAAATACCTCCATACAACCAGGTCTCCGTCAAAACTATAACGTCATAGTCATTACATAGAATGTTTTGACGGAGCTCGAGACACTTTGTTCTGAGTCCACGAACATTCTGGTAATATATATTTAGCTTCTTATTCGCCATTTATATAAAAGAGATATTATGCCCGAAAATATAATAATAATATAACATATTAATTCACATCTAAGTTTATAATCTGAGGCTGTCAGCGTATTAAAATAATTGTAAAAACCAAAATTTTTAATATATCCGCTGAGGTGTAAGCTTGCGCAATAATTGTAAATATTAAATTTCATATACCAAATATTTAAATATAACATGTTAATTCCATTATAATAATCATACAAATGAGTGCGGTGACTCCACCAACATTTATTATTAAGACTACTCAGTACTAAGATGACCGATTTACTTTTATCCACGGCGGTAAGGACAACAGTTAAAAATAAAAATATAAACAAAACAAGATACACAGGATCAAGACACATAATAATTATTATAATTGTACGAGGCATACAATGACAATCTTTGTAGAGGGTATTATGAAAACAATGTTGTCGGCTGAGAAACAGATACAATAGAACGTGTACTACAGTATATTCATTAAAAGATGGTGAGTGGTTACGCTCAGAATTGGTTCGTGTATAAGTGTAAGTCATGTGGTGAATAAAAATAATCAATAGTATAATACCCATTTTTATAGACAGATGAGTTAATATTATGATTGTGTATAGTATTAAATAATATGATATCTGGCACGTTAAAGAATCTATGAAGTTGAGCATATACATTTTCTTTTTCTTGATAAATAAACAATTTTCAAAATTTGATAAAGGTTTAAAGTATAGCGTTATATGACTTGCGCAAATAGTATCCGTGTAACTAGAGTTAGTTGAACTTACATTATAGCACTGTATACTTGCTTTACTTACATAATAATTATAAAAAATAATGAAAGAATAATAAAAGTAAAATATTAGAACAAGAACAAAATTGAATTTAAAATAAAGTACTTGTATCTCACAATGGTGCACTCGTGTTGAGCGAATCATTAATGTAGCAATACATTTTATACCTGGAGATTTTGAAGCGGTCAAAGAATATGTGTTATGCACAATTCCAGATATAACATAGTATTGATATTTAATAATAAATTTAAAAGCATATGCTAAGAGAAGATAACAAATAAATATCAGTAACAATGGATGTAAACAGTTGCTTAGTACAATAAAAAAAGTAATAAATGATCGTTTTAATTTTAGTGAATTCTTACTATGTCGCTCTCCTCTGTAATTTGAATAGCAGGTGATGTATCGTTTTTCCGAACAAAAATTCTGCCATTTTTTGTCCAAACATAACGGTACTGCTTGGCTTTAGCTGCCTCTCGACATTTTTTTAATATTTGCTTATTGACTGGAGAAAGGTGCTCATTAATATAAATAGGCTTGGAGTCACCGGATATATTAATGGCCTTAGTTGTTAAACGGTTTTTCCGCGCCCCCGATATAATGTTGTCCTTCAACAGTCGAGACTTCAGTTTAACGACGATATTTTTAGGCCTGCCATGAAGTTTTGTTTTAGGGGTAATACGATTCGCTTCCAAAATCTCGTCCTGAGAAATATTGACACCAGAATTCTTCGCAATAGTAACGACCAACTCCTTGAGGTTCTCGCTTTTAATTTCTGGAATACCTACTAGTTCTAGATTAAGTAGTCTATCTCTCTGATTCATTGCATTCAATTCAAGCAAAGTCGTCTTATTATCTTTTACTAATGATTCGATCCGAGTTTCAAGTGTATTAATAGCTTTATTTTTTTGTTCCAGTTGATTAACCTTTTCGTTTAGCTCGTCGTGCTTATCACTATGGAATTGCAATGATTTCTGCAAAATACTTACTTCCTTTACAATTTCGTCATGCGAATCAGCCAAAGATTTTAATGATTTCTTCATTTCGATATGATCCTTTCTGAAGTTTGCCAATTCACCTTTTATATCAAGAAAAGATTCGTTCAACTTAGTGAAATCAGATTTGATCGTATTAGTTAAGCTATCATTGCTTCCGGAAATGCTCCTTTCAATATCGGTTTTCCAATTATTAAGTGAAGTCCAAATTTTATTTGAGAAAGCTTCAAACATTTCGGTAATTTCGTGGTCGTACTTACGTTTTATGCGGCTGGTCCCATCACTTGTATTGCTTAAATCAGGATTGGACCCGTATAATTTACTCGGTGATCTTGATTTATTTGGTGAGCGTAGCATACTGATAGAATAGTAGCAACTCTGTACCGTAAGTAATCTTTGACTGCGCGTATATGCACTACCAAGTGACAACTTATATTAATTCTTCAAGCGAGCCACACGATAATGATTCTTAAGTCGTAAAACAAAGATACTGAGGTCGTAAAGCAAGAAAATTTATTTTATTAGAAACACTCGGCAACACGTCCACTCGTCACAAAGTTCTAATGCGATGCGAAGATAATAATATTGTTATTGAGTAAACTAAATTAAACCAACTGTAAAGTGTTATTAATCTTAATGCACGTTTCCTTTTTTTGTATACATTATTTATTATTCAATGAATTTATTTGATATATGTGACATTTTTTTTAATTTATAATATTATATATATATAAACCAATTGTCATTTAAGTAAGTCAAACACCTAAGTTATAAATTGTTTTTAATCTAAAAGAATTTTATTTTTCTGACGAATTTAATTGTAAAATATGACGTTTGGAAAATTTCTTATTAATTATACTATGTAATGATATTTAAATGTTATTAATGGTAATAATATTTATTAGTATTTAATTTATTATCCGAGCATCAGTATTGTGAATGTCGTGCCCAAGTATAATTGAGGATACACGACCTATTTAACAAGATGCATGTACCTTAGATAAGTTTGCTCTGTATCATGAGTTGATGAGCCTTGAATAAATAAATAAATACACTGTAATAATAGTCAATTTTCGCGGTTACTACAAGGCACAACTTTGGCTAGTTCATAATGTGATTTATTCCTATTATTTATCAGAAGGATGTGGACAACAATACGGGCATAATGCTAGAGATATTTTTGTTGGACAGTTTCCATGGAACTATTTTAATCGTAATGACTCTCACTAAATCATGTACCAATACTCGTATTAGCTATGTTTGCAATCAATCTTTTCTTACTTAGTGCATAACCTTTTTAATGCTTAGTAACTAAGGATTTTTTCTTTTTTTTTTCTCTTGTTATAGGATGAGTTTACGATTTTTGAAATATTTTGCACTATCTTATGAATTTGTTTGCTGTACGGTGACAGACAGAAGAGATAGTTCTGATCTTTTTCTTGCAGAGGTATTGTACAAAGTGACTAAGGCCATGGTGGTGCGAACAACTGGTTATAGGCAGTAGTATCACCATATTCTGCCACAACACACTACGCTCGCCAACACGCCTGCCAAGCGAATATTGGCAATCCAAAGAGTTTTTATTGAGAAAGACGGAAAACAATACTTCATTATTTACTATTATCAACTCCTAATTTCTGTGTATTAATTTAATCAAAGCTCACTTTTTCAATAAAGCGATCTCAAAGTAAATTGCCTAGCAACGATATCACTAGACACTCTTAACCCGCTGACCGATGATTCTTATCTCTGACCTGGTTAGAGGTCTCATCTTGAGATCAACCCTTGATAGGGAACGTGCTGAATATTTACAAAGAAAAAATATGAGCAAGAGCTCGTTGTAGTGTTCGCTATTGTAATTGACTGCAGTTCCTTTTATTCCTTTCATTTTCCTTCTGATCGTAATGGTACATATAAACAAGGTGTAAAATCTATCGTAGTTGCGTTTTAATTATCTATAATGGCATTGCTTGTATTAATTTATCTGAGAAAATATTCCTTTATATTTGGTCTTCTCCTTTAAAAAACATGTTAAAAATTTAATTTATAAAATATATCGTTACATATTAATAATAAACTACCCCAAAAAATATTCCAATTGAGAATCCCCATCAATAAAAACATGGTTAAAATTAGAACCTAATTAAATAATATTTTCATTTTATATTCATTCGCTCAAAAGTATAACAACGTAATTAAAAACAAATATGTACCTACATAAAATTTAACAAAAAAATTGAAAAAGAATCAATCACCACTCTTGTTGTAAATTACTTTATGTATATAAAATCGTGTATGAAATAATCAGATAGAAAGTTGCACTGCTGAGCAAAGGCCTTTTCTCCGTATAGAAGAAAGATTAGAACGTTATCCACTACGCGTCTCTGCTGTGGGTTGGTGAAAAATGTATCTACTATTAGTATAGATCTTTATCTGGTGTCTGTGATAACCACAGATGTACTATATTTTGTTTTTGAGACACTCGATATGCTGTTACTCTAGTGCGAGCCGGAACCAGAGAGGACGCTTTTCGCCTGCGCTATAGACTCGAAAGACGCCGTGCTTTAGCGCAGATAATAAGATTAAGAGAGATCCTCAATTCTAAATGTAAACAATCATTAACAAAAGACATATAGAGCAACCGGGACCGATGGTTTAACGTGTTCTCCGGGGCTCGATGAGAAGACCCACAAGGACATACACCCAGATCACAAAACAAATGTATAATAATTTAACATATACAAATATCTCTCCCGAATTGGAATCGAATTCACGATTGTTAAGGCAACACTGCTTTAAGACAACTACTCTGCACCATAACGGTCGTTTCAATAAAATTTCAAATATTCAAAAAATTAAAAAAAAGTAATTTGAATAAAATTCCAGCGATACTTACTTCGATTTGTGACCTTTTACTAAGAGTTCGAGATTAAATCAATTTACAAAGTTTTTCACTTAACTCGATTACTTAGATACAAAACTGAAATAGGATTAAGTCTGTATAGAGAAAATAATCAAATAATAAAAAATATAACGCCACATTATAATAAAAGAAAAGATTTAAGTAAGATTATATTATAATAGTATTAAACATAAAATATAATTTCTTTTCATTAGGCCGCTATCATGCTTGCGTTTGTTCAGCGTATCTCCGACGCTTGAGCAGCGTCCGTGCTGCATGCACGCAGCGTGTTGCGTAGATAACTAGCGTAGCGCTCCTCTTCGTAGCGATTTCACTTCACGCGCTACGCGTACGCCACGTTCGTGTTGCCTTACGATTGAGAAAAGCTTATTGTGTTGTCGGCTAGTTCTGGATCTAAATTAGAATAGAAGGCCCTTATATTTCGTTAAATTTTGATACTTGTCAGTACGGATTTTACACATTCCATCATTTAAAAAACGAAAAGAAGAGCGATAATCTATTATCTTTAAGAGAATGTTTCTGTACCACAGTACAAATTCTTTAAAACTAAATATATTAACAAAAACAAATTTTTACTTTTTAATTTTGACCATAATTTATTTTTATTATCTATTATTAGAGCTAGGATACTACAAAGTTACAATAGGTTTTTTTTTTGTAATATGTAGTTACCTGTCACGTTTTTTGTATATATATAGCTGTGTGATGAACGCACTAATAGACAAACAGGAGACTTAATAATAATAAATATTCTTTATTGTACACCATAAAGAAATACACAAAACAAAATTGAAACATACAAAGAAAGATGTACTTACTAAAAGGATCTCTTTATTCAAAAGATTCATTAATTCCTTTTGGTAAAGAACTATAAAAACAAATGCTATCAGTATCAATTTAAATAGCATATTATTTTTAAGTTACAAATTTGTACGGTATCTTTAATTCGAAATCTTTATGAAGAATATTTAATTTTAATCCTGCTTTTCTATTAAATTTCAAAAATATTAACAATTGTCGTGATTTACATATGTAAGCATTTTTACGAGTTTGTCGATTTTCAATTGATAAATGAATGTATATGTAAATATAATTTATATATAAAATATATGAATTTTATACATTCTAGTAATTTAATAAATTAAATATTAACATTGAAGAAAAGCTGTATTGATTATCGTTGATTATCGTTGCTTTGTAAAATATTATTAGTAATTAGACTATCAACTAACTCATTGTTTAATTTAAAAAATCAAAAAACCCGACTGCGTAAAATACTCTTATTATAAACTAAAAAGAATAAAACAATTTATTAGCTTTCATTACACCCATACATGATACTCATATTGCTACAGTAAGAAAAAACAATTCAACTCCCCCTCCCCCTCATCCCGCCATTTGCAGGCGCCATTTTGAAAATTTATAAAGCCTATGTCACTACTTCAATTTAGACAAATCCAACAACACCTCATATGTCAAAAACCGTCCAGCCGTTTGGGCTGTAGGGCGTGCCAAAGAAATGGACATACATACATACATACACTCGAAAAACATAACCCTCCTTCTGTCGCAGTCGGGTAAAAAGGACGTTACTGTGATATTTCGGAACTATAATCGGATCGCACGGAGTGCGAGTAAATAAATATAAAAATATAAACACATAGGTAAAATATGATTTTTACATTTAAATTCTGGAATAATTTTTATGATAAAAAATTACCCAAACATTTTTTTATATTTATACTAAGTAGTAATACATTTTCATACACATTTTAAGAGTAAATTAGTGATAAAACGAGTACGCAGCTCAGAATCCATTAGGATTAAATCAACAAGACTGATGGAGAGGATTTTTTTATTTTTATTTTTTAGAATAAATATTTTTCGAAAGTGTTTTCTTAATATTAGTACATTTATAAAACAAGGGAATGAAATGAAAAGGTCAAAGAGCATTTCCCTCATATAAATTCGAACTACTCCCTAAAGGGTCGGGCTGTCAAAAAACATTCTCACGTCTCTACGTCAAATGAGTATTTTACACTATTTTATTTTTCTAGAGAGTTCATAGATTTCTCGTCCTAAGGATAAATATTTTATAATCAATTTATAAACTAGATATTCCCTTTAATTAAATGCTCGTTTTTTTTTCGATTTTTTCTTGTCAAACTCAGCATATATTTATATAAATTAAAATCAATCAAAATAAGTAAATAAATATAATTAACATACACACAGGGTCGCTTATTCCTAAGGTAGGAAACTTAATACCTTTTTTTTAATAAATGTATATATGTACATGTAACTTAAATATTAATCGACTTGGGACGAGAATGGAATCCACAACTCTGGAGCGTAAAGCAGGATCCACTACCAACTGCGCGAACAGGGTAGTCGGATTCTAAAATCCAACCTGGTGCAAACCAGACTATTTGTCTACCATATTCAAAACTTCAATAAACAAGTTTATTTTTATTTTTATGGAAAACCCCTATTATAAGTTATTTATTTATTTTTAGTGTCTGTTGCGTATGTACGACAACCGGTCTGGTGAGTTGATTCGTGTTAACACCTTAACACCGCTGCTCATGGGTTTCATTTCCGCTCGAGACAGATATTTGTACAAAGACTTGTTTCTGGTCTTTATGCCTTCCCTCCGTGTCTCGGAGAGCACGTAAAGTGGTCCCTGATAGCGATCGTTAACTACAATAAGTTAGTTATCCGCTGCATTGGAGCATCGTGGTGGATTAGATTCCAATCCTTCTTCTATATGGAAAAGATTTTTTAACAGCAGTGGGATGTTTACGGGCTGATTCAGTTCAGCCTACATAGTATTCTGTTAAAATTTATAGTAAATCTATTACCATTCTTTCACTTCCATACAAAAAACAACCCTGAAACAAATGAATAAACAGCGGAGTCGTAATAATCGGTATCATTTATAACTGCTGAGTACAGAACTTTATGAATTATCAAACATTTTAAAATATCTCTAAATATAAATATGGGTCATCGATTAGCCGCAGCCTTCATATATAAATAAATCAGCCTAATAATATTAAATCAGTGTGTCGCCATGCAACGAATCGACAACATTCGAAACATCGAAATTATGTCTTCGAATCGATTTTATTTGCAACTGCAACGATCGATGTTTCCAGAACTAGGGCAGTCGTTCACCCGACCCGGCCGTTGCTACAAACGTTGGCCGTTGGTATCCAACTAACATCAATTAGTACCAATGTTCGATCAACTTTGATTTGCGTATTATTTTATTTTTTCATTGGAGAATTATTTTGTATTTTAACTTTATAATAATAGAATATTATTGACCGTTACCTAATGAATAACGAAAAATACTGAAGTACTTGCAACACAATTTCATGATACTTTTAAATTAAAATTAATAAAAAGAGGTTTACATTGATTGCTATATTGGTATAAGCCGTGTGATGGTAGATGTTGGCAACTGTGACAACAATTGCCAGCATCTTTGCTCCTTATAAATTTATTTTATTGTTACTTTGAGTGAATAAATAAATATATGGTTAACATACACACACTGTCGTCTGCGCCTAAGGTAGACAAATTAATACCTTAATAACTTTAATTAATACCTCCCATATTTTTTTCAAATATATACATTATACGTATGTTACGAAACGCTCTACGCTACGATTTGCTGACCGGAGTTTGCTACGAAACGTTCCTACGACATGACGCCGTGTGAAAACGACCCCACACGAAGAATGCAACACAACGCGATGCCTCAAATGAACGATGCTTCTTTAATTTATGACACTCTTGTTTCTAACATCGAACAATTGTCACGACTATTGTCTCTAACATCGAGCAATTGTCACCAGTTGTAATTTTATAGTAATAAATTTAATTTTAAGTAAATCTTTGCATTTTTTTGCTACCTCCGGCTGTCGCTTTTATAAATCGTATATAAATATACACTTAGACTCAGGTTGGCAATCTAACCCACTCCACTGCCAACTGCGCCGAAGAGCTAGACATTTATAGAGCTAGAATATATTATTAAATTAAAACTAACGCACTTGAAAATCTACATAACTGGCCCAGATTTAAACTCACAACTTTCGGTATTATCTACTTGTTCTAAGCATTTAGTCATTTTTTTTAAATATAATAATTAAAGAAAACAAAGTGAAATAAGCAATACTCGGTAACCACTGAAAGGCCTCGCTCTCAATAAGTCTCCGTTGCTCCGATGCACCGTGAACGGAGTTAATTACATTTTCCATAAAGGATAACGTTATGAAATTCACAAAGAAATGTTATTAAAACAGTTTTCAATTTACTTTCGAACGATTCGTTTTGTTTAGTTAGTAATTGAAAAAAGTCCTTTATTCAACTTTGTAAATCATTGTACACATGACATCCTTCTTGCTATGAAAGTAAGCCTTAATAGCCTATTGAACTATGGGATATTAATTATTTTTGTTATATCTTAGACATTTTGAATCTATTTGAATGATTAAATATTTTAATTTTAATTAATTGTTGTATTTATTATTATTTGTATTTGTACAAGTATTTTTTTCCGGTCTGAGTCCTTGTGGGTCCTCACCGTGCCTCGGAGAGCACGTAAAACCATCGGTTCCGGTTGGTATGATTTACACCTGGTGACGATCGTTACTCCTGGTAGGGAAATTATCCGCCAACCCGCAGTTGAGCAACGTGGCAGATTATGCTCCAACCCTTCTTCTATATGTAGAAAAGGCCTAGCAGCGAGGGGTTAAAAAAAAAAAATGTAGAATTAAGTTGTAGAATTAAATTCTAAAATCAAGATGTAGAATTAAGTGGTAGTACTAAGTGTTAGAATTAAGTGGTCAATGTGGACTCATGGTTCCAGAACTAGAGATCCTAAGTATAGTTCATAGGTATTTAAATAATGATAATATATTGTCTGCTCATGTAAAAATGCCTGTGTAATAATATATAAAATCAGCAAAAAGGGTACGGGCGTCTGTAAGCTCGTAGAGGAAAATTAATAAAAAAAAAAAACCTATAAAAGTATTTTGCAGAACAAACCTAGTCCTAGTCTTTCCTATACATAATCTATATAAATAAAAAGATGGAGGTTTTTCAATTTCCTCCTTATCTATCTATAGATATAATTAAACTGTCAATTTCACGTATCCCTTTTTGTCAAAAAATTTTAACGAAAATTTTTGCAAACCTAAACAACACTAATTATATATACAATATTTCTATATATTTTACAAATGTATGTCTGGTAGTTTGTATATACATCACAGCTAAAGTATTAAGTTTAGGTTTAAAAATAATCATGGAAGTCATAAAACATATCTTGAGGTAACATTTAGTCTTTATGTCATTAAAATTGCTCAACGCTATTAAAAGTTATTGTTATGTAAGTAATTTCGTATTTTGAATCACAGCATTAGAAATTAGTAGGTGAGTTATAACATTTAAATGAGGTCCAAAAATGGTAATAACGTAATGTTAAATTATGTTTAGTAGTAATTAATTAATAATTCATATTCATATTCAAGACTCGATAAACGAAAAAATAAGGAAAAACAATTTTTTATTTAATTTAAATTGTATGATATCAGGAAGTTTATTTTAGTCTCCAATCCACGTGTTCTCAGCTCACACTCATCGAGCTAAGCTTGAAACACATTATTAGACGCATTAAAAAAAGTATCATAAATTCTTTATTTCACTATTAGTCGTTAGAATCTTCTATTAAGTAAAACAATACCAGTAGAAAGTTTTGGTCTTCCATAACATTATTGATCTTATCAATATACGTATTTTTAAATTTTCCTTACTAATATAAATTCTTCTATATAAATTATGAAAATGTTTATTTGTGTGTGTGTGTGCGTGTGTGTTTATGTTTGTATATATATTTTGTGTATGACGCGGTGTATTGTGCTGTACGCCTGGTGTGTGGTATATATAAGCATTTCGTAACATTCTGTCTTGTTATTTTTCTTGTAATTTAAAATTTTAAGACTTTTTGTTAATATTAAATTTTACATTATATTTTGAATACAAACATACATATAATACACACATACATATATACACACATATGCTCTAAAACATTTTATTACTTTTCCACAATCGAATAAAAAATATGTAACATCCGCCAGTTTCTTCTACTAGACCGTACATTTTTAGCTTTATTAAAATTAAAAAAAAATTAAAATGTAAAAAAAAAACATTTTAATTGAAAACCTGAAGTGTAAACTCGACCTTAAACCGACGGCCTTGGTTGGCATATTTGTTAAACTACCTCCCGCTATGAAATAGTCTCGTTGAATCAAAAGTGTGGCTCTGAAAAGGTGAAAAAAAAAATCACCGTTAAAGCGACGCGACGTCTACATTGCCCCTGAATACAGAGCGGTATCAACGTAGAGTTAGTAATTATTAGAATTGAAAACGATAAAATATAGTGGTTAAATAAATAAATAAATAAAAGTCCACACTCAACGACCCTTCAATGAAAATACAAAACGAACCCCCAGACAACGACCAACACCTGTAAGGGCTGTATAAATATTTGTTATGAGCGGAGGATCTGTGACCGCAAGCAGCAGCCATTGCTGTGACCACAGCGCGAACTTCGTCGATTATAAATTTGTTCTCTAATATAGTATAGTCACATACAACTACAGAAGTTTGACAAGACTTTTTGGATATGCACATAACAGCTTGAATCAATTGCAAAAATTGAATCAATTGTAAAATTGATATTATATTGATAAATTTTCACCTCAACGACGACGGTTGCAGGTTCGATCCCCGATCTGTCGGGTCTGGATGTATGTCCTTGTGTGTCTCCCTACCGTGCCTCGGAGAGCGCGTAAGCTCGTCGGTCTTGGTTGCTATCATAGATACCTGATAACGATCATTACCCATTGTAGAGAAATTATCCCCCAAACTGCAGTGGAGCAGCGTGGTGGATAAAGCTCCAACCCTTCTTCTATATGGACAAGAGGCCTTCGCTCGGCAGTGGATGGTTTACAGGCTGATACAGCATGCATTTATTTATTTAATAAATCTTTATGGCACCCATATGACAAAATATATATTTACAATTTGCAGATTTGCAAAAAAATACATGTGCGCAAGTGCAGCGTTAATACTTACAGCGATCTCTTCCAGGCAAACTTTATTAAAAATTGTTGATGTTATACTTCTTTTGGCACGTTAGGGAAAAATGATGCGAGTAAATTTTTACGAAGCGCGCGCACACTGTGATGACACCATGAATCTTGCAAATTAAATTTGATGGTTTCACAGGATGCTAATAAAAATATCTGACAATTTTAAGTTTGATGGTGAAATAGAAAAATTTATACGTCATATGTATATCTGAAACTACATCAGCAACCAGTGAAATGGGCCCTAATTAATGTTATATTTAATAATATTAAAATAATTATTCAACTTGCCATGTCTCAATATTCAGACATCTGCATAACTCAGCAGACGGCGTGGCTCTTAACGTCCATGTTTCTCACTAGTCTCATTCTCGCATAACACAAGCTTTATTTCGTTTTATCAACTTCAATAGAATTTAAATTTCCTTTCATGTTTTCACTGAGTGCATAGCAGCTGTTCACTGAATGGCTTGCATTATTTCTGAATACTTGTGTATTTGTATTTATTGTGAATTTAAGCGTTTATGTGTTTTACGTTCTAGGGTATTATGCTAAAGTTGTTGATACTAATGTAATATTGTTTCGCTTTTAGCTGAGAGTAAGTTTTACATCCTTTTCGGTTTTACTCGCACTAAAAATTATTGTTATTTTTACGCCATAAGATTTAGTATGGTATTTATAGTGTACGATAATTCTTCCTAATGTGACTTATTGTTATTTTGTTACACATTTTGATTTTCATCCCCTCTTCTTAGGGAATCGTACTGCATTACGAAATAAAAAGTATAATGCCCTCGATTTTTTTTTAAATCTTTATGATATATTTTAATATTTTACAATATTATGTCCTAGATCATAGTATGAACTTAAATTGTGCCAAGTTTCATTCAAATCCAAAATTCATACAGACAGGGAGACAGAAATAAATATAAAATGCAGTTTTGGCTTTATTATCGAATACAGAATACCCTTCAAATAAGTTACAAATATCTTTACAGGCTACATAATTGGTCTTATTACAGTTTTTTTATAAGTATAGATTACAAAACGAAAAATATTTTCGCTATAATATTTAAATAGGATTAAGTAGATCAGGTGAACGATCGTGGACGTAAGTCTGGACTGGTACTACTGAGCCTTTTTGTTATCCCATTATTGTCGGCGAAGGAATATATCTTGAGGCAATCAACTCATTTCTATATAAATTATAAAACATCCTTCAACACTAAATGAAGCAGCAAGGCAAATTAGGCTTTGACCCTTTTCTTTCATAGTAGATGAAGCCTGTGTCCAACAGCGGATGACGCCTAGGTTCAACAGTGGATATGTAATGACTGATTATGTGGTGGTGGAATCCAAAAGGGAGACGCTTAGAGACTGTTAACAACAGCCAATATAAAAATGTCGATTAAAATTTATTTTAAAATAGTTTATGGACATTTCTCTGTCAAGGTCTACCCTTTTTATATTAAAAACACTGTATTATCATCACCTTTGAGATATACAAAAAGATATCACAAATTATTGTATAGCAAAGCAAACAATTTACCAAGCTAGCTGCCATCTTGCTTACTGTCTAGAAATCGCCACGACAAAGAAAAACAACTACGAGAAAAAATATACTTGGCATTGAAAATTTTCAGATTAATCTAGAGATTCTTGCTTAAAGTAAGATTATTGTACTTTCGTTATCAGCTTCTATTATTAGAATTTAAAAATATTGTTCTTTTGTTTTTGTTATATTATTATGTATTATTCCAAACAAAATCATTCATAAATCTAATATAAAAAATATAAGTTCCTTTTCTTTTACATTTTTATAAGTTACTGGTATGAAAGAGTTTGTAAACGTCGTACTACAGGGTAAAGATGAAGGTAAAGCGTCGTGCTTAATCTACTACGTTGCTCTGCTGGGAGTAAATGATAGTCTCCCAATCTAGAGTAATGATAGTTCTCAGGGGTTATTTATGATAATATATTTAAGCCGTATAATGACCGGCAAAGAAGAATAGTCCTTCTAGCCTCCTCCTTGCCGAAGTGTCAGAATAGACGACTAAGACAGACATAATGGTCTGAACAACTGTAGGCCAAGCAAAATGGTGATGAGCAGAAACATCACCATCTTCTCCCGCAAAACCGCCATCCACCTGCCAAACGCGTGGAGTATTGGCAATCTCTCCCTCCAAAAATAACCAGCAAAAAAGAGCCCCTAGGAACTAGGTGGCCCTATTCAATGGGGCAGGCCTTCGTTCAGAAGTGGACATCTAATGGCTAATACAATGATAATGGTGTTGATGATTTGTGATAAAAATCGAGGCTGACGACATCTTTGTAAGCTCAGGACACGGTCCACACCAGAAATAAATATTTATATAAATAAAATAAAATCTACTCCGAATAAAAATCAAGTCTATGACCGTTAGCGTTGATGAAACTTTTTGCGCCAACTCAGTACAGAAACAAAAGTCAAATCCTAAATCTGAAAAGATTTGAAGTTGTGTCAAACCTGTTGCACCAAAATATTATTTCCAGTAACAAATAAATGCCTATATAGTAACTCCATCTACCAAATAAATATCACTTCGGTCGCTATATTTAATTACATTATCAATTATTTTCATTATTCTGTCTATCAGCGGTTTTTGATGCCAACGATAGAATTTTGGCCAGATTCATATGAATTTTGTAACAAAATTCTTCTAAAGTTAATTGAAATCAGCCATAGATGTTTAGAACCACTTCAATTCATATATTTAAATGTTGCATAATTTACAATAATTAATTATACAATAAGTGTTGCAATTGAACTTGGATTCGATCCCTGTCCATATTCATGCAAACATAACACACACGAACAAATGCGGTGTATTTTGTGATCTTGTGTAGGGTAAGCGTCGTGACTCGATGTAAAGAAATGTGAAGCGAAACTATGAAACGCAACTTCAACTTCTTTTGGTTTGATGGCTTTCAATTGCGCCAAAAGAGCACAGATGATTTCGCCAATGTCACGTAGAACAATGAAACGCAAATAATACTTTAACGTGACTTTGACGTGAATTCATGAGATAATGCACGACAGATTAATAATATTAAAAGTACGTACACTTAAGAAAATGGGTAAGCGTGATTCCTTTTTAAATTACTTAACAATTTTAGACACCTTACAATTGGTAGATTAAGAAGTTAAGATAAAAGAAATATAAAAATATAACACTGTCTAAAAACGTAACGAGAAACGACAATGTAGTGTTTTGTTTGTGATTTTAATTATTTTTGTGATTTTTCTGTTTAAGCGGCCTACGTTTTTAGATGAGGAGATAAATCTTATCTTTCTTTTTAGCGTATCGTGAGCTACGTAACGCTTGTTGACTTTAAAATATGTTAACACATTCAAATGTATTTCAAGACCGTTGTAGCGTCGCTGTGGTGACATCGAACATTATACTAATGAGAAGAAATGTTTTTAAACGATTTTATTTATTTTTACCGCTTATAGGATGTATTTATACAGTATATTGAACGTAAATAGCTTGCAAGTGCCTCACTACGTCTCATTACGTATCGATTATAATCAGTTTTTTTTATGATAAGAACTAAAGTGACTGAACTAATAGCTTTACCTGATTTTCGGGGTATGGTGGAAAAATCCATAAAGACAAACATCCTAACCAGAAAAAAAAACAAATATTCTTTATTTTACATCAAAAATAAAACATTTGAAAATATATTAAGTACAAAAAAAAAATGCACGAAAGGCGAATTATCTCTAAAAGAGCGATTTCTTCCAGAAAATCTTGAGACAAAAGACACGAAGACAAAGCGACAAAGCGAAAAGAAGGCTTACCAATGATAATAATTAAATTATATGTCTTTATACAAATTTTGGCTCGAAATGGGAATGAAAATCGTGACCGTAAGCCTTAATTCAAATTTCGTCACCACTGGTCACGTATCAAATCTTATCAAACATCTTATTCAACTGCTCCATAGCTATCTCATGAAATCTTTTGATAATACAGCATTTTGATTATCTGTATTTAGTATGATGATAGGGACGACGGTTCTTGTGTAATGTACAGTACAGCACAGTACAGTTCCTGCTTACCTTTAAGTATTGTATGATTACTTCTCAGCAGAAGTCTCAATATCAAAAAAAAAAATCCTTGTACCTACGTCCAATTCTTCTCTGACAAATTTGTATGTCGGTGACCATTAACAATTTTTTAGACATTTTTTACGTTTTTATGTGTTTCTAAATAGTTAAAATTCATAATAGGATA
This sequence comes from Euphydryas editha, assembly GCA_036937285.1. Classification (NCBI taxonomy): domain Eukaryota; kingdom Metazoa; phylum Arthropoda; class Insecta; order Lepidoptera; family Nymphalidae; genus Euphydryas; species Euphydryas editha. Next base: position 1,092,412 of record JAUPFZ010000012.1, read on the forward strand.
TAATAGGTGGCGCTGTGATCAATTAAAAAAATCGGGTAGTTAATTGTCCGTTAGCATTAAATACGCTACTCTCAATAGTTACTCATTTCATCAATCAAAATAATAAAAATAATAAATCGACGCAAGTGAAACAACGAGGCACGTCTAGTATAATACAATTATCGTGCAAATGATCACAGTTTGTTAGTGTATCCAAATTTAAATTTCTCGTTCGTTTCTAAGAATTTTTCTATTTTTTTGCTTTAAGCACGTATACGATTAAGCGGACAGTCATTACAATTTCGTTTATATTTACAGACAAAAATTTTATGACCAACGGAATATATAAGTGTGACACCGATTATGGTCTTTATTATTATGTATTCAGAAATTGCCTTTGTATGAATATTAATGTATGTTAAACTAGCTTTTTTGTCGCCATTATCCATGCCTTAGTCCCAATAAAAAGTCTTCAAGATTTTCTTCGGGAAAATAAATATTAAGTATCTGTGTGATTTCCACATCCTAAAAATACGATCAAAAATTCTTTAGAAGAAAATAAATATTATAAATATAATATGCGCTCAAACAACAGCTAATTTTAATTAATATTAGCTAACAGCTAAATTTTATACTGTTCTCTTATATTTACGCGAATATTACTCATTTGATAAAAAGTCTATACCGGATTTTATCGCGTTTATTCAAAACTTTACAGTTAACAATATTTTAAATTATTTCCCGACGTTTCGGACCCTTTACAATAATAATTATTCCCTTTACAAGAATAATTATTCGGACACCCACCACCTCAGTCCCCCGAGATCATGGACGCTGTAAAGAGTCCGAAACGTCGGAAAATAATTTAAAATATTGTTAACTGTAAAGTTTTGAATAAACGCGATAAAATCAGGTATAGACTTTTAATCAAATGAGCTAAATTTTAATTAATATAACGTTGTTCGCAAGCATTATTTCTCTTTTTATTATATCGGTATAAATGTTCATTACAATATATCATACTTGACCTTAACAGAAACAACACGAAACTCAAAAGTTACTCTAACTAAAGCTTTTAGCTAACAACAGAAACGCTAAATTCAATTTTAAATTGAATTAAAACTTGGCGCGTCCATTGTCAGCCACGTATGAAGACGTAAACTACGTTTAATGCAGTGTAAAGTATAACAGATGTTGTGACATACTATGTTTCTGTTCTGATTTTACTCGCATTTATATTTTTATTTTAAAACGTTATACTACTACAAGACGTAGAGTAATAATTTTAATAAATAAAGAATATAAGAAAGAAAACGAAAGGAGTTTATTTATTGTTTCAATGTTAAATTTCAGTACTAATTGAGGCTCAGCCTAGTATTGAAATTCGACACCACAGCGATTTCTCGCGATCGCTCGCCATTTAAAAGTTACGTAATAATTTTAAAAAAGGAACTTTACTTTTATGTGATATACAACACTTACAGATTGAAAAATGAAAGTTGGCAAAATGTAAGTTTGTAACACGAGTTAGAATACCGAATGCTTTTTATCCCGAAATTCAGTACAGTTTCATTGGGAGATGGGATAAAAAATTAAAACGGGTAATTAATAATAACTCTTTACTGTACCTACCTATATCAAGAATAAGCAAAATTGCAAAAAAATTGGAAATAAGTACAAAAGCAATCGCAAATGAAGTCACGTGTACAGCTTGTAAATAAATAAATAAATGAGAACCACTGATTCAATCCAAGCAAGTCGCAAAGAACCATATAACTATGTACATATTACACATTAAATCTATATTGTGCTCAGTCGATAAAAAAATACTTTCAACAAAGCTTATTCAAAGGGTTCAAAGGAGATTATAGGACGGGTATATCTCAGTTAAACTCAAGTCAAGTTGTCAAGACACACCTTATCCTTAATGTTGTTGACAATACTATTACAAGCATATGATACTCCATATATACGACCGCAAAAGTAATTTAATATTTGTACTTCTAGGTCACACTCCCGATGTGTTAGCGGAAAACTATTAATATTTCGCATCAAACGCCTATCAAAGCTGTCCCACTGAGCTATTAAGGTAACCTAAAAGAACGCCTGTTAATACAGGTCACATACGAAACATTTCCTAGGAATAATTTAATAAAAGATATTTACCGAGTATTCGTTACAACTTGTGCTAATTACAAATATTAATTTCGTAATTGCAACAATATTGTTCGAAGAAGTGAATCTTTCCCACTTTTATATTGTACCTATCGGCGCAACGACACATATAGGTTACTTACTTCAATTACGGTATTCTGGTTTTTAGTCTCATATTATCAATTATAAAGATCATCGACAATTTTATTGCTATTACGTTTTTATAGTCATGTTTTCATAAAAAGTAATTATACACCCCATGTGAAATGATGACAATATTTATAAGTAAATGACGACAGTAATGCTGACATTGTTCTTTAAAAAAAAATACGCATCCCGTTCAATTCGTCATATCTATTATATGTTTGATTTATACTTCTTCAACAAGGTCGTAACAAATGGTATTTGTTATAGAGCTTGCTGGTATATACACTAACTTCTGTAAACCATGACGAGGAGGTAAATATAATGTAAATACCTCAAGAACCAACAATGCTTCTAACGCCTATTATAACAGGCATAATGTTTTTAGCGGGAAAAATGGGTCATATTCTAACTGACTTCGTAGAGAATGAGGACCTCATTACAATGATCCCCATCTTCAATAAAGGCTGCACAGGAACTTAACCTGTTTGAGCACTGATCGTTCCACGAGAAATGAGCATATTTTCGATGATAACTCTATAATCAAAATGCCGGCAGTGATCACCACACGATATGAGAGGAACATGGAATTTTATCTGACAAAATCAACGAATCGAGGCATTAACAGCGATTTTGATTGCCTGAAGAAGTATGTTTCTGTAGACGATCTAAACTAAAGATTGATGGAAATCTTACATATTAAACAAGGTTCAAGTTTGTAAAATTTTGTTGTAATAAGAAATACTACTTGCGAAATCTATGCCTCATTTAACAAGTATCAACGATCCAAAATTCCAAAAGAACCTTTGACTCCCAAAAGAACCTTTAACTCGACCCAATGTCTAGAGAACTGTGTTAATTTTCGATTTCTTTTACTCAAGGGTAAGAGCTATCGTTGGAAAAAAGTTATTTCGAACCAGTTAATTACCTAGTTTGTACATGATGTCTACATTTTGAATTTTGAATGTAGAAAAATTCATGTTTTTGAATTACGTCTCTTGAAAAAAAAACCTTTAAAGACCAAGACTTGTTATAGATTTTTTTTAATTTTTTATAACTTAACATAAAAATAAAACAAACTAGCTTGGATTCGACTACCTTACCAGTTTCCATCAGGGAGTTCCAGTGTTAATCATTGACGATTGCTGCTTCTGGTAGCAAAATATTCGCTAAAATGGACTGGAGCAGCGTAGTGGTTAAAGCTCCCCAACCCTTTTCCCATAGTAAAAGAGAACTTTTCCCAGTAGGCCATTTCACCGTTCTTCCTTGAGGTACAAGTCTCTACATCCCGACTCCATTGTCAGATAAGTTTAATACAGTCAAGCTATCGTATTTTAATCAATCTTAAGTGGTTCAAAAATGACTGACAAAATGACTTGTAAATTTTGGAACAGATGTTACGCACAAGATGTAAAGACAATTGATTTTAATCTAAAACATATATTAAGTGATATTCGACTTAATAACGTTTGGTTCTGAAAGTGTGTCACGAATGCGGCAGTTTTTGTAACGACGATCGTTAATGAAACCCTCGTACGAGCATAACGATCCATTATTAGCACTAAAACTAGATTTAGCGAATTGAAACAGATATAGAAATTAGTTCAACAGGCATTTACTGTAACAAGCTTTTAATGATCGTTGTAAGAGAGATTGTATTTTTTTTTTTGAGATTTTTAGAATTTCTTTTAATTTTGTTTGTTTATGCATCACGCATTCTAACTTAAAAGATCATGTATTAGTGAAATTAATATAACTAAGGGTCGCCCAGTGATCGAAATTCGACCTAATCTATAATTAACAGCATTGTCAACATCATAAAAATATGATTGCGCATAACATGTGAGCATATGCAGCAGTCATTGAACCTGATCTGTGATAAAACATTTCGATAAAAAATTCATTGCAAGACCTGTATTTAAAACGATGTTGACAAAATACTTTAACAATAAACAAAATTTGTTTATATTATGTACATTGTACATATATGTGTGTGCCGTAGTATGTGTAATGTTTTTAGCATTCTGCACTTCTTTTTCATATAAACTTTAACTGTGCCAAATTTCATACTTCTCGGTCTGCGTAATGTTTGTAAACAGGGGTACAAAGTTTTTGCTTCACGTATTAATATATAGATAATAATTTATTTAGTTATGCAAATGCAATGCGTCTAATTAACTTATCAGTGGCTTGCATGCATATACAATAACAATTATTAATTATTACTGAAGTGAACTTAATCAATCTGTAAACATTCCACAGCTGGGCAAAGGCCCCTTCTCCATATAGGAAAAGGGTTGGACCTTAATCCACCACGCTTCTCCACTACAGATTAGTGAATAATTTACCTACTATGACCTACGATCGCTATCAGATGTTCATAAAACATCTGGGACCAATGGCTTTTGGTGCTCTACGAGGCACGGTGGAAAGACCCACAAGGACATACACCCACACCGGAAACATTAAATTAAATTAAATTAAATTACTACAGTAATTAAATTAAATTAAATTATTGAACCTCCTCTATGTTGATGCGAGTCTGATGCCTATGCTAGGTATAGAAATACCTGTATTACAGGTCATCAGTCTCGCACCACTCCGGACCACTTAGCATACTGATCGCACTGCGACAAAAAGTTAATATCTATGCAAGGCTTCTCAAAAAAGAAATAGTGATATTTCCAATCTTATGACCCATTTGATTGCATTGTATATGTGTGTAGGGGTATATATGTATACGTGTGTATGTATCTCTGTGAGTGTGTGTGTGTGTGTGTGTGTATGTGTGTGTGTGTGTGTGTCTGTGTGTGTGTGTGTGCATGCATGTGTGAGCATCCCATGTCAACCACCGGCGCAACTGAACATCATAATTGTGGATCGTTTAGTTCATCATTGAATTAACCCCTCAGTTTTATCATAATCAAGATCCAACAACATTCCTGTAACCTTCAATTTACACCCATGTTTTGTAAGGGGGTATATGTCTAGTAAAGCGTTAATTTTATTATAAAGATGGTCACCCAGGTAACAAAAGAACCTATGGGCAAATTTAGTCCTGAATTGCATGCCGATACAAACAACATGCTTTCTTCGTTTATTTATATTCAACTGTGGATTATATGGGAGCATAGAATGTTTACGGAGCACCACCGCCAAAACAAAGAGCTGACGGACAGTTAGAACCTTCCAGTGCCTATACACGTCAACAGTGGGACAAAGGAATGGAAGGAAAGCGCTCACTTTCAGGACTGCTCTCTGCACACGCTCTACCTTTATAAGGTGAGTTTTTGCAGCACCTCCCCAACTAGATATGCAATATCCCAACAGCGATTGACATAGTGATAAATATATCATCCTTATAGTAGAGTGGTTTGCGATATGACGAAGAATTTTAAAAATGTAAATTAGTTTCCTAATTCTTGAGACCAGAAGATCCAGATGCGGTTTAAAGTTAAGGCAGTAGTCTATCATGACTCCCAGATATTTTACTTTATCAGTAGCTTGCAAATTAGGACAGTGACAGTTCGTCTTAGTCAGACATGAGGCTAAATGCGGGGTCAATGTATGACCAGTAGGAAGACCGCGTCTAGACATGGAAAAACAGATGTATTTGGTTTTCATTACATTTAGTGAGAGATAGTTATACATTAACCAATCTGTAACCAAATTCAGTCCCAACTGAGCATACCGGAAAGCATCTTCCCATGTAGTAGCATGGAATAGCAGAGCAGTGTCATCCGCAAAAGCTACAAATCTTCCATTATACAATTTTGTCTCTAAAAGGTCATTAATGTAGATGAGGAATAATGTGGGGCCAAGGACACTACCCTGAGGAACACCGACAATTACAGGCAATTCTTCACTAATCCAGTCACCAATTTTTACAACTTGGGAGCGATTTGAAAGATAACTAGTAAAGAGACGAAGCGAAACACCACGAACACCTAATCTTTCCATTTTTCCTAGGAGGGTTGTAACAGAAACCGTATCAAAGGCCTTAGCCAAGTCGAGAAAGATACCAATCACCTTCTCCCCTCCGTCCATTTTCCTAGCTATAAAGTCAGTAAGGCAATGGGTCGCATCATCGGTTGACTTTCCTGCACGAAAACCATACTGTGATTGCGAGAGGATGTTTTGCTTATGAAGGTAGTCAATTAGCCGCTTGTTTAATAATCGCTCTAGAATCTTGGACAGTGTGGGAAGCAACGATATGGGCCTGTAGTTATTAATACAGTCCCTATCATAACAAACATATATTCGAACAAATACAAATATCTTCCTCGACTGGAAATCGAACCCGCGAGTGCCGGCGTTAAGGCGATAACTGTAATCACTATACTAGAACAGTTATCAATACTAATTACAGTTTGATTATATTTTGATAGACTATTTAAGCAACTCTGAAATTTTGCTATCTAGACACTACAGGAAAAAGTTCTATCTAACTCGTTGTAAAGTTGACCGATGTTCAGTAGATATTTGGGTATTCTGTAGATTACAGATCTCACATGCCTAAGTCACCTGAAAAAGATCTAATGATTCGAAGCAGCCTGTCTTGTGTTCTTGAATAATAGCTAAAATCAGTCTCGATACACATACCTTTCAAAAAAATCAAACTGATACACGGACATACACGTCAAACAATATGGTTTGTCGGGGTCTTAAAAATTCCACAGTTTCCTCTATAGTCAGACAAGTCATTGTATAATTATTTTATGTGTATTTTTGTGTCGATAAACAAATTTAATTTATAAATAAAAAATAAAAAAAAGTTAAGTTTTTAAAGTTTTGTACACTGAGTCTTAAAGAGAGCAGTGCCTTAGATATAAGATTCCGAAAACCTTAAGAAAGGAGTCCCTATACAAGAATCGTGATTTATAGGGGCATTTTAGCTCGCTGTTTAAAAAAGTATACAATGATAAACATAAAGTTTGTATTTAAGTTCTATTTGCACTTGACCGGTTTCGTTAAAATTCTTTTTTCAAAAATGTATATTATTCCATTTTTAAAAATATTTCTTCCATTTTCGTCTATAAAATGCAGACGATCGTTGTCTGAGATATATAGTTTTTAAGATAAATAGCTCATTTAAATATTTACGTCCGGATCGTTCTGACGGTGATGCCGATATAAGGAATAGCCACGCTGATAGTTTAGGGTATTTTTACCCTACCATTTTATATCAATGGGTAAAATGCTTACACCATTGTATCCCATAACTCGAGGAGTTGGTCCTTTATATTACAAATAAGTTCTGTATTTGAGTTTTGATTTTAATCAACCTCAAAATATAGGGTTCAATTGAGGTAGTTCACGAAACATATTTTAATGATCCTTTTTATTGAATATCTAGGTAATTAGAGCGCAAATACAAAGTACAGAATACGAGCCTCGATAGCAAAGGGTCTCAGGTTCAAAACCAACTTAGCACCACTGCGTTATTTCGTGAAATGATCTATGAAATATAATATCATGTTCGACAATTATAGAAAACATTGTAATGTGACATGATATGTATTACTCACCAAACCACAGCGGAATGATGTGATGGATTAGACTCGTAACTCTTTTCCTTCACAGGATAAATGGTATTTTTCCAACTGCGGTATACTCGCACTTACAGGCTGTTATTGTGCAGTATAAGGTACTTATTATTATAGTTTATTTTTAAAGACAAAAACGGGTACATACACATACACAATATCGATTCCGTCTGTCGATTTTGTCGATATTTCGAACTAGTTATATGGTACATCGTCAAAAATCTGTATAATTTATTGTGTCTTTAAATAATTTCGAGTATCAAAGCCTTAAAAGATTAATTTAATTATAATAATAATAACTAAACATATTTAACATACACACACGGTCGTCTGTCCCTAAGGTAGGCAACTTAATGACTGTGTTTTAGGTAACAGCCGACTGATAATTATATTTAATATATAATTAACTTAAACTTGAGATACAACAATAAGCAATAATACAACAATAATAATAAAGTTTTGTTCTATTTGCTATATTAACGGAAACATTATTTTATAAAATCGTTAAATCCATCCCTAAAACCACAAAAGAATAAAATTTTATTTAAAAATCAAAATTGAAATGATAAAATTTTATATACCAAAAGTTTTCCAATTTCAATTTCTTTAAATTTCTAATACAAAACGTTAAAAAGGCAACCTTATTGTAATTGTAAGCGTTTCGGATGACCGCGTTATCTTTACGACGCCAAAGTATTCTTTGGTTATTGACATTTTACAAGACGCTGGCCTTATGAGGCTGATCGAGGCTTTAAGTTTACTTTTATAGCTATACTTAAGCCTAGTAATCAAACTGATTTAAATATTATTACTATTTATATATTTCGTTTGTATTTCTGTGTAATCATTGTCAACTTATTGCTGTCATTATTGTACGAATTGTAGTGGTCAGACCACAGTTCTGGTGTAGTGGTGCGAGTAGTCGTCTCAACGCCTTATGGGTTTCCTCACTGTGCCTCGGAGAGCAGGTAAAGCCATCGGTCCCGGTTGTTATCATAGACACCTGATAACGATCGTTACTCATGGTATGGAAATTATCCACCAACCCGTAGTGGAACAGCATGGCGGATTAAGTTCCAACCCTTCTACATGAAGAAGAGACCTTTGCCCAGACGTGGGATATTTACAGGCTGATTCAGCTCAGTTCATTTCTAAAATTGTCACTGATATTTAGTCACATTATTCAGAATAATCTATGCAATTTGTTTCCTTATCTCAAAAACAAATCGATTCAGAGAACTGGGAGGATAGAAAAACAAGACAAAGAACGAGAGCCGAGCGCTATCAACGCAGAGAGATCTTAGTCACTTGATCCGCTGAATATAATCCTCAATTTGCTTGGTAAATTGAAATATTAACTTCATTGTGCTTGGTACTCAAGCTGTATTAGAGGAAGAAGTTCTGTTGTGGACATTACGTGATTTCCTTTTACTTTTTTTTTTTGAATGTTCTAAATTTAGGAGTTATTAGTTGGATAAAAAAATATTTTTGCATTAAATAACTTAATCACTGCGAAGGACTTATAAACGATCTATACTCAACGGCTCCCAGTTGTGTAAAATCCTGTGTCGAGTATTTGGAAACACAACATAAGTATAAACGTCACACGTAACAGATCACAACGAGTATGACGTGTCGAAAATTCGTCATGAGCTTTGTCGAACCCGTCACTAGCATCCATTTTGTCTCCGCATATACATAGTCACTAGCATTAAGCTACGTATTTAGTCACATTATATATATATATATATATATATATATATATATATATATATATATATATATATATATATATATATATATATATATATTGAGCATTCCATGCCGACTCGTCCTACCTCTGGATTTTGCATCTCCGATTTCGTACCTCCTCTCTTTTTTGTACCCCTAGAAAAAGTTTTTTAATTATTTTTTTTTTCAAATTTTTTATCCAGCCAATCTGGAGATCGGTTTTTTTTTTCTCTCTAATTGTCATATCTTAGTGGAAATTTTTGTCCGATTTGGGTCTTTTATTTTTTTAAATTCGTGTTTTTTGATGAACTTTCTAAAAAATTTATTCAAAAAATTATTCATTATAAATTTGATTGTTTTTATTTTTATTTTATTTTTTTTACTTAAAATAGCGATTTTAAGATGGTTTGTATCCTTGGTTTTTTTTTTATTTTAAATTTTGAAAAATATACTCCCTAATACACGAATTTTGAGCCAAGTCTCATAATGAGATAATGATGGGCTATAATTTTTTTAAATTTTGAAATTAATTATTTTTGTTTATATATATAATATTTGATTTCTTGCCATGAGTAACGATCGTTACCAGGTGTTTATGATAACCGGGACCCATGGCTTTACGTACTCTCTGAGGCTCGTTGGAGGGACAAGGACATATACACAGACCGGAAACAAATATTTGCACAAGTACAAATATCTGCCCGAGCGGGAATCGGATCCGCAACCGCCGGCGTTGAGGCGACTACTCACACCACTACATCAGAACGGTTGTTTAAATACATATAATACTGTAATTATTCTTTAAAATAAATGTAGTGTATACATATATAACATTCCATAGATACTAATATGTAGTATTAAAAATAAAAAATAAAATAGCAGAATTGAGAACCTAAAACTAAAAATATTCTAGAATATTTTATAATACGATTAGTGTAAAGAATTTTGCAATCAATCTCACTATTAAAACTGAAAGCTGAAACGCGAGACTTTTATTTCTTAATAAATATTAAACTAAAATTAAATTTTAAAAACATACCATGAACAAGAAAACACATTAAGTAATCAACAAAACTTTTCCATTTATTATTTAAACTTTAAAACATAACAGAATAAACAACAGGACAACGCTCCGTAAATAAATTTTTGTCCAAATCGAATTATTTCTTTCGGAGTTCGAACTTCTCGAGACAATACATAACTGACTTACCATTTTCTCTTTTATCGTAATCGCGTAAAGTTGAAAATCCCGCGATCTAATCTTTGCACACCTGAGGTTATTGACATGATGTGTGTCGTTTTAATTCGCTATCAGGAAACTTTGTTCATTGCTACATTACAGCCAAGTAAAGATAAACCTGTACAGTGAAGTTCGTAATATTTATGTGTTTGTAAGACGTGTTTGTGACAAATGATGCTGATTAAAATTCTATCACATAGACATATACATATTTAAGGTAATCATATAGGAACTATGAGCCTTTGTGTCATACGATCAAATAGAAAAAAAAATTGTCGTATGACGATATTTTCGCAAAAAAAATGTTGATTAATTGCTAACTGTAATTTTTTTTTACTCTCATCATGTTTTTTTTTAAGCTTCTGCAGTTCATATTATACTTATATTCATGATAATATTAAATGTAAATATTATTACAAGTTGACACTTACTAGTAGATAACTATAACGGATGCCACTCTGTATCAAAAGTAAAAATTAATATGAAATTAAGATTCCTCATATACAAATATGAGTTAGCATAATTAATTGAACATATAAAACAAACAAAACCGTAACTTGAGTTTAAAGATAAGATATAAAACTTTTCAAGCTATTGCTAACATCATTGAAATTGCTTTTTAATGGAAACGCATTTTTAATCACCAATTATCTTAAGCACTCTTGATGTCAGGTCAACGACCGAGCGGTAACACTTATGCATGTTTGGTTCCGTACTAAAACTGAACGATGAACGAATAAAACCCTTTGTTTAATTACGAAACTCGTTAACCTTAAAGCGATGTCACAATCATACAAATCTTTACCGTTGTTAATGTGATTTTGCTTAGAGAATTGATTTTTAAGCGACCGTCATAAAAATAAGAATCGTGTAATCAAGATTTAGACATTCTAGAATTGCGAAGGTTCCCTTAACGCTAAAGATGGTTGAGTTCCGATTCGTAGTTAATATTCGTAGTTATATTTGTTTACGGTGTGATTTTTGTGTACTACACCGTACATAATGTCCTCAGTCCCGGTTGTAACTCAACCGCTCGATAAGAAAATTATTCGACAACCCGCAGTGAAGCAGCGTAGCAGACAAAGCTCCAAGCCTTCTCCTATATGGAGAAGAGGCCTTTGCCCAATAGTGGGAAGTTTACAGGCTGTTTCAATTCAGTATATATTCAAGGTAATGTTTTTTTATTCCACTTAAAAAATAATTGTGATTCTTCTCTTTCTTCGACACTAATATCAATACCTGTTGACTTTTTATGGAGTCAAAAACTCATGATATTAAAATATTCACCGTTGCTTATGAATACTTGAAATAAAAGATATCACTAATTTTAAATACTAAAGGTAAGAAGAAACTAAAAGAGAGAGAAGGCTTCCAAGTCTTACACTAACTATAAGTGTTGGGTATTGCCCCGTATTATATTAGCCTCTAGATACCGAACCACTCTTAAAAGAACTGTACCTACCATTTATATATATATTTGCAATTAAGTACCATATCTATCTATACTTATGACGACCGTTCTGGTGTAGTGGTGCAAGTAGTCGCCTCAACGCTGGCGGTCGGCAAATATTTGTTTTCGGTCTGGGTGTATGTTCTTGTGAGTATCCCCACTGTACCTCAGAGAGCACGTAAAGTCGTTGATCCTGGTTGTTATAATAGACATCTGGTAACGATCGTTACTCCTGGTAGGTAAATTATGCGCCAATCCGCAGTGTGCTCCATTCATGGTAGGGAAATTATGCGCAATCCCGCCGTGGAGTAGCGTGGTGGATTAAGCTGAACACTTCTCCTTGATGGAGAAGAGACCGTTGCCAAGCATTTGAATGTTTACAGGCTGATTCATTTATTAATTCTATCCATATAATAAAAATGTAAGAAGTCTAATTCTGTAAATTGAAGATATTTTGTGTTGAAGCCAAAACTGTATTTTTTTCTCATTTTTCTATGTCTGTCTGTCTTTCGGTTTGTCTTGATTACCCATCACGCTGAAAGTAATGAATGGATTTAAATAAAACTTTGATGATTTGAGTTCATACTACAACACTGGGTACTTGTTATTCCAAATTAATAATATTATATTGCACACCGTTCTGGTGTAGTGGTGCGAGTAGTCACGTCAACGCCGCGCGCCGGCGGTCGCGGGTTCGATTCCCGCTCGGGACAGATATTTGTATTTGTACAAATATTTGTCTCCAGTCTGGGTGTATGTCCTTGTTGGTCTCCCCACCGTGCCTCGGAGAGCACGTAAAGCCGTCAGTCCCGGTTGTTATCATAGACACCTGATAACGATCGTTACCCATGATAGCAAAATTATCCGCCAACCCCCAGTGGAGCAGCGCGATGGATTAAGCTCTAAACCTTCTTCTATATGGAGAGAATGCCTTCGCTCAGCAGTGGGTGATTTACGGGCTGATACAGGATAATATTGCACATGGCTGGTACATGAGGTTAGTGTATATTAAGTATAATCAGTAATATAATAAGGCAGATGTTGCTAATTACTGTCGGCTGCCATTCAGTCTGCCATTCTTGAAACCAATTAAATGTTTTATTTGTCCATCGACTTTTAATCATAATTCTCAATTCATAATTTCAATTTTAATATGATGGTTAAAGTAATAATAACCTGTTAATGGCTGAGATTAAACTCTTTCTGAGTAAAGGATTAGGTATACAGTTTATGAGCTGTATTAAGTATTATAAAAGAGTAATTATACGGTCGAGAATATACATAATGATTTATATCTAAATTAATATTTTATTGTTATGCAGTCTAGATGTATTTTTTATGACTAGGTATATACCAAGTGGTTAATTTATCAACTTCAATTTTTAAAACACGTGGGCTGTTTGAAAAGTTTCTGATACGAAAGGACATTATGATAATAACTATTGAAATAACGAAATTGACCGGTCTTTATGAATAATGTATTTTAAGTAGGTGGAGTTGAATTTATTATCTCTTCTAAAGGTCGACCAAAAGATAAGGTTTCACACAGAATGTTTTTTTAGTAAACTTCCGGCTGTACGAATTTCTGCTGGGTTGAGTGGTTGAATATCGGAATTCTTGCGGAAATGGTATTTTAAAGTGGTAGATTACGGAGGCTCTTGATGGAGACTGATCTTTAATACCGATTTGACTCTTGAGGAAATTTCTTACGCTAACATAGTCCAGTTTAACGCTACTAAGATACAATTGAGTTTGTTCATCATGTATCATTATATGAAAACTAATACGTATAGTGAATATACTCTGTAGAAGTCGAGTTTTACACAACGTATATTGTGGATGTGGTTCAAGTAAAACGAGTCGATATTAGTATAAGATCAAGCTAAATAGACTTACACTATTTTCTATTTATTTTATTGACGTGATAACGTCTTATAACTCGATGAACGCCGGCTGCACGCACGATAAATCATGACTCATTGTCACGTTCCGCGAGCGAGAGCGCAAAACAAGCGATAGTGAGGCACGATCGGCCTAAGCGTTCGGCTTGTGACGCATCTATCTCTCTTCCACTCCATCGGCAGATGGGTCCGAGTAGAAGAGAAAAAATATTTTAATTATTATCGAATGCAAATAAATGTTAATTTATCGAAAAAATTGTAATTTTCAATTAACTCCTTCTTTTTATTATACAAAATAATTATAATTCAGTGATAATAATTCAATTCATAAATGTATGCAATTTTCCATCAATGTTTTCTTATGACGTTATCACGTAAAATTATCGTCGGTAAACCGACTTTACAGACAAACATTTTTTTACTACATCTATCTATTACACACATTATTAAATAATAACATTGTAAAAGATTTACAGCAATTATGCAATGGCGGCCTTATCGCTGCAAGCAATTTTGTTACAGGCAACCATGAGTGTAAGATTTTTGGACACAAAGCAGTTGATGAGTATACTAGTACTGTCATACATACTAAGTTACATACATAAAATAGTACTTTAATATAAATATATAAGCATGCACATAAATACATACATATATCTACATATACATACTATAATACACATTAAATACAAACATAATAGTTTAGATTTGTTATAAAAATAAAAAAAAACATTCAAAAATTTTATCAAGCTATTAAAACTTATAGCTGTCTATAAAATTACAAATATTGGTGCACAATACGTCTTTGATAGTGTGAAACATTTTAATTAAAGGTTTATTTAATAAATCCGCATGTAGCCATCAAATTTCACGATGTGGCCGGCGAGACGATATAGCTCGTAAAAATCATTTCAACAGTAATAAGATGGGTGTTTTAGATCGCTTCTTTGATCAAGTGAGAGTCGTAATTTTAAGATTATATAAGATGCCTTAATTCGCTTGTATGATCTATTATAATTTTATTTTTATTTTAATTAAGGCACTTAACGAAAGTGTGGATTAAACACAAAAATGTGAATATCCAAATAAACAAAACCATCCGGATTATCAAACACAACCATATCTTAGTTTATCATATGCGATAAAGCAAAATTAATGAAAATCAATAATAACTTTGTTTGGTATAATATTATAAAAAAGGCGTTATTAGTTAATTATTTTATTCAAATATTATTTGATTGGACCACAGGCTAAACCGACTTAACATAAGTCCCAAAATATCTGTAAATGATTGGAATCCTGAATTACTCGTAAGATGAGTGGTTAAAAAACTTTATGAAACCGCAAACCGCAACCCCTTTTTGATTCTAGTTCAAAACTCAGTCTATCCATTAGAATCAAACAAACGTATTTTAGAATTTATATATTAGTAGGTAATGTATTTGAAATTAAATCTTACAATCTTAATTGAGTTTGACCTGAAGCGGTGGAGAATTAGAAAAAGATTTTTAAGTAACAAAATTGGTAAAGTTTTAATGAAAAGAAAAAAGAATGTTGCTTATCAGGTTTAATTTACTTTAGTAAATAAAATTTCACAATTTTGGTCGTATGATAATCTTTGGTACTCGTATAATTTTTTCTATATTTTTTTAATATCACCTATTCACTATTTTATTTACTCTAAATCCATTTTATTGCGAATATACGAGTAGGCATCTTTGTATAATGTTAAATGTATAATTTAACATTATACAAAGATGCCATCAATTTAAATACAAGCACGCGCAAGCTTTATTCTGCCGAATGACGTGCAGTATTATCGTTGTTGAAATATACATTTAAAAATCATTTTACTCACAGATTTAGTCAATACTCTAACTCAATACTCTAAGGCCGTGTTCCGATATATACTGGAGCACTTCAAGGTGTGACGTCATTTCAGTATACTGCGAAGCCGTTCCTTTTTAGTTTGCTATACTGTGCTATACTGGTTACTGTTTATAACGGAACGCAATCCAGTATACTGGACTACTATTATCTTCCTTCTTTTACGACTTTTTCTTCAAATGAA
Organism: Euphydryas editha; assembly: GCA_036937285.1. Classification (NCBI taxonomy): domain Eukaryota; kingdom Metazoa; phylum Arthropoda; class Insecta; order Lepidoptera; family Nymphalidae; genus Euphydryas; species Euphydryas editha. The sequence goes on from JAUPFZ010000012.1 coordinate 1,108,628, forward strand.
AATATTTATCATGTACTCGTTTTCTACTAAACAAGAAAAAAAATTATTTGAATATTGTGGACATTTTTGAATAACAATATTAATTAATAATAATAACAATAATTCGAGCTGTCATATATTTGATCACGTGATCACAGTACTGAACAGTATTAAGAGCACCTTACCTCGAAAGCGCCAGTGCTCTCAGTGCAAACATGGCGGCGATTCATTACGTCATATGTGACGTCATATACTGCGGCAGTGTACTGACAGTCTATAACAGAACGAATGTTCAGTACTGACAGCACTGGGGCAGTGCTCTCAGTATGTATCAGAACACGGCCTAAGTCAATGAAATAATAACATTTTTTACAAGTAGTCAATTAACTAAAAAAATATATTAAGTCGATTTTAATCATTAAAAATTCAACTGATTAACAATAAAAAATATACAATACGTAAAAATAAATTACATTAAAAGAGTACAGTTTATCGTTAAAACTATTGTAATATCATAAATTAATTTATTACAGAATATTATTTTTGACGTGATAACGTCTTGTAAATCGATAAATGCCGGCTGCACGCACGAAGATGTGTCACGTGTCGCGAGCGAGAGCGCTGAAGAAGTGATAGAGAGGCACGATCGGCCTAAGCGTTCGGCTTGTGAATGAAAAACAATAACGCAGATTGGAGGATCTTAGATATCACACATGTATATAAGTTGTAAATGCATTGTTAATAGCACATTTTTACTTGTAAATAATCTGTATAATTTACGTAACAAAATATTTTAATAAACGAGTGCAAATAAATGTTAATTTATCGAAAAGAAATTGTAATTAATTGAATTAACTCATTCTTTGTACAATACAAAATAATGATAACTCGGCGATAATAATTCAATTAAATTCATAAAGGTATGCATTTTTTTTCAATGTTTTCTTATGACGTTATCACGTAAAATTATCGTCCGTAAACCGACTTTACAGACAACCAATTTTTTTTATCATTGAAATAAGAGTCAAAACTTTCTTAGTAAACTTTATTAATTTCAAGTAATCTACACAAATAATAAATCTGTTAAAAGCTCCGTTTTATTAATATACTATATATCATCAAGAATAAATTTTAATAGCGCGATTTAATTTCAATCAGCGCCATCTCTTATAATTTTTTGTTCGTGCACGTATCACGTAAAAAGTACAAAACCAATGTAAATAACTTTAATACATCAAAATTATACATAACTCACAGTATAATTTAGTTTTTGTTTCATTGTAATTAAATTTAAAAATAAATATTTAAGAAAATAGAAATACGCCTACGCGACATAGACGCCAGTCTAACGAATCTTAAAAACTCACAAAACTTATTTTTGAGTTATTATTTTGTTAAACTTAAAAGTTTACTAAATATGTCGGATAGGAATAGAAATCGTTTTAATATTTTAGATAAACATAATTTTCAATTAATATAAGTACCATTATGTTAAATGTCACTAAATATAAAAACGATATTCTACCATTATACGATAGATGGCGCATGTAGGTGATAAAAAATATAAATCTATAATTTTTAAAATTTTAGTTAAATACCCGTGCGAAGCCGGGGCGGGCCGCTAGTCACCAATATAACTTTTTATTGGAATATGACTATGATTATATCTAAAGAGCGTTTAATACTGAATTTAACTCAGCTGAATTAGCCCATAAACATCCCATTACTTTGCAAAGGACTCTTCTCTATATAGGAGATATGTTTAATCATGATTTATAACAAATTACCTTTCAAATAATATTTTTTGTTTAGGTGCGTAGATCCGGTAATGACATACATATAATTATATAAAATCTATTCTCTCCCTTACAATACACTAATTAATTAATACAAATTAGTTTCTTAAATTTTAAGTAACAAAATTTCCAACCAAATATTATTATCTGTCTTGATTCATGTACCTACTTAAGAAATAGGAACAGACAGATCATCTCTCCCTTTCCAAACTATCGAAAAAGAACGGGAAAGAAAAATACAAGGTAGCTACGGAGATTATGGTCTAGACTGATAAATGAACTAATATTTTAAATAGACCAGCAGTCGCAGGATTCTTGCCACGTTTATGAAAGTTAAAGTTATAATGGACCGCAGTATTTTGAATAGAGAGAAATTGAATATCAATCATTCTCAATTGTTTCAAGTCATGGCCACGTTTCAATCCAGTTATGTAATCATAATTTGACGGTAATATACATTAAATAGGGTTACAAAAATTCGGGTATAAAAATAGTCAAGAATAAAATTACCAATAGGAATCCTAAACCTTATTTTTTTAAGGCGTTAGTTGTTTATGAAGGTTAGCTTAACAAACGGGATTTAATTACTGTTTTTATCCAGTTATATTCATCGTATCTGTAAGTCGATGTTCACTGCCGAACGCAAGCCTTCCCCCTTCAGCATATATTATAAAAAGATAACTAAAACAAAATATATTTATACAGCGAGATTCGCACGTGACTTGGGTGTAGCGAGGTACAGGCACAGAGGTATAGATAGAGTAGGGAAATCATACGGCTGCCTGTTAGCGGAAACGTCCAACGGTTATAAAGAGAGAGAAGATCGCGGCTATTATAATAAGGGGGATAAGTATATCGGTTTTCTGGTAAAGCATTAAATTCAAAACTTACCAGTTAAAAAAAAATTACACCAGACACCCGATATTCGTTTTTTGAATTAGTCTATAAATAGCACCAAATGAAAAATGAATTACCAAATTCATGCGGGTATAACCTGTACAATTCCTAGTAAAAAAAAAACCTATTCTGGAAAGAAGTCTTGTTAGCTATCGCCGAGTTGCACGAAACAAATTTAAAATTTAAGTGTTTATTAAACTAATTTAATCACAAGAATCGTGATTATCTGTTGCACGAAACGTACATCTGATTAAGTTAACAAAAAATTTAGTTTAATTAAAGACCTATCTAACGGATGATTAATTCCAACAGCTTTAAATTAATCATGAGATCAACTAATTTTAAGATTAATTGCAACTTAACTAACGCAAAATTAGCGACGGTTTCGTGCAACTCGCCGTAAATCTGTAGATTTTTTACGTGACATTACTGTGTAATTGTGTGTTGTATACTGAATTGAACTAAATCAGCCTGTAAATGACCCACTGCTGAGCAAATGCCCCTTCTCCATATAGGAGAGGAGTTGGAGCTTAATCCACCACACTGCACCACGCTTAGCGGATAATTTATCTATCACGAGCAACGATCGTTATCAGGTGTATGATATAACAAACGGGACCGACGGCTTGACGTGTTCTCTGGGGCACGGTGGGGAGACAAACAAAGACATACACCCAGACCAGAGGCACATATTTGCATAAATACAAATATCTGCCTCGAACGGGAATCGCAATCGCGACCGCTAGCGTTGAGGCGACTACTCGCACCACTACACAAGAACGGTTTTATACATACTACATTTGTATAAATTCCCTTTCATTAATAAAACTTAAGGCTCAAGAAAAAGAACGGAAAAATAAATTACTGCGGTATATTTTTTTTCATCAATTTATTTGTAAAATTTATGTATAAATGCGTTGAGGACATAGAGCTGACAAAGTCAATATAACGTCTTAACGGCCACAACGTCCCACGCGTTTATTTTCGTTTTTATTATAAATTCTTTTTGTCTATCAGCATTTTACATAAATGACATAATATTAATAGGTTCGTTTTATTTAATTAAAAGTCTAAAAGGGATTTTATTGCGTTTATTTTTAATAAAACTTTACAGTTTAACTATTTTTTATATTTTTTTATATAAAATTTATTATTTGGACCACTTCAGTCCCCAGAGACCATGGACGCTGTAAAGGGTCCGAAACGCCGAGTAATAATTTTATAATTATATAAAAAATCGTTAAACTGTAAAGTTTTTTTTTTTTTTTTAAGTAAACGAGAAAAAATCAGTTTAGTAGACTTTTAATTAAATTAGTAAAGTATGCATAAATATAAGAGAACAGTAGGTTCGTTTTATTATTTTATGTTAAAAACGGATTAATGGGAACCGAAATGACATATAAATTATAAACAAAAGGTCACAGATTCAAATCTATAATATATATTATATATATATCTAATATATAAAATTCTCGTGTCGCGGGGTATGGGACCGAACTTCTCCGAAACGGCTCGACCGATTTTCGGGATCCTTAGCGAAATTATCGGCCAGGGTGGAGAATCGATCAACATCTATTTTTCATCCCCCTAAATGTTAAGGGTGGTCCACCCCTAATTTATTTTTTTATTTTTTTGACAAAATTTTTTTGTTTTCATTTTTTCGCGATACAGCATACAAAAAAAAACACAAATACATCAAAATGTTCACCCCTCTACGACCAACCCTTATTTTTTATTTGTTAATTAAAAAATTTAATTTCTTTGCAAGATTTTTTTTTATTTTGTCATGACTTAGAATAAAAAAATTTATATGACCCTGAATTTCTCACCCCTCTACGATCAACCCCTATTTTTTTTTTGTTAATTAAAAATGTTAATTTTTTTGGGAAGTTTTTTAGACTTAAAAAAAAATCATATTACTCTCAATTCCTATTTTTTTTTGTTAATTAAAAATGTTAATTTTTTTTTTGGGAAGATTTTTAGACTTAAAAAAATCATATTACTCTCAATTTTCACCCCTCTACGATCAACCCCATTTTTTTATTTGTGAATATAAACTATAATTTTTTGGCAAAATTTTTTTTTTTATTCTGTCGACTTAAAATAAAAAAAATTATATTACTCTCAATTTTCACCCCTCTACGATCAACCCCTATAATATAAAAATAAGTCGGGTTTTCCTTCCTGACGCTATAATTCCAGAACGAAGAAATTTAGGAAAAATGGCAACAGAAAAGCAGGAAAACAGGGAAAATCATTTTTCACATACAGCGCCATCTCTGATACATAGCATGTACTACAAACCAATATGGTTTTGCATGGTGGTGGAGCAGACGGTAGCAGTACGTGGTGTGAGTATCCCTCACGAAAATAAGTTGGTGGCGAAACGGAGTTCGCCGGGTTTGCTAGTATATATGTTATATTGAATTATAAACTAAATGGGAGCAATTTTCACACAAGTTTATATAGTACAGATATTTCCGTGCGGTGATGGGCAGAGAAAGATAGTCCCGACTTCTATCTTGCCGAAGTGTTAAAACTATAGTAGTACAAACAACTGTACACCAATTAGGATGGTGATGGGCAGCAACATCACCATATCCCGCCACAACACACTTCACTCGCAAACCCGCCTGCCAAGCGTGGCGTGTATTGGCAAACACCCCTCAAAGATGATGGGGGAGGCCTACGTTCAGCAGTGGACATCCGACGGCTGATCTGGTGGTGGTGACAGAAATTTGTCGTGGTCTGGTATTTTCTTTTTTTGTGTTTTTGTATTCCTGACACAGAATCGTGTACTGGAAGCCGTTAATTATGTTTTATTTCTCCTAGTTGTGGGAATATAACGGACTATTAAAATAGCGACTGGACTATGTTGTTTTATTTTGTTAATTTTAAAAGTATGTCATGTATTTTGTGTTCTCCTTGACTAATCGCGAACCTACACGTAAATAACTTGATCGAAGTAACGCGAAAGCGATATGTCAACAATCGCGAACTTACCTGACAGAGATGCGGGAAAACTATTAAGTGTAGAGAACTATTTGAAGTAGTTTTAGTTCGAAGCGCAGACTATTTCTGATTAATGTTGAATAATGTGATAGGTTAATATCTGTTGGATGCGTTTATGGGTAAAGTCTAATCTAAGCCTCACCATATTATTTTTGGACTACCTCCTATTTGGCCCATTGGCGAAATAGGCAGTGATCCCGATTTCCGCTTTAGAATTGTGGATTTAATTTCCATCCGATTCTGGTTATAATATCTATTTATTAATATCAAACAAATAAATAAACATATCACTGTTATTATATTATAAGTATAAATTTGTATAGAATGCAGTTCTCCCTTTAAATTTCTAAACTACAAAAAAAAAAATACCCCCGGAAAAATGTAAATTTTAGTTATAACGGAATATCTTTTCGATATTTCGAAATTGTAACATCCTGGTTTCATAATCCGATACAGCGATGTCATTAATAACTTTCCTGACCTCGTCGAGATTTCGAACTTTTAATAAAGACATTTCGGTCGCTCGGTGCTCAGGGGCTCTTATATGGGTCAGATATAAACGGGGCATTTAAAAACTTTCGGTGACTGCGTAACATTGTTTTGTAGCACGATAACCGTTTCCGTATATTGGTACTCCACTTGGGGCAGATATTTGTATTTTTACAAATATTTGCTTCCGGTCCGGGTGTATGTCCTTGCGGGTCTTCCCACCGTACCACAGACAACATATAAAGTGGTCGGTCCCAGTTGTTATCGTGGAAACCTGATAGCGACCGTTACTTGTTGTAAGTAAATAATCTGCCAAATTAATAAGTGAAATATTTAAGTTATCAGTTATTATTTTAATTGATGTAATAACCGAAAGGAGTTTTTTCGTGTTTGCGACGTGGTATTATGACGATCTATTATTCTGAATTAAAAATATACAACAATATATCTAAGGAGAAATGTTAAAAGTTATAATAACGACGCTAGAACATACGGGAGCAAAGTGGTAAGCATTAGCCTTAAGCATGTTTTGAATTTTATCGTAGGTATCGTCTGCGCATCATAATACGGTGCTAACACTCTTTCATATCGTTAAACCCCGCTAAAACTTAGGAATAAAATTTAAAAAAAATTTGGAGTATTTGTTTATTTACAACTTCTACAACAGCAACAATCTTCGTTTGTATGTTTTTTTTTTTTTTTTTTTTTTTTTTTTTTTTTTTTTTTTTTTTTTTTTTTTAATAAATGTATTACACTTCTGCAGTTTAACTGTCAATTTTTTTCATCACAGGAACAACGTTTCGAATATGACTGACTAACAATGAACATCCTAATCTACTGGAGATGTCTACAGAATCAAAAACAATTCACATACAGACACTGAACTGAACTGAAACATCCTTTAAACGTCCCACTGCTGGGCAAAGGCCTCTCCTCCATGTCTGAGAAGAGTTGGAGCTTAATCCACCACGCTTCTCCACTGCGATTAGCGGATAATTTCTCTACCATGAGTAACGATCGGTATCAGATGTCTATGACAACAACCGGGACCGACGGCTTTACGTGCTCTCCGAGGCATGATGGGGGGATCCAGAAGGACATACACCCAGATCGGAAAAAAATATTTATACAAATACAAATATTTACTCCGAACGGGAATCGAACCCGCGCCCGCCAATGTTGACGCGACAACTCGCACCACTACACCAGAACGGTCGTCATACAGATACTATCACTCCCTTATTATTTATATTATATAATTCTAATATAATGTATGGAAATGTGACACAGGGAGAGTTTATTACTATTGGATTCTATTTCAGTGGCTATATCGTAAGATACACTTACAAATAATTTTACTTGTGCGAGTATTAATATATTACCATGAGTGTTTGTTGCCAAATTCTGCTGCAATGGTTGCGACAAACATTTTCATATTTATATAGATATATATTACATGTATATACATTTTGTAAAATTTTAACAACTAACAAAACATCAAACAACACAACCCGCAACCAGAAACAGGAGATATAAACCTAATTTCAGCTTCTTAAGTTATGACTTTAAGTTAAAGGAAGTTAAAAAAACGTCCTCTCATCCGCCATACATCAGTGCCTGAAGTCGAAATTCTTTGACCAATGTATGTTACCAGTGATGACATACCTTTGGGCCTTTTAAAAAATTTCCAAGTCACACAGCGTACAGTGGAGAGGGCTATGCTTGGTATTTCTCTGCGAGATTAAATCAGATATGATGAGATCCGCAGACAAATGAAGGTTGCCAACATAACTCAACTGATTTGTAAGCTGAAGTGGCAATGAGCAGGGCACAAAGCTCATACAATTGACGGCCCATGGAAAAGAAAGGTTCTCGAGTGGAGACCACATACGGAACTTCGACTTCCGACTTCGACTTGAATAGAGTCGTTGGAAGTCGTTGGATGGAGGCTGCTTCGAACCGGTCATTCTAAAAGTCGATGGAGGCATCGTCGTTACGCTATTTGGTGATCCGCCATGTCTCTCGCCACACTAAGCTTGTATACCTATAGTGTACACTATATAGATGGCCGATATCGTCTTTTTCCGTATCAATTCAAAACTATATATCAAGAGTCGATATCGGATATTAAAACTATGGGTATGTTCCGATATATACTGTGACTATAGTGGTTACTATTTAAAACGGAACGCAGTCCAGTATACTGTCATCCCTATTTTTCTTTTTCTTTTTTTACTTTGAATAGGTTAAGTTATTTATTTAAGAGAAATAATTATGCCGTTTAGAAAGACTAAAGGATAGTACATATTACAACGAGCAAGGTCCGCAAGCCATATCGTACGTGAAAAAAAATATCTCTCGATGTTTCAGTCAACTCATGGTCTTATATTTAATCAATCAAAATCAACTATATTTTGAGTAGATTATAAAAGCACTTTTGAAACGTCAACCTTTTCGCTGTTCGAAACATTCCACTCGAAATTTCTCCCAAGATGTTCGAATCACCTAAATCGCCGAATAATATGTTTCTTTACCACAAACCAAGATATAAAATTCAATTCAAATTTGAAACAAATTTAGTTAGCCAAAAACTCAGCAGCTTCAAATCAATCCAACCCAGATATGAAAGCGTCTGGTACATGCGAACGCAAGTACTATCCGCTGAGCCAACTCGGCTCGGCTCAACTTTGTTACTAGCGAGAATACATATAAAAATTTATAAAAAGTTCATGTTAAAATTGTATTTAGATATTATAATCCGTAGTTTGAAAATAGTCGTGAAAGTATGCCATATTTTCCATTACGAACCAATCATACTGTATCACAGCGGGCGATAAGTCTTTTGGCTTTCAAACACCTACGCGTTATCGTCATATTGTGATTTTGTGCAAAACTCGGACGTTAATAGACCTACAAAAAAATTGTAGCCAATTAATAATTCATAGTATTGAAGTACATTCTTATTTTAGAATATTATTTCGTAACAGTCACGATGTGTCAATGAACTTGGGAATTACTCTCAAAGTCCACTCCAAAGATACGAATGACAAGTTTGTACAGACTTAGTGTATTCATAATTATTGTTCTGGAACAAACTTTTCTTTGGCGTTACTATTCAAAGTTTTTATTGACAGTACAACAGGAGGGACAAAATTAATTATAGTCTTACGAAATTACCTAAAATTATTTTATAACGGTTGACTCAATAAATCAAAGCTTGAATCAATTAGTATATTAGATAGATGTCATCATCTTTGATCCTAAATAGTTATTACGTAATGAATATATATTTTGTTAACACCTATACCACTACCATCACATCAGCCGTTGAATGTCCACTAGAGAACGTGGGCCTCTCTCATCATCTCTGCAGGGCTTGCCAATACTAACCACGCGGCGGGTTGGCGAGCGTTATGTGTTAAAGCAAGATATGGTGACGCTGCTGTCTATAATCATCCTGGTTTGTGTACAGTTGTTTGCACCTCTATGGCCTTTTACGACACATAATTAAATGTAAATGCTATATTTTATATAATTTATTTTTATGCCTATCTTGATAAAATCTTAGAACTACAAGTATAAGCTGATAAATATACTATTTTTACTATCCCTTATCATTTTGAAATTTTTAAGAACTTCAATCTACAAAAAAATAAAATTTCATAACAAAAACCAACTATAATAATACTTTCATGTATATTTGTTTTTGTTTTTATCGAACCCCGTTAATTATAATTAAATAAATATTAAGAATCAGTTAACAATACGGGAAGATATCAATACAGACAAAAAAGAACTCAAAACTGTGTTCACCTTTTTTCAAATCTTTTAAAAGTAGGAAAATACTCACCAAGAAACTTGAAGGGAAACTAGCAATTTGACAATATATCCACGACGTTTGCTCTATATATGTAAATAACTGATCTACATACATTTATGAATACATACATAAATTCACGTAAAAAATTTCTTTACGGAACGAACTACCTAAACTCTACCATTTAGATTTTCTTTTATTATGTCAATGACCTTAAAATTTTGTAAACAATATCAATTTACATATAATTTTTACATTCAAAGAATCCAATAAAGAATATTATTGAGTTATACTAATAAAATGTATGAAAAAAATACTCTACGAAATCTCTACCATTATCTGATTTCACATTTCTTCACATTGATTTCCCTAGAATATTAGTAATAAGAATAAGCCTTACGTTTTAGTTATTATTGATAGAAAACACAAATAGAATTATAAAAGGGTATTTTATACAGAAAACATAGAAGTAATTTCAACTCCTTCCTGAACTAGAAGTCTTATGGAACATTTACAAATAAAATATTATTTACGAATTTTAGTCCACACAACATACAAGAAAAGTATGACTTTTTCATGAAAGAAATTAACACAGCAGCAAATCTAAGTATACCTATAACTAAAATAAACACAAACCCTTCCTGTAAATTCAAACCAAAACCATACTGGAACCCTGAACTATCTCTCGCTGTGGCACGTCGTAGAACTGCATTAAAACATTTTAGAAGAAATCCTACTCCAGATAATTTAATTTTATATCAAAGACAAGTTAAAGAATGTGCGAAAGCTATTGCAGCAGCTCGAACTGCTAGTTGGCAAAGTTTTTGTAATTCGATTGATAAAGACACTTCGGCTTCATCGCTATGGAATAAGATGAGATGGGTTAAGGGTTATAGAAAATCTAAAAGTTATTTACCAGTCGAACAGCAAATTAAATTGTTACACACTTTAACTCCGGATTCCGCCATAAATCAAGCTCCGACTATAACTTCCTCAAACCTTTTACTAGAAACCGACTTTACTTTACAAGAATTAAATTGTTGCATAAAATCTAAAGATACTTCCCCCGGCGACGATTGTATTACATATTCTATGATCTATCATTTACCTAAAGAAGCTAAAGTATACTTACTTAAAATATACAACTTAATTTATAACTCTGGTTGCATACCTTCACAATGGAGAGATATTAAGGTTCTATGTATACAGAAATTGAATGGTAATGTCCCTGACACTGATCCAAAATTAAGCCCTTTGGCTCTCATGTCATGTATATGCAAAATATTTCATACAATGATAGGAAAGCGACTAGAGTGGTACGTAGAAAAAAAAGAAATTATATCTAAATATTCAGTAGGGTTTAGAAAGTCACAATCATGTATAGACAGCTTAGCACGTTTAGTTTCCCAAATACAGGTAGGATATTCAGAAAATATTCCCACAGTTGCCTGCTTTCTAGACATTGAGAATGCCTACAATAATGTTTCCATTTATGCTGTAGTTCGTACCTTGGATAGTATTAATGTAGGGGCCAAAATATGTACATATTTTTGGAACTTCTTAAGTGAAAGACACCTAATTATTCAAGACGATGATGGCCAATTGATAATGTCCAGATGGGCGTGTAAAGGCCTGGCTCAAGGAAATCCTATAGCACCCTTATTATTTAACATAGTAACGCTTAAAATATGCCACGAAATTAGGAATGTTATGATATCTCAGTATGCAGATGATTTTGTACTTTATATAAGTAATAAAGATTTAAATTACTGTAAATTACATTTAGAAGATGCGCTTTTAACATTGGCAAAAATACTAGAAGAGATAGGATTAAAATTATCAGCTACTAAATCAAAATATTGTGTATTTAGTCGTGGCCATAGAAGAATTATACCGAATATATTTGTTAACGGCAATGCCTTGTCGGTATCACCATGTGTTAAATATTTAGGTGTGTGGTTAGACCAATGTCTCTCGTGGAACAAACATATCAAAGAAACCGTTGTTAAGTCGTCCAAATTACTAAATGTTTTAAAAGTTCTAGTAGGATCTACATGGGGTCTACATGCGATACATATTCGAACCCTCTATATTTCACTAATCAGAAGCCGAATTGATTTTGCTAGTTTTCTGTATGATAATAGTCCCAAGACACAAATTTCTAAATTAGACAAGATACAAAATCAAGCCCTTCGAATAATCGGCGGATTTATTAAAAGCACCCCAATCCACGCCATGGAGAGTGAACTTGGTCTGCCACCTCTTCATCTAAGAAGACAATACCTGACGTATAAATTTTGCTTAAAAAGTCAATCTTGGTCTGACAACACAACTATATATTTATTAAAAAAACTATGCAGTTTATGTAACTTAAGATACTGGGAAAGAAAAAAGAAACCATTGCTTGCGATTGTATACAATGAAACAAAAAATTGTAAAGTAGATTCTACTGCTCCTTTGTACATGTTTAAACTCAACATATGGATGACATACCTATATAGATATTAATGACATTATAAAATTAGACTGGCCAAATGTTACAAAAAGTAAAGCTCAATACGAAAGACACACGCTGAAATATAATATTTTAGAAGAACTAAGTAAGAAATATGCCGATTGGCACAAGATTTTTACGGATGGATCTAAACAAAACCATACTTTGGGCGCTGCTTTTTATGCCATGTCTGTAAACCATAGAGTAAGTTTTAATATTAAATCTAATGTTTCTATTATGTCAGCGGAACTATATGCGATTTCAGAGGCCTTGTCTTTCGCAATAAAAAATAATTTTGATAACACTGTTATATTATCAGACAGCAAGAGTGCTTTGCAACACTTGGCTCGATGCACCTCTGCTTACAGAGGTGTATCGATAGCCTATGATATTCTTGAAAAAATTTTATATTTACAGAAACGAAGCTTGGCCCTGAGGTTGCAGTGGATTCCGTCACACACTGGTATACACGGTAACGAAGAGGCAGACAGATTGGCAAAATTTGGCTGTAATCTAGGAAAAGAAATTGACATTTTACCTGACCACTCGGAAACGTTATCCATATTTAAAACTATAAATTATAATAATTGGAAAATTTATTTTAATGAAATATCCAAAGAGAAAGGCATCTGGTATAAAATCCTACAATCTGAGCCTCTACGTATACCATGGTTCATAAAAACTAAAATTAGTAGAGAATATGTTAAAATATTATTAAGGCTTAGGTCCGGACACATTCCATCAAACAAGTTCGCATACATGATGAAGAAATCTGACACCCCTAATTGTACACTATGTGGTACAGTGGAAGATGCACAACATGTTATGATGGAATGTGCCCGCACGCGAGGAGAGAGGGAAACACTTGTGAGGAAATTAAAACTAAACACATATGATGTAGGAATCGTCCACAGTATATTAGCTCAACCAACAACAGAGGCAGCTATACACTTATGCCGGATGATCAATGATTCCCCGCAGTGATTCTCTCTCTCTTTGAGAGTAAAAGTTAGGGGTACAATGGGGTTGGCATATTCTACGGAATAAAACCCCTAATTAAAAGTAGAAAAAAAAAAAAAAAAAAAAAAGTCTTATGACAAAATCATGGTCACAGTATCGTCATTTTTATATCGTCGTCCTTAAAGCCTTAGATTTTATGAGGCATCAATATTAATATACGAGTAATAAAATGAAAGGATCTGTTCATTTGTTTGTTTGAATGTGCTAATTTCATTATCGTAAAGTACACATTTGTATTATTATTACTTAATTTTTTGCGCTTAACAGGCTCCGTTTTGGAAAAAATAAAATTGCCATAAAACATCGCTCTGGCACACAAAATTGTCAAACATTCAAACAAATATCGATACAATAATATTCTATTAATAGAAATAACTGTACTGTATCAACATGTAAACAACCCACTGCTGAGCGAAGATATCTTCTTCGTATAGAAGAAGGCTTGTAGCTTAATTCACAACGCTGCTCCACTGCGGGTTGGCGGATAATTTCCCATGAGTAACGATCTTTATCAGGTGTCTGTGATAATGACCGGGACCAACAGCTTTACGTGCTCTCCGAGGCATGGTGAGGAGACTCACAAGGAGACACCCAGACCGGAAACAAATATTTGTACAAATACAAATATCTGTCCCGATCGGGAATCGAACCCGCGACCGTCGGCGCGCGAATTTGAGGCGACTACTCGCACCACTACACCAAAACGGTCGTCAGACAAATATCAATACATTAATATTCTATTAATATTAATAACGCTAACAATAATTTTATTTAAAAAAATGACTTGTAACACTTGTATACGTGCTAATTAAGCACAAGTTAAACTGTGCTTTGTGTTTATATGACTGCCATTGAGTGAGTTGACACAAACGCGGCGGAATTAATTAAAGTGCTAACACGCAACGAATTTACATAACACACATAAATATGATGTTTACTTTTTACGAAAAAAAAAAAATTCTCACGATTTAGGTAGAGTTGGAAGATAACACGCCTTAATTCATACCATGAAACTGTATTGGTTTTGTGTCTCTACATTATTTGTATTTATAAATATTACTTTATTCTTTCAAGTGCAGCTTAATAAAAACTTGTCTTAACAGTTACTTTTATCTGGAAACCTTACTAATAACTGAACAAGATTTTTAATTCTTATTACTTTTTTTTTCTTAAATATGCTTAACATACACACAGGGTCGGTTGTTCCTAACTTAATGCCTGTTTTATAGGTAACAGCCGAATGGTACACATATTTTTAAATAAATATACATATAAATAATACATAATAAATAAATATATATTACACCCAGACTCAGGGCGGGAATCGAACCCACAACCCAGGATCAGAAAACAAGGTCACTGCAAACTGCGCCAACGGGCCAGTCATAATATATATATATATAGTTAATTATATAAACGAACAGAAATATCAAGACACACACATGCTATTTTTACTATTTACAGTATTCGTATAAACAAAATGACAATCACAAAATTTAAGTATATACAATAATGATAATAGTAGAACAAAATTATTCCCTTGCCCAGGAATAAAACGTATACAGGATAACTTTAAATAAATGGAAATTTCTAAATGGCCTGTTAGTATTAAAACCTTCTTTAATTAAAAAAAAAACCTACAACAATGATAAAAAACAATATAACAATCAATATAATTTCGTCAAATAAAAAGTATTTTTCGAAATATTTACCTAGAATACGAACAAAGTCGAAAAATCGACAATGCTCAATGAACTGTCCAATTTAATGATATCGTTCGCGATAATTTATTTCCTCTTTCTATTCTTATTTTTGCGGTAGCCGAGTTTTATACGAGTATGAAACGTAATCTCAATAATTTCCGTCTTTACGAGAGTAAATGTAATATATATACTGTAAAAATATTTTCTATTATTTCATAGCGGTAAAACTTTTGTAAATAACAAAAGTCTGAATATAAAGTTCTAAGTAAATTTACGCTTCTCCATAACCAATGTTAATAATTTTAACAATCTAAGAACATATTTAACTTAACGCTTATTATAAATTATGTTTTAAATGTGTTATTTATTATGTCTCTCATTAAAAGTTATTCCTCAATTATTTGTTCACATGATAAATTTATTTAAAGTTTATAAAAGTATAATATTTTATCACAGATGTATGAAATTAATTTTAACTTAGTCAAATATGATGAGTTTACATAGTTTATCATATTGACAAGACAATTATTGAATACACATTATATAAATTATCATAGATAAGGTGCGGTTTCTAATGACAATTTTTTAACAACTCTGTGCTATAGGTATTATAATTTTATAAATATATATATTTTAATTATACTGAGTTACAGTGATTACCTATACGAGTAATGATAAAAATTATGTTTTAATCTACTGTGTAGTTAATAATTAATATTGTAACTTCTTAATAAAATAAACATAATACACACGTACATTTGTACGTGTGATTATATTTTAATGTACATTAAATATTGATGTATTCATTTCCAATAACTTTTTATATAGTATTAATTTTATTATCAGAAATATATCAAAAAGTACTTACGGACAAAAATGTTGGACATGAGCGTTGCGGGTAAGCAGAAAACAATTACCAATATATCAGCAACAGCGAGGTTCACTATGAAAAAATTTGTAACAGTTCTCATCCGAGGAGAGCGGTACACCACAGCGATTACGAAGCAATTTCCAACCAAACCGACGATGAAAACCAACAAATACGCCACGCAGTACACTGCAGTCATTGCACCACTGTGTCTGTACATAAAGTCATTGTCAATTGCCTCTAAGTCAGACCTGTTCATTGTGATATTCATCCTTAAAGGATGCCTTTCATCCATGTGTGTAGACATCGGCTCCATATCAGGCAAAACGCTGTTGTCAGGCACGAATCTAGTATTTATGACATCCATTATCGAGTTTGATATGACATCAGCAAAATGATTTCTCGCGTGGTCCCGCGAATGATTTCTATGTCTAAAATGATGCCGCTCTCCCGGATGTTGAGTTGAAAAGTTTTGAAAATCGTCAGTAAAATCACTCAATACTCTTAAAGGAGCCATTGTCACTCTAAGTCATTCTAAACTACCTTTAATCACATCAAACGTATGCAAATAATTTAACACAGCACTCAAATAATACGATAGTTAGAAAAGTATTAAAAGTTCCGAAGTTATATCTCGCTAAGTCGTAGCGGGTCTACGCGTTACGAGTCTGGCGGTCGCGCGCCGTCTGATCGTAGAGCCTCTACGGTATAGGCTCGCTGTTGCGACGCATGTGCATTTTTGGTGCCTACAGAAACTCGGCGCTTGCCGCTTCATCAAATCTTATTTTAATACGAATATAGTACAAAACTGCATGTTTAGCTACCATCTAGTTAGTAATGGCAACTGGGAAGGTCGAGCCGAACGCATCCGGGAAAAGATAAGCATTTCGTGCATTTTAATCTCAGTCCCATTAATTTGAAGTTTTCATTTTTTTTTTAATTTGTACTAAGCGGGAATTCCGGAAATTTCAATACAAACGTAATAAATACGAACATCGGTGATACGAATCGAGTTACTGTTCTATAAACAAAGAATAGCTTTGGTTGGAAACTGCTTTTGTTCTCATGTAGAAGCTCTATAATTGATTATAAGCATTGATTAAGAAACTCCTTCTTAAATAAGACGTAAGTACATAAAAATGTAATAAAAATATCGTTATAATTTATAAATAAATATCATTGTGTACGTATTTCTTTTATTGAAATTTATTGCACGCCTAATAAGAGAAGCGTTGAGGTGAGTACTACTCTCACTTCATGCAAACGAGTGATTTTTCGAACTTAAAATGTCTTTAATAATCGTATATTGCACTTGTAAAATAATTTTTACACACAAATAATAAGAAAAAACATTATTTTTAACACTCATGTTATTTTTAATGCCATTTTTGTTATTTAAACGAATTAAAAAATTGTTTAAAAAATTTCTGTCTTGACGTCCGTGTGTCTGTATGTGCTAATCCTGGATGTGGTCACGATAACTACCGAAAGACTTCAAGAATCGGGTTCTTTTTATTTCTTACGCTTTAATATAGTTAGGAATAGAACTCTATTTAATTTCACGGTCTAATTCTTGTGGTTTAATTATTACAAGCTGTTTTTGTTTCACTTGTCCCGATGTTTGTTATCAAATCTTACAAATTAAATTTGATCCACTTACCGGTTACCGAGTGAGTTGAAATGATGCATACATCTGTAGATCGCATAACAATGCAATATTATGATGACATGGTGTTAATCTGATGATGGAGCTTTAAGGTGGCCATAAGAACTTCGAAATGAAACGACACAACCTCATCGCATTTGAGCTCGTTTGACTCGTCTTGAAGAGTACTTTGTTTTTAGATGGTTATCAGGACCTAATCTAATGATGAAGCTGAAAGGTGGTCATAAGAAGTCAGTAAAGAAACGACGCAACCCCATCGAGTCTCGGCTCGTTTATTTATCTTGACGAGAACTTTGGTGCTAGATGGTAACCAGGGTCTGATTATGGAGCTGGAAGATGGTCATAGGAATTCAGTAAATAAACGACATAACCCCATGAGTATGGGCTCGTTTGATTCATCTTGACGACTACTTTGGTGCTAAATGGTAACCAGGGTCTGATGATGGAGCTAGAAGATGGTCATAGGAACTCAGTAATTAAACGACATAACCCCATGAGTATGGGCTCGTTTGATTCATCTTGACGACTACTTTGGTGCTAAATGGTAACCAGGGACTGATGATGGAGCTTGAAGGTGACCATAGGAACTCGGTAACTAAGTGTCACAACTTCGTCGAGTTTGATTCGTCTTAATGGGTAGACCGTTTTTGATGGGTGAGTGGTGGTGGTTTGATGCACGTGAATATGCGACCCCATCTTGGGAAAATAAAGTTCGTTCGTTCCGTTTGTAAGAAATGTGGATTCTGTCTTTAATTAAATGGATTAGACTTATGAATAAATATTAATACATATATTTATTAATAATAATTAATACATATTATCAGCATAACCTCTATTATTTTAATACGTTTCGTGACGTCATGCAACAGCGTTAATAAAAATAGTTCGCTACCCCCTCAGAGCCTCTTTCGCTTCTCGGCTTTCTTCTTTTTTCTTTCTTCTTTTGATGTACGTGAATATGCGACCCCATCTTGGGAAAATAAAGTTCGTTCGTTCCGTTTGTAAGAAATGTGGATTCTGTCTTTAGTTAAATGGATTAGACTTATGAATAAATATTAATACATATATTTATTAATAATAATTAATACATATTATCAGCATAACCTCTATTATTTTAATACGTTTCGTGACGTCATGCAACAGCGTTAATAAAAATAGTTCGCTACGCCCTCAGAGCCTCTTTCGCTTCTCGGCTTTCGGAACGATAGGTCGTTGTTTCATGACGAGCACGTTAACCATTTTTATATTCAAATTAACGCTTGATTGTTTGTTTAATTTAAATTGCAATTCTTAGTGATTGTTAAGTCTTAATAATTGTTCGATTTGTAAAATTATTAATAAATAGAAGATTGGTTTTGGGTTTTGTGTCTTTTTTTTTAAATTAATAAGATTGTTTCTCCTAACAATATATATTAATAATATTATACCTAAAAATAATTTAAATAATTTAAAAAATAATACTAATAATAATTTACGAAAATTTGCACCTTGTATCAAATATTGCGTTTTTATCACATTACACCTTGTATTAAATAAATAATTTAAAAAAAAAAAAAAAATTTTTTGATACTTTAAAATATACACTTTTGCAAATAATAAATGTTATTGTGAAAAATGAGTTTATGAGGCGTGCACTTTCGGATTTTCCAAAATATTTATTTACTTTTAATAATCCCAGTCTATACTAATAACATGGCGGTTTTATAGGCTTATTTTCCATCAAAAATATAGCTTATAATAAAGATTTTTTTGTTCTAGAAATAATATCAGTCTATCTCGACTATCTTCGATTATCTTTGGAATAATTTATTGTTGTTAGACATTTGAACGTGTAACAACAACTTAGGGCCTGTCGTCGACCGCAATCTAACACAATTACTGTAAGGTACTCGTAACTTAATACACATTGTATAACCTCGACAAATACGCTTTAATTAAGATTACTGCAGACTATTTACGTTAGCTTCCATCTTTAATTTGTTTAACGACGACATAAATTTTTTACACGTTTAAGTTTTAATATATTAGGTCCATACATATGAAATTAGCGTTTTGTCTTACTGGCCAATTTGATCTCAAATATTTCCTTTTTGGTTAGAAATTCCAAATTCAAGTTTATACAGCTATTTACTGTAACGGTATAAAACCGTAATTCATTTGTTTTTTCCTTATTGTTTTTCATCTTTGCGTCACTCAGTTTACAAAATGGAAAACTTGAAATATTGTGTTATTCAGGGGCCGTCCATAAATTAGGTAAGACTTTTTTTTTGGTAAGCGTTAATCTCACAGAATCTCACGTGGTGGGGGGGGGGGGGGTCTCGGCAAATATCACGTATTTTCCCTCATTACAAATGTGAAATAGTTTTAATGTACCGGTGATGACCTTTTTCCCTAACGCTATCTCGTCTAATTAACTAAAGTGGAATCAAGAGCAGTCAAAATAAATATTTCAAATGTTTAATGTTTAATTTATTTGGATTTTTTTTTTTCAGTGTAATCGATGTTTACGTTTAAGATAAAATACCCTCAATTACAATTTTCGGTTACAAACACGCTTATCTATGTAACTGCACTTGACAAAAGATTTTTTTTTATTATTATAGTTTATTATACATAGTCTTGTCCTAAATATTAATAATTCAATCTTTTTTTTTTGTGTTTACATAATTATAAAGTTATAATTGGTAAGGTAACTTATTTTAAATATAGAAATATATAAAATTCAATGAAATCTTTAATTGATTAAAAAATTTCGTCATCTATATTTTTTTTACGATTAGACTACGAGACTATTAATAATAATAAAAATATTTATTATGTATACAAACTAAGATATAAACTGTTAATAAAACTTACAAAATATTTACGATTCATTCAAAAATATAAATAGAGACTAGATGTAATATAAGTACTACAAAATCAAATAAACATAAATATCTTAATTCAGACACAAGTGATTATTAATAATTTAAGTAATACAAAGTAATAAAGACAACATGATAGTGTCTTGGAGCAAGTCGCCAACGACATCTATACATATAATAAAGTGGTAGGAAAGTCAAAACTGTACATTGAATATTTTTTTTTAAAGTACAAATACTTGGGGTGTGATCTACAGTCGATACCGAAGCCAAAAATATAGTTTTTAGAATTTTTGTCTCTTTGTCTGTATGTATGTCCGGGATAAACTCAAAAAGTACTACATGGATTTACTTCAAATTTGGCACGAATATTATTAAGAAGTCGGGTTAACATATAGGCTACATATTATCATGCTATCACCTACGGGGAACGAGCAGTGAACCTTTATTTCTTCAACGCATTCTGTAACAACGTGTAATTTAATAGCGTTCACGCAGACGATGTCGCGGGCAGCAGCTAGTTTGTAATAAAACTCCACTATATTGAGATTCTATATAAAATTTTATTATTGAGATCGTTAGTATGATAATTAAATTGTGATTCGAATAACTATAAAATATGTGTACGCAGTCGTACAACAAAAGACTAAACCTCTCGCGCAGTTTATTTTTTCTTTTTCGCGTCCTATTCATATACTAAATAATTGACTTCTGTATTTCATTCATGTGTGACGACGCGTTGGCGCAGTGGTTACAGCAACTGACTGATGCACTAGCAGTCGCGAGTTCGATCCCCGCACATGACAAATATTTGTATAGTCCATACAGATGTTTGTCGTGGTCTGGGTGTTTGTGCTTGTGTATTGTGTGTGTTTCCGGATACCCGACACAGGATTTACACCCTACTGGTAGCCGTTGAGAGTGAGACGTTTATTATTTATTATTTCTATGAATACAACATTTTAGAAATTTCTATTTAAATCACCTGTTTCATTGTGGATTAATTGATATATATGTGTCAGAATTACTTCCGAAACCTGCAGAAATTTTTTTTAATCGCCGATGACCATATAAATGTTAAAGACAAAAATACATAAAAAATTCATACCACTAAGTGTTTCGTGTTCAGCTCAGACTCAAAACGAGACTTACTTACACGTTCACCAGGTAATCTCGGTTTAGTAAGCATTCAGTCAAATACCAAAAAAAACTCGAACTAAACATGTAACTTCTATATTTTATTACATTATAATAGATTACCAAAAGCCGTACCAAATGGGTACGATTAGGTACTGAAGCTCTATTATTTAAAAACTTATCTATACAATATTCGAAAAAAGTTACAATTTTAAAACAATTTCAAAACTTATAAAGGCGACTTCATCTGCATCTAGTACAAAACCTGTCGCGTTTCTAATATAAATTGTTTAAGAAAAATTCGTCTTATTCGTCAGTCTCGTCAGAATTAGGTACGTCGTTTTTGAAAATCATTTTCGAAGAAAAAATACACCAAAAATTTTTTTTACCCTACTGGTCAGTGTTTAATAAGATTATTTTTAAATCGTAAATGTATCTTATTTATAAGCTTTCAAGATAAAATTCATAGTATTTTTAAATTGCGTTACATATAAGGGTTTCGACCTGAAAAATATTCGTTAAACTCATTCCCTTAGTAATAAACGAGCGAATCTTAACATTGTTATTATCTGACGATCTATACTAATACCGATATTGAAGAGTTTTGTCGGTCTGTCTTTAATATATATTTTAATTATATTTTTAACATACTAGACGGTCGTCTGTTCCTAAAGAAGGTTTCTAAGGAACTTGATGGCTCTGTTTCAGGTAATAACCGACTGATATACATATTTATATATATATTATTTTTTTCAATAAATATTTACATACATAATATATTCGAATCGAACCGGAGTGGAAAGCAGGATCACTACCAACTGCGCCAACGAACCCAGTCTATATGATTAGCTTGGTTATAAATATCAATATATACTGGTTCGATTTGAAAAATTATTTTTAAGTCCGGGAGTGGTTAATGCAATGATACATCATGCGGAGATTCATTAACTTGAATTCAAGAAAATCATCAATCTGGCTCGACTTAGTTTATAGTTTGTTGACAAATAATGTAAAAAACAGTTTGAACCAAAAGGTGTACTTAATACATGGCATGGCATTCTCTCTCAGTTAATCTTTACACCTTATATCGAAACATCGCCAATAAATCTGCTCAAGTAGTTTATATTATTATTATATATATATATTTTGCTATAAAACGAAAATATACGAGTACGCTACTTAAGAGCAAAATTGAAAATCGACGAGGGAGATGTCACGGGTTTCTCGTAGTAACTAAATAAAATATTTTAAGCCCGAACACAGACGTTCAAGCTATGAATATATAATATGAGATAAATAAAATTATTTATTTTAAAATGACGCGATTTGAATTTTTTTACTATCAAGTTTGAGGTACACATTGTTGTTTAAAATCCGTCACAGCAGATGTCTGTCTGTCTGACAAAGGTTAATTTAAATATTAGCAGATCGACGAAGCATTCCTTTTTTCATTGAAATTTTATTATTCATATATTTTTTTATTAATAATAAGATTTTCAATCTCGACAGATCTAAAGTGAGATTTTAACATTTAATAAAATATCTTCAAACAATATTTTTCTGTACATCACTACTAAAAACTGACCGTATAATGAATAAAATATTCTTATTAATATATAAAAATAAAATTAAAATTAAGGTAGTTTATTGTTTTACATTGAAGTTAAGATACAACAGTAATAAGAACCAAAACCGAGTAAGTTATTATAGATAGGACAAGTGCTAATCGATCCCGCTACACACTATTAAAATACATTCACATTTGTTATATTTCTTTATTCTTAGAAGAAAAAAAAAAACTAAACTTAACACATATTATCTCTATCTATCAAATATGGAGAAAAACGAGAAAAAATACTAAAACTCAATACATAACTCCCCTGAGTTCATAATTCGAGACACAGAAAACAGAAGTATTCCTGTACTATGAGTGCGGTAACCTGCAGAGAAGAAGAGTTCCAACGTTTTTCTTGTTGTCGTAAAAGGTGACTAAGGCCATAATGTTACGAACAACTGTACACCAACCAGGATG
Source organism: Euphydryas editha (assembly GCA_036937285.1). Lineage (NCBI taxonomy): Eukaryota > Metazoa > Arthropoda > Insecta > Lepidoptera > Nymphalidae > Euphydryas > Euphydryas editha. The sequence goes on from JAUPFZ010000012.1 coordinate 1,132,399, forward strand.
GTGATGGGCAGCAGCGTCACCATATGCTACCACAAGACACGAGTATTGACAAGCCCCCCAGAGATAATGTAGAAGGTCTACGTTTAGCAGTGGACATCCAACGGCTGATGTGGTGATGAGTTTTTCCATTCAACCTCAAACTTTAAAATATATTTACATCAGCAGCCTGAATCAATCAATCGATTCCTGCAGTATTCCGCTATCATTGTTCTAGAAACCGTAATTTAGCTTTTTTTACTTTTAGAAAAAAAACATAAAATATCTTTATTCTTCTTATTTAGCCGTTAATACTATTGATACGGCTGTTATTATACGAGAAGTTGAAAGATATCACAAGTAAATTTTGTGCAATATTCATTTAAAGAAAAAAGCTTATTTCTTGTTTGACGATCAAGGTAAACATATTGAGACAGCGTTTATGTATTGACAAAAATTCTGATTTAAACATCAAGCTGCTCTGAAACAGCATGACGGATTTCCGTCCAAGCCTTCTTACAGGTGTAAAGTTCTTGTCCAATTGCTTAATAAACAGTTGACATTTTATACTCTGCTGCTCCCAGTAGGATGCAAGTGTCAAGGGTCCGAAAACATACAGAACACAAGCATGTAATACAATAATCATCTATATGGCATGTATGTACAAATATTTGTCATCAGTGGAATCGAACTCACGACAGCTAGCGCAGCAGCTGATTCTATGATCACTGTACCAAATAATTTAAAAAACGACACACGAAAACATTGAAAGATACGTAGAGATATAAAACAGGAACTCACAAGGACATTACGACGGGTAAAGTCAATCAGTGGGCTCGTATATTAACTGACCTTAGGATGAAGGCCATAGGCGTCTTGATTGGTCTCGTACAATATTGAATTATAGCTCTTATAGTAATAGATATTAAGATCACTATCGAATAACATAATGTTATACTAGCACCTACTCTTTCGATTGTCCTAAAACCAAGGATGCAATTAACATGCCTTAAGGACGAAGGTCCTCAAGTGCGTATGCAATCGGAGGTCACTTACCGCTGCTTCACATTTAGTTGCGTATTTATTTTTGTCTTAAGTGGTACAGGACATAATTTCTATTTCTATACTAATATTAAGTAATACAAATGTAATGGAAAATACTTTGTTTTGTTTTTCAAAGTCCGTTTTGTATAGAAAGGAAGTCTATAAAAAAAACTAGCAACAATTTATACGTAATATTATTATAAATAATATTGATTTATACCTATTTAACTAAGCGTTAAACCCTATAAATATTCTAAATGAAAAAGCAAAAATAGCTTTTAAAATCGATAAATTCCAAGATTTTATCTATACGCAGTTTATTTGAAAATCAAACACAATTTATTTATTTTAAATGTTATTGAACTTCGAGACTTACAATGTTTATAACAATTGAAACAAAAGTTCTTATCTTATTTAGAGCTGACAATAAACGCATTAAATTCTCAATACTTCTGTACACAAACGAAAATAAGACTTCAACAATTTCAAGCTTACAAACTTTTATCTCTTCAAATAATCGAAATGATAATGTTTATTTCGTTGCTCATTCTGCACTAGCTCCTGTTCATGTCTCCGTATTAGTTTTCGTTATCAAATACATACAAGATTTAAAGATTACTGTATTTTAAATAATCAATATAAATACGACTAAATACCACATACTTTCAAATTTTTTTATGGACTTACACAACATGTGATGAGTATTGTTATACAGAATAGATCCAGTGGCCAGATCATGCAGATATTAATCTAAAAGTTGAAAGTAAAAATCTGAATAGACAATTTTTGATTATTAAAGTTATTTAAATGTATTATTACATTCAGAGGCTGTTTCAATATTGTTCAGTAAAATATGCTTCAAAATGCATCTGGTTTCAGCGTATAGTAATATATTGTGAGAATATCTCCAAATATCTGTAGAATTTCTTAGAAATGTTGATACATTGTCTGGCTAATGGTAGCCATCAGCAACCTATAATAGAGCAGGGTGAAATATACCCCTTTTTATACAACAGTCGCATAAATAACTAATATACTTATACATTTATTTATTTTTTAATAATTTTTTGTCATCCATCTAATCAAAGACAGAATCCACATTCATTACAAACGGAGCGAACGAACTTTATTTCCCCAAGATGGGGTCGCATATTTTCGTTCACCAAACCACCACCACTCACCACTCATCAAAAATGGTCCACCCATTAAGAATCAAACTCGACATAGTTGTGTCGCTTAATCACTGAGTTCGTATGGCCACCTTCCAGCTCCAATTTTTCTGTTTTCCCAGCAGTCATTTACAGACTATTAAGTTTTCTTTTCACATAATTTACATGTGAATAACATTTAAGTGTCCATTGTCACCGTACTAAATATTAACTACAGTAAAAACCTCAGAAGTACACAAATAATTTTCAGACTAATTAACATTAAATACTCCTAAATTAATGAAAATTTGTTTCCTAGTAGGTACCTACAAATTTATCTTAAATACACCTACATACGATAAAAGACTCTATATCTTAATATTTAAAGTCTAAAATAGATTCAAAGTAACAGCTGTAGGGTCATCGTACTATCGCAATAGGCTGTATTTCAAATTGTCACCGCGTTTTTCATTTTATTATACGTGGAATAAGCCGTGTTCTGTCTTTTTCTCCATTAAGTGTAATTGCGAAATTAGAACGGGATAGCAACATTTGTTTACGCAATCGTAAAAAAAAGGAGACGATGATTGTAAGATAGAATACATTTGGAAACGATGGAAGCAAATTTAAATCTAAAACCGTTATAAAAGGTTATTTAGAATCAATTTTGAGACAGACATTTTGATACATGTAAATGTGTCAAAACACTGTAGAACAGTGTGATGTGTTTCTTTATCATTAATTAAAAATATGGATATAATATAAATAACAATAGACATCACCTACCATTTCTTCTCCAATGTAATGTTCTTAATTTAAAGGTTGTCTGGAAGACTAGTAAGTAAGCAGTAAATGGTGTAGAACAAAGTATACTCTATTTTATAAGTCCAGTCCTAATGGCAAGCAAGTACTTAATTTAACCTTCAAAAGAATTGTTGCTTCATCACAGACAAATTCACCTCATTCGTCATTTCAAGCTCTAAGGAGACAATATTCTAATCGTAAGCTGAACTTTATCAATAAAAACAAAAAAAATGACTCAGGAACTATGGTTTCAATTTTTCAGGTCGATCTCAGAAACATGATTAATATATTTTTTTTTAAATCTAGACTTAGAAGTTTAAAAAAATCTAGAGTTAGACTTAGAAATATATGCGTTATGGATTTATTTTTTAATAGATAAAAAATGAATATATCTTATGCTATCCGGGTATTAACATTCTAAAAGGAACTATATTTTTTAACTAAAACTATACTTTTAAAAATTGATAAAATATAAATATTTCTATATAATAATATAGGATTTTATGACTGTTTACATAACTGATAAGGGACTAATAGATTATTAGGATGAGTTAAATCAAAAACTTTTGGTTTAAACCGCTAAAAATCACAAAATTGATTTCAAAATGTAAACGATAACATTGAGCCACGTCTAGAAATATACAAAAATATTATTATTAGAATTTTTTTTTTTTGTATTCACCCAATAAAAACATAAAAAGGTGCTTTATAAAGAGATCCTTATCAGTCTATGAACCGTATCGTTTTCAACTGAAATGCTTCATGAAAATATTTGAAAGGAAGTACGCATCAGATATCTTGTGTCAATGACTCGCCTTTCCATATTTAAATTCGTCTTTATGACCGCCTAATAAAGATATTTACAAAGAATTTTATTCTAGTTTTATTCTAGAGTTCTAATAATCTATCGCAGCTGCTACTGAAATAATGTATGAACTGAATCAAGTGTACTCAAATAGTCTATACGACCCATTACTGAAGCTTAACCCGCCACACTGCTTCAATCGAGTTTTAAGGATTACTAGCTACTGCCCGCGACGTCGTCTGCGTGAACGCTATTAGATTACACGTTGTTACAGAATAGGTTGAAGAAATAAAGGTTCACTGCTCGTTCTCGTAGGTTATGTATGCGTAATAATATGTAGTCTATATGTTGACCCGCCTTCTTAATAATATTCGTGTCAAATTTGAAGTAAATCCATGCAGTACTTTTTGAGTTTATCCCGGACATACATACAGATAAACAAATAAACAGGAAAACAGACAAAAAATGCAAATGCAATTTTGTTTTGTGTCCGAAAATACGGAACTGAAACAGTCTGTACACGTCTCACTGCTGGACAAAGTGCTTTTTAGCCCATATGTATGAATGACCACCGTTCTGGTGTAGTGATGCGAGTAATCGAGTTTTTTATTGAAGTTATACCCACTGCTTTTGGCGCGTTAGGGAAAAATGATGAGACTAATTTTTTAGTCTAACAGATTACTTTAGATTGTCTAAATGACCAAATCCAAAACAATTATCTGTATAGTCTATACAAACATCCGTCATGGTAACAGAGGGGTGGAGCCCGTTACTGTAACAACACGGTAATTCGTTGTTAAATGAAAATAAACAATATATAGATGTTAATGTTAACTAAAGTAATAATTATTAATGTCAATTACAATATGACACGGGTACAATATAATATTTATGACTGACTTTTAGAAACCGTTGGAGCAGTTGGCAGTAACCCTGCTTTCTGCTCCAGGGTTGTGGGTTCGTTTCCCGCCCCGAGGCTAGATGTATTATAAATTTATTTATATTTATATATATTGAAAAAAAAGTATATCAATAGGATAACTATATATATATATATATACATATATATTTATCCTAGGTGAGTGGAATGCGAACGAAAAATCGCTGAATATCTGGTAAAACTGTTCGAGATCCAATTTTGTGCCCTGAAGACAGGGCACAAAATTGGATCTCTTTTTGAATGATTTTGAGATGATTTTGAAATTTTTTTGAAGGACGCTTTATCGTTACAGTGTTCTTCGTATCATTACCCATTTTTTTTAAATTTTCGTCTCTCCGTCTGTCTGTGCCTTGGTCGTGGTTCACGTTACAACTATTGAATGAATTTCAATGAAACCGAGCCGACCGATTAGAGTTCATACTACTAGTAATGAGGCATACTTTTCTTTTTACTAGTATTGAGGCATACTCTTCTTAGGAAGAGTGATAAAATTAAATTAAACCAAAAATTTACAGAAATCTTTGAATCTTTGACTCTTATTAAGCTAGTTTACATACTTTATCTTATAGGCTTAAAGACGTATATGTCCTTGTGGGTCTCTCCACCGTGCCTCGGAGAGCAAGTAATGCCATCAGTCCCGGTTATTATCATGGACACCTGGTAAAGATCGTTACTCATGGTGGGGATATTATCCCCCAACTCACCGTAGATCAGCGTGGTGGATTAAGTACTAACCCTTCTTCTATACGAAGAAGATGCTTTCGCTCAGCAGTGGGTGTTTACAGGCTGATACAGATAGGCTTAATGAAACGGATGGCTTTCACGAACAAAATCACAGGTACAGCTAGTTCAAATAAACCATTCAATCTAATCAAATATTATAATCTCAAGCCAAGGATACAAAACATTTACACTCGTAGTAAATAAATACCACGAAATAATTTGCGCGAGTACATCTCAATTCCTAATTCCCACAGACGGGGAGATAATTGAGATGACGGTCTAAAACGGAACTCTATTTTAGGTTTAACCACTTTGCACACTGTCTGGTTCGAAGTATTCGCTATTTAAATCTAATCCATTTGTGTCTAATCACTTTCACCGCTACGGGATGGACTAAGCAGTGACAAATTAATTATTCTTAATACGTAGGTACATACAGATAGGTAAGTTGATTGATTTTTTTTTACTTTATTGTGAAATAAATAAAAAATAATTCATTTACTGGTTTGTATATATATACTGGTTTGTATATTTTCGGAACGCCAACTATCGGGACAAACTGGGATAAAATATTTTTTTTTGAATTTATTCGTTACCGCAATCACAGCGCTGTCTGCTGAATTCAATGTAAAAAATTTCAAGATCAAGAACAACTTATAAATAAAAAAAAATTATTAAATTATGACTCTAAGACATTCTCGAATCCACTTGAACATATCGAAAAATCTCATCAAAATCGGTCCAACCGTTTAGGAGGAGTTCAGTCAAATACAGAAGAATTGAGAGAACAAAAATAAAATTATATTAAAAGGGATTTGTCTTTGATTAAATTCTATGTAATTATACATTGGACTTAGAACAGAAAACTTTGTATTTTACTAGCCACCCACCCCAGCTCCGCACGGGTACAATGCTGATACATAATCAGTATCTGATACAAATCCGTCGGTACCGCAGCAAGCGCTATGTCGTTGCATTTCAAAACTGTAATATCTTCGAAAATATTCTTTTCAATTACATGCTGTAAAGGGTCATATTAATCTATATTAAATGCACAATGTATTTAAGGTAATGAATTGAATAAGGATTAATGCGATATTACTTAAAATCGCTTCGTAAATAAGCCATTATTTTTCGTGAAAAGTAAAGAATCAAAAATTTCTTTTGAATCACTCTATCTAAAAACCTACAATAAAATCCGTTGCGTAGTTTTAAAGATCTAAGCATACATAGGGTCAGACAGTCAGCGACTTTGTTTTATTACTATGTAGTGATAACGTACACGTAAAGTAGGCTTTATATCTGGCTAGCATAACTATTTTAAATACAAAATTTGTACAGTACAGCAGTTGATTTTGTGTTTGGCGATAAAAAAATATACCTTTAATTTAATTATTCGTTTTGAATTTGTCTTTTTACGAAAAATTTAATCTTATTTATCTTTTTAAACAAGCAATTCTTGTATATATATATAATCTGAATCTCGGAAACGGCTCCAACGATTTTCATGAAATTTAGTATGCAGGGAGTTTCGGGGGCGATAAATCGATCTAGCTAGGATTTATTTTTAGAAAATGTCGTTTTATCCCTTTTTTTACGCAATTATAAAATATGACTAGAATACGAAGGTAAATTTCGCTGTCATTGCTAAGCTTATAATAGCTCGGATGGGAATCGGGCGGATTCGAAATCAGAAAACCCGGGTTCGAATTCAGGTGTCTACAAACCAATTTTTTTTCCTTTTTTTTTTTCAAGTTTCTTCTTTTGTGAGAAAAACTATTATTGAGAGCTCTTTTTATTTTTTATTGAAATAACCAGTTCCTATTATTTTACTATTATGTCGTTAAGATCGAAAATATTATTTACGTTTCATCAGTATGTAATGTATCTAAATATAATTTAACCGAGCAAAGCTCGGTAATCCAGGTACTACATTATTAAACCGTGACATGTTTCACTTAAAAGTGCTATGAAAAACTGACAGTTTGAAAAATTAAAAATATCTTTATGCGACAGAATATTTAAATAAATTTAAAATTTGATACTCAATTTGAATATGAAATTACAAAGATTAAATGAAAAATTATAATAAAATTGATTTAATTACCATTCTGTAACCTTTTTCATGTAATTAATTTTATTTGTCCAGTGGTTTTACACAG
>JAUPFZ010000012.1:1145000-1175000 GCA_036937285.1 Euphydryas editha
AGTCGGTTAAAAAAAAATGAAGATGAACGTAAAAAACCAGATTCCACCGAGTCTCTCCTCCATTACACCTTGGGGATCGAATAAAAAAAATATTAGATTTTAATGTGAAACAGTTTAATTTCACAGACCAATAAAAGGTAGCATTAAAGATGTACTAATAAAACGTAGTAGCACAGATGAATCTCAGTAGGTCAAGGCCGAAACGAGATGACCACTTCGTTCAGAAACATCCTATTAATGATAGGAAAGTAGGTTCTTTACATTATATGTGTAATTATAATAAATTTTTTACATCTCCATAAAAACATCAAGCTCAGTAATGGGACGGTTACAGGATCATTCGGTTCAGTTTAGTTCAATTATTTCAGCATCGTAAATAATCATGTATGATGATGTCGTAATAACAAGTTTTCTAAATACTAACGACTGTCGCATGTTTGATTTCCGCTCGGGTAGGTTATTTGTATTCTTATTTTAGGTCTTCTTGGTTTTCTCGCCGAACCGCTTTATATGTACAGATACTGTACTATATCATCCTGTAAACCACCCAGAGAGAAGGCCTCCTTTCCATATAGAAGAAGGGTTGGAGCTTAATCCACCACGTTGCTCCACTGCGGTTTGGCGGATAATTTCCCCACCATGAGTAACAATTGTTATCAGATGTCTATGATAACAACCGGGACCGACGCCTTTACGTGCTCTCAGAGGCACGGTAGGGAGACGTACACGGACATACAACCAAACCGAAAACAAATATTTGTACAAATACAAATATTTGTCCCGAGTAGGAATTGAACCCACGACCGCTGGCGCGCGGTGTTGAGGCGACCACTCGCACCACTACTACTTTTATTATATTATCTTGAGTTTGAAATATACATATTACCTATATTATTTATTTTCTTGTTTGACAGAACAAACCCACACAAAGTCGTGAGGTGACGCTAGGTATCACACATTTGATGAGTTTTAAAAATATATCTTTAAGAGGCGATAAAAATATGAGTCAAGGTTAAGGACCAAAATAATAAAAAATATATACGCATATATTAGCAATATGCGAAATTGGTCCAGGGCCTGATGACACAGTAGATAAAATAGATTAGTATCAAATATTGATAACTAAGAGAGTACGTACCGGTTACAATTGCTGAAATGGGCAAATTATTCTGAAAACGATTCCAAAAAACATTTATTTCGGGCCGAGGTTATTTGTTTAAACGTGTTTCGTTACAGTGTATTTTGAATGTGTCGTAAAAAGTTGAATGATATAAATAACATGATGGAGGCTGGCTGGCTGGATATACATACACTATCAATTAAGGCTCAATGTTTTATTTCTTAGACACTTGATCAATATTTTTAAAAAAAATTTGATATCTGTATTTTATACTAAGTTATATAAGTTTTAGGAAAGGACATCTTTTAAAAGCATTACGTGTTTTTACAAAGAAGTACATTTTGTTTTCGATTTTTTTCATATTGTTACCTTTGCACATAAAACACATTATTAATACAATAATGCACATGAATTCTTGGGTCTTAGCTAGTTCATTGAGCGTACTAACATGCGGTACAATGACCTCTGTGATATTTATCGAATAATACAATGCAAAAGTTTAGATATTAACTCCGCTTCAGCTGTCGTGTCTTTCTTGATAACAATAAAGTTTCGTATATTAACAATTACTGACAAAATCAAACAATAGTCATTATATTTTTTTTTTTTATTCACATCTACAGGCTTACATGCGCCTATACCCTTTTCTTTACATATATTTTATTGTTATATACAGACGTTTATATAGCAAAAGTAAATAAGTTCTTAAAACTAGACTTAATATCTCTAGTCCCTGAGACGAGAGTCCAAACTGACCACTTTTATACCAATATATATACTTTTTTTTTTCAATATTATATCTACGTGTATTTCTTATTTATATTGTTTTACAATACTATATCTAAACCTATTTTTAAAATACTATATCTATAGCTAATGTTTTTTTTTTTCTTTTTTTTACAATACTATATCTATTTGCATTTACATTATTATATCTAGTTATAATTCTCCTATTTAGGTACTCTATAATTTCACACCCACCAATATGTTATATCGATTTATCTAATCAGCACCAGCCCCCAGCTGTGCGAGCACATCCTCAATGACTGCTGTGTCTCTATGATGGATTGCCATCTTGAGGGTGTGCTCCAGGATTTCTTTTGTTGTGGCCTCCGCCGCCCTCCCTACGAATCGGCCGATTGCGTCATCCCTGTCGTCGGCGTAGTAGACACAGGTCTTGGTGTGCCTACTTACCGCGACCACCGCATGCGAGACACTGTCGTGTATTTTTAGTCTCTTTGCCCGTGTCTGGATGACGATGACCTCCTCGCTCGTCTGACCCTGCGCCTCGTGAATGGTCATGACGCTCGACCCTTCTCCGGTACAATATCCCCGGCCTATTAACTCCTTTTTCTCCTCTTGTGTGAAGACCAGGTACAGGGTCCGGTTCTGTTTTTCGGGTATTCTAGCGCCAGTGAGCCTTTCCGCACGCAGGGAATGGACGATGGGGTTCGAGCTGTAGATCCTGTCGTAAACCTCGCTGATGGCAAGAGCGACATCCTTGGGATATAGTCATTATATTATTAGTATCAAATTACGTTCTTGTGTAATGGTGCGAGTAGTCGGCTCAACGCCGGCGGTCGCGGGTTCGATTCCCGCTCGGTGCAGATTGTATTTGTGAAAATATTTATTTCCGGTCTAGGTGTATGTCCTTGTGGCCTGTGGGTATCCCTACCGTGCCTCGGAGAACACGTAAAGCCGGTGGTCCTGGTTATTAACGGTAGGCACATCAGATAGCGACCGTTACTAATGGTAAGGAAATATCCGCCAACCCGCAGTGGAAAAGAATGGTGAATTAAGCTCCAACCCTTCTTCTATATAGAGAAGAGACCTTCGCTCAGCAGTGGTTTCTTTACATGCTTGTACAGTACATTATATAAACAATATTTAGTTAGTAATTTTTTTATTTATATTATACATTTATATTATTATAATTTGGATATTATAAAAATGTCATGTTCTAGGAGTGCAGTCTGGATCTCGCGAGATCTCGTCCTTGGTTCCTCCTTTTTTCATTTGGTCCTACTTGTCTTTGAGAGATAGATCGTCGATAAAACGTAAACATTTTTTACTTTCACCCCCTTCAAAACGTCTTTAATTTGAAACTTTGCACACTTATAAAGGACCATGCATTATGCATAATTATTATTGCATATGACAATGCAAGAATTTAAATAGTTTGTCCCATTATCCTTACCAGGACTCCTGGAAGGATTAGCGATTTTTCTTATCTGATACATATCCGAAACTGTCCTTGTGCTAAGCATCAAGGCGCAGGCTGACATCTTCACGGCTTATTAATATTATTATTTTTTTGACGTGATACCGTCTTGTAAATCGATGAATGCCTGTTGCACCGCACGAAGAAGCATGACTCCTTGTCACGTTCCGCGAGCGAGAGCGCGGAACAAGGATTGTGAATAAAAAACAATAACACAGATTGGAGGACCTTAAATATCACACATGTACGAGTATATAAGTTGTAAATAAATTGTTACTAGCACATTGTTACTTGTAATTAATCTGTACAATTTAAGTAATAAAATATTTTTATTAACGAGTACAAATAAATGTTTATTTATCGAAAAAAAAAATGTAATTAATTGAATTAACTCATTCTATATATTATAAAAAATTATACCTCAGTGATAATAATTCAATTCAATTCTTATGACGTTATCATGAAAAATTTTACTGTCCGTTAACCGACTTTACAGACAACCAATTTTTTTTTATTACAGCAAAGATAAATAAAAGTTATATATATATATATATATAAAACACACTTTTACCATTGGGTGTCCACTGCTGAACGTAGGCCTCCCCCATCGACCTCCAGAGCGACCGGTTCAAAGCAACCTTCATCCAACGGCTTCCAGCGACTTTCCTCAAGTCGTCTGTCCATCTTGCGAACGGCCGTCCGACGCTGCATTTGCCGGGACGTGATCTCCACTCGAGAACCTTTCTGCTTCATCGGCCGTTTGTTCTTCGAGCTATGTGCTCTGCCCACTGCCACTTCAGCTTGCAAATAGCTTGTTTAAAAGGCCCATAGTCAGAGGCCATGTTTCAGATCCGTATCTCATTACTGGTAACACACATTGATCGAAGACTTTCGACTTAAGGCACTGAGGTATGTCAAAATAATGAAAAGACGTTTTTAATGTTGACTTTAACTATTTTATTATTGATTGACAGGATATTATACAATTGCATTCCCAAGTAGAACTACCAATAGGTAATATAATAAAATATAATAACAAAAATTAAATTTGAAATATTTAAAGGTTTTTGACAGTCAAGTTCAATTTGAAAACTATAATGGATAAATAGTTTCCAAGGAATTTATATATACAAACAAGAATGTGCAAGTGCACTCAAAAAACGTTCCAAAGAGAGGGATGGCATCTCTTTCGACCATGCTTCTAGGCAACTCATTAGAGAGAGACAAAATCCCAGTAGTCAGCAGCATGCTTGGAATGATTTTTACACTTGACATGTTGGAAGCAAATGTCAACCTTATATTAGTAAAATTATTATACATCCTTATTTATATGTATATATAAGCGTATTTTAGGTACTAATTAATAACTACTACATAATAAATAATAATCATTAAAGACATTAATTTCTATGTACATAACAAAAAATACATAACTTAATAATAACTAATTAAATATAATTTACTTTAAATATTAACATTATTATTATCATATATAACTAAAAAATAAAAAAAAATATAATATAATATACCTAATGACTAAAATATATTATTAAAAGGAGTTCCTTTAGGCAAGGTTCCGAAGATACTGGCAGCGTTCCCCCTTTGAATAGCTAGACTAATTCTTTGTCCGAGGTAGCTGCCAGCTATTCGGTCTCCTGTAATGTCGACTAACCTTTTTGCTATTTCCTTAAAAAGCATTATAGCATAATATTAGTCATTTCAAGATACATATTTGAATATATAATTTTATTAAGTTCGTGTTCCAGTTATGATAAAAATTCCTTGATAGTTTCATCTAATCAACTCCATCTATGTACTCCATCTATGTGTATGACTATGCTATTATTAACTATGCTATTATATTGCTATGTAAAAAAATAATAATTTTATATTATAGTGAGTAGTTTTTTTACGTAATGTTCAATGGACTATAAAACCTTTTTTTTTAAATAGAGGTTTATAAAAACATGTAAATTGGCTAAATTGAGTATGACGGAATTAAATACAACAAATAAATAAAGAAAAGATATTATGAGAACGTTTTAATATCTCATTTCTGAACACAATTTGACAAACGTCATCATTGCCTTTGACGTATCAAACTTCACTCCAGTCGACCGCGACCTCCATTCATCCTTCGTCGCACCGAAAACACGATTTTAACATCATTTTTCACACAAAAACATAAACTACACTTAAAAGACTTATATTAAGTTCTTAGGTGTGCTGTATTTAGGTTATAAGTGTAATATAAAAGTGTTACAGTAAAAATGGCATTAAAATCGTCACCGGTACTATACGGACTCCTGGCACGGATATCCCGTCGATCTTTTTCGACATCGAAGGCTTTGGCATCAAAGCCTGTTACAGTAAGAGATGCCTTGAACCAGGCGATAGACGAAGAGATGGAAAGGGACGATCGTGTTTTTGTATTAGGTGAAGAAGTGGCCCAATATGACGGTGCTTATAAAGTCACGAGGTAATTTATTGAAAATTTATCTTCCTATTCAATTCAATGTAGTTGGTACATAACTCATGCAGTAGTTTAGTTTTTAGTCAAGGCTACAACTGTGCTAATATCTTTCACAATGTTATATAACTTATCTTTGTTGACAGTTCTCTAATTTAAAATAAGAATACGCGCGGTTTTATTTTTGAAATTTTTTTGTACAAATTTATGTGATTTTAGTTTTTCTATAACTTATATAATATAACAGAGAATGAATCTTGAGAAAACTTCTTTATATGAAATTCTTATCTAGATATGATGAAAATCTAGATACTAAACCTACCAGAGCGACTAACATAGACATAACTTTAGATATAAAAATAATGCAAATTCTTGCTCCTTTTATGTCCAACATTAACTGTTGCCTGCATCTTTGCTCACATAAAAATTGATCATAAATACATCTGAATTTGTTCTTTTCTAATAAAGTTTCTATAATAATTTCAAATTTTTAAGTTCATTTAACTTCAAAAAATGACAGCTTCTATATCACCTTTTATGCTCCATTTTGTTAATTTTATTTATAGTTAAAAACTTGTTCATTTTTAATATATGAATTTTTTTTAACTATTAAATTACATGTTTTATTTTCAGGGGACTTTGGAAGAAGTACGGTGACAAAAGAGTGATCGACACGCCCATCACTGAAATTGGTTTTGCCGGTATTGCCGTCGGTGCAGCATTTGCAGGCCTCAGGCCGATCTGTGAATTCATGACATTTAACTTTTCCATGCAAGCTATTGATCATGTAAGTTATGTTCAATTTAAAAATAGTGTAGATAATGACGTATTTATTAGGCAAATTAGATTTTTATTTGTATCCAGTAAATATACTTTTTGTAATTTTAATTTTCATATAAATATCTACATAGTTAAAAATACAATTTAAATTTCGTTGGTGTAGATATTATATGAATATGTAGTTAAAATACGAAAGAAGGGTTAAGTGTGTGTAATCACCTTATAACGAATAAATTTTTTTTGTTTTTAATTACAACACATTCACTAACTACTCTAGTCTACGAGAACACTTGAAATTATACTTACTTCTGCTCAGCAAACTTCAAATCATCTAAAACAGTTAAATTCAGATCATATTCTCCACCACACCAGCGCCCCCTTTAATAAATACTATTTTGTAGGTATACAGAGGTAATAAATAGAGATACCCATGGCAATACTGAAATAATAACGTTTCAGATAATAAACTCTGCGGCCAAGACGTTCTACATGTCCGCTGGCACGGTGCCGGTGCCCATCGTGTTCCGCGGCCCGAACGGCGCCGCGGCGGGCGTGGCGGCGCAGCACTCGCAGTGCTTCGGCGCGTGGTACAGCCACTGCCCCGGCCTCAAGGTGCTCATGCCGTACTCCTCGGAGGACGCCAAGGGTTCGTACATGTCTCCTTAACATGTGTCTGGATTCCATCATACTCAGCAGTCAAAAATTCCATAGAATGTTTTATACGATTTAGTTTTTTAATTCGGATTTCATTTGGTCAAATTTTCTAGATAAAAAAAAAAGGAATCAATGGTGTCTGGTGTGTTTTACAACGGACTGAATTTGGTTTTTGATAGCTAGCATTAGGGTGCCTGTTCACTGAAGCGGAACGAGGCGCGACTCTGTATTGTATTTATTATTATTTGAATAATTAGGTACAGGTATGTTAAATAAAATACGATAATAAATTTTACAATTTTTTATTATTAAAAAAACATGTGCGGCGTTTCAAACGGGTTTGATACTTTCCCTATGTTATCTTCCTTTTAATAATATAAGCAAATAGATAAACCACTACTAACCACTATACTAATGTCAGGAACTACTGGTTCTAATTAACCCTTTCGCTACCAGCGTCGCATATATGCGACGACCCAATTTTCTTTGCTGGGCCCGTTCACGAATATGTGACGGGTGTTCATTATCAATTTATTATAACTGTTGTATCAAGTCGCACTTCACATAGACATATAATTTTATACAACAATAAATTAACGAAAGATGTTATTGGTCTGGTGATAATTACAGTTGTTTATAAGATTTGAGCGTTTTTCTCCAATCTGCCAATCTTGCCAATCTGCAAAATGCCAACAAGGCAGACACTCTTTAGAGTAATGGTTTAAAAATATTTAAGGTAGTTCCAGCGTGGTGAAGTGTAGTCCTATCTTAATACCTTCTGTCTTATCATCTTATCATTAGTTATAGTAATCTGGCAACGCTGCTCTGAATGTTTTATATATTTTTGTTTATATATGGTCTTAGTATATACAAATAGTATTGCGCTTTCTTAGTTTTATTAAATTAAAAAGATGAGAGCGTTGTGCATAGTGTTGCCAGATCACTATAAATTAATATTTATAATTTTAATATCTCGATAACAAAACCGTGGAATGCTACTTTTATTTTGTTAGCTTATTCTAAAAACATTTTTCAACACTCTCCTAGTTTTTTTTCCAATTCTGTCGAAATAATTTTTTTATATAATAAAAAATCGGACATTTTACATACATAAATAGGACATTACTCGCAAAATCGCGAACTTTGTCTTTAAATATCTCACGATCTAAATGGTCGAAAATTATGAAAATTCATTTTTTCTTAAATAAAGCTATTCTGAACCCATGAAAAATTTTTTTGCCGAATCTGTCAAAAAGTGGTTTCATGCTGGAACTACCTTAAGTACGTTTTTTCCTCAAATTAACGCGGATGAAACCGCGGGGCACAGTTAGTTTAATATATTTCTTAATAATCATATTATAGTGTATGAAAAATAATGAAAATATAAATAAAAATGTTTTTAATGGTGTTTTTTTTTTATTTCAGGTCTTTTAAAAGCGGCAATCCGCGAGCAAGACCCAGTTGTTTTCCTTGAAGATGAAATCATGTATGGTATTCCATTCCCAATGTCTGATGAAGCCCAGTCACCTGACTTTGTACTCCCTATTGGTATGAATTTGTTTATTATATAATAGGTAATAGAAATATTTTAAATCTGTATTGATTCAGTATGCTGATGACTAGCTATGCCTGGTAAATTACTATCCATATTGAAGGAGACTACTCGGTACATGATTCTCATTCGAATTATGTAAAAAAAACAGGTAAATATTAATAAACCTTTAAGTAAAGTTACTCAACAATTATCCAATTATGTACACGTCGTCTGGACACCCTAGCAGCTAGCTGCACTTTCGACACAAAACAGGTAGTTTACCTACGTCCAAACGCCGCCACGTGTTAACAGGGTAGCAGGATAAACAAGCATGATCCAGTCCCCCTTAATACTTTAATCCTGGCTTAGGATAGGCAAAAATACTAAGATATTTTA
This sequence comes from Euphydryas editha, assembly GCA_036937285.1. Classification (NCBI taxonomy): domain Eukaryota; kingdom Metazoa; phylum Arthropoda; class Insecta; order Lepidoptera; family Nymphalidae; genus Euphydryas; species Euphydryas editha. The sequence continues at coordinate 1,154,176 of JAUPFZ010000012.1, forward strand.
CTCGTTTAAGCAACAAATTTGTTGAGATGTGAACAAGCGGCACAGTACAACACCTGTGCACGTGCCGCCGGCATGACTGTAGAGTGACAACGCTTCATTTACTTGAATTGAAATTTATGAAAATTTGGTCAAAAATTAAGTACCTATTTTTTTTACATAATTCGAATGAGAATCATGTACCGAGTATTCTCCTTAAATATGGATAGTACCACACACCACACCATACCAGTACACCAGATACCAGTCATCCTGTATATTATATATAAAACTTTATCTAAAAATTCAAATCAAACTGAAAATTTTAAATTAGTTTGTTCAAATGTTGAAAAGTGTTTAGGTCTTGTTATATTAATATAGATAAATGATTTATATATATATATATATATATATATCCTAATTATTTTCGCAGGTAAAGCTAAAATCGAAAGGCCCGGTAACCACATCACAGTGGTCTGTGCCGGCAAAGCCACGGACACAGCTTTACAGGCTGCCAATGAACTAGCGGGAAAAGGTTATTAAAACATATTTTTATTAGTTATCCATTAATTACGTGAGACAATTTGGCAATTTAACGACCCCCCTTGGTGAGATTTTGCTCGAACCCCTGCCCCCACCCCTAATCTCACGTTAGATTTTTTTAAATGCGTATTTGTAATGTAAATGAGTTAATACGTGCTTGATTACATTAGATTTATTTTAAAAAAAAATTAACAATTTTATTTTATTGTTTTTTTTTTATTTTTTTATTAAGACTAGTTAAGAATAGTTTTTAAGATTTTTAATGACGGAAAAATAAATTACGCGATATTTGCTGAGACCACCCTCTCCCCCACGTTAGATCGAGTGAAATTTGGCTGACCCCCCTCTCCCATTCCTGTTATATTAAAGAATATTTTCGGTTGCGACCCGAACAAACGAAGCCATCATACCACGACAGCGGTCGGCTTATAAGAAGCATTACAATAATAACCTAAATTGTGTCCTTTGTTCGTCAGTTGGGAACGGTTCACAAGTTAATAGTTTGAAATGGATCGATTCTATTTAACTAAAATATATATTAGTATGTTTAAAGTATAGTACACTACAACCTTGATATAACAAACTTCAATATAACTTAATCCTCAATTTAACAAATTCTTTGAAATCCCCTACAACTGCCCGTAAGGGCTAATACAAAATATAACTTTACATTACGACTAACATTTATCAAAAACCTCTTTATAACGATTTTTTTTAGACAACTGTTCCGGTATAGTGGTTCGAGTAGTCGCATTAAAACTACGCGCTGGCGGTCGCGTGTTCGATTCCCGCTTGAGACAGATATTGGTATTTATACAAATATTTGTTTCCGGTCTGTGTGTATGTCCTTGTGGGTCTCCCCCACTGTGCTTCGGAGAGCACGTAAAGCCGTTGGTCCCATTTGTTATCATAGACACCTGATAACGATCGTTACTCATGAAAGGGAAATTATCCGCCAACCCGCAGTGAAGCAGCGTGGTGGATTAAACTCCATCCCTTCTTCTATATGGAGAAGAGGCCTTCGCTCAGCAGTGGGTTGTTTACAGGCTGATACAGTACAACGAATTTTTAATCATTGCAAAATATAAGAAGAAGGTATTTTACTGCTATTTAACTATATTTTTTTCAACTTAAAACCTTGACATAACCTATCCTATAAATTATTTCCAATTAATTCCACGGAAAACCACCAACCAACGCAACAAACCTCGTTATAACGAAATACTTAATATAATGAATATTTTCTAATCCCCATTCAGTTTCGTTATATCGAGGTTGCACTGTATTTTTACATTCCAGGTATCGAATGTGAGGTAATAAACCTCAGGTCACTTCGACCGCTGGACTTCAACACCATTGCACAGTCCATTGCCAAGACTCACCATCTCATCACCGTGGAACAGGGTTGGCCGCAGTCCGGTGAGCATTGCTACTGACTTACTTACTGTAGGCCGGGGATTCCCAAAATATTTTTGGCAAGAGACCCCTTATCCAAAATGAACTGATACCTCAGACCTCTATAGCCAAATTACTTTAAAAATCGTATCTCTAGTTTATTTTATTTTTTCCTATTAATACAAAATACAAATTTAAAAAAATTTGGTTTAGTGGTCGGTTGGTTAAGTAAGTTAACTTGAAATCATTTTCTCATAAAAATTTAATAAAATAAATAGACATGTAATTCAGTTATACAGTATCTTGAAAGTTTAAAATAAGAACTTGTGTTAATTAAATAGGGGTCGATTTTTAGACCTGGTCGACCCACAAAATCAGTTTTCGTTTATGTCGACTCCTGGGAAACCGATATAGACCCCAAGGTGTCGATATCGACCACTTTGGGAATCCTTGCTGTAAACACTTTAATGCTTGCACATGGCTATACAAGTGCGCTTTTTTTTTAAAACTTATTTATTTATTCATACTTTATCGCACAACACAATATTGAATTGTACAAATTGCGGGCTTAATGCTAAAAGTATTCTCTACCAGCCAACCTTAGGACGTACTTTTGTAGGTGTGCAAAATCAGATATTGAGATCATTAATTTTCAAGAAAGGCAAAATAAGACAATAAAATTAGTAACAGTCATCATATTAAATACACGAACAATTAATACATATACATACATACATAATACTTAAGCTGACGACAACTATCAAAACACAAATACAGTGTTTTTTGATTTCACAGTGTTAGGTTGAATTTTGGCTAAAAAGAACTCTTTAACTTGTCTATTAAATGAGTCACGTGAAGGAGCCTTACGAATAGACTCAGGTAACATATTCCAGAGATGAACAGCGGAAACAGCAAATGAATCGGACAAAAACCATTACTGGTAAATAAGAGTAAATAGAGATAGATTATTTTAAGAGCGGAGTGATCTTTCATAAGAGTCGGTAAGGAAAGTGAACTTACATTTAGGTAAGGGGGAGTAGAAGCATGGAATAAGAGAGTGAAGAGTAAGCAAAGAATTCTTAAGTTTCTTTGTTCACGGATTGGTAACCATTTAAGTAGGGATCTGTAATGGGAAACATGATCATACTTGCGTTTGCGTAATGAATGCGAAAATGAAGCTTTTGCCGCAGCCGAGTTTGTTCAAATAAACTTCATTGAGGAATGAAGTCTAAGCAACACATCATTGTACTCAATTGTTGGCAAAAGTAAAGTATTTACTAAGTGAAGTTTGACCTTGGCTGGTAAAAAATGCTTGAAGTGTAGGATAAGATGCAATGTTGAGTAGAATTTACGCGAAACTTCATTTAGTTGATCGGACCAAATAACGGACTTGCCAATTATTATGCCGAGATCTTTAACGTTTTTAGTAAAGGGTTTTGCATATCTATCAAAAATCAGATTCACTAAAGAATTTGTATGAATTAAAACCAGTTATAAAGCAATTATGTATACGTATTCGATCTTGATTAATGAAACTTATAGTAAAATGTAGGTCGCTAATTTTTATCTGTTTATAAATCTGCAAGTCATCGGCGTAAATGTGGTACTGACATTTTAAAGATGTAATTAAATTAATAAAAAAAGAAAATAATAAAAGAGATAATATACCGCCTTGAGGAACACCAGCAACCACATCGCACCAACCCGAGTTACCCTCATCGGTACGAATAGCTTGCCTGCAACCCCGAAGATATGAGAAATACAACGATAGCGGGAACCGAGATAGAGTAACTAGTCAATAATGCTAGCAGCATATCGTGGTCGACAGCGTTAAATGCATTGCTGAAATCCATTGGAACTAAAAAGGTCACACATTTGTTCTCCATACCCTCTCTTATATCTTCAGTAATCGTTAAAATAGCCGTCGATGTATTGTGGCAAAGTAGTAAATGCTATGTATGAGAAAGAAAGTAGGACCATACATACACATAAAATCTACTTCAATGTTGTTATAGTCTATAGGGGATTTTAATCCGAAGATAGGCGAAAGACGAGACGATGATCTGAGGATATGAAATGAAATGAAAATATTTATTTCGTCATAAGGTGATTTTACACACTTAACGAATGTCAAAAAAAAATCATTTAAAACAAATACGTCATATTATTACAAGTTTATGTCTCGGTAGACATAACATTACTATTATATCATCGGCTTTATTAAATTTTACAATAAATAACTTAATCTAATGTCCCTAGTGTTAGCCGAGAGGGATAAAAAGGCGAGAGAAAAAAACTCTCGGTACTCTTTTAAATAATTAAGCGTCATACAAAATAAATGAATAATGCACAGTATGACCATGACCATGAGCATGTATGACTATGAGCAACTGAACCTCAGAGGACAGAGGCTGGCCTGGATTTTCTTGAGAATGAAAAACTTTATAGGATGAGAGTTCATCCTGGATGAGTCCTGATGGCTCCACTACAAATGAGACAGACTTCATCATGACTACCAGGCGACAGATATTCAATCATGTCTCTGTGATCCATAAGATGAAAACCATGAGTGATCACGTACTGGATAGAGGCACATTGAATATTAATTTCACACTGGGGCAGTCTGTCTGTATTACTTGACGAAGTCTGCACTCCCGACTATTTAACGCACATATCCAAAACCCCGAGAGCTTTAGGTTGAATTATCTAGTGGATGAAGGTACAGAATCCTACAGAGCCGAGATATTGAGGGAGTTTGAGAAGGGACATATGGACAGTTATACATCGGTCAACAAACCTGTTCGTAACTTGGCTGGAGATCCGAGACCCGAGCTTACCTGACACTATTTCGAAGACATTTCGGTCATCAAGTTGCACGAGATAATTATGGCTCTGGGACAACATAAAATCCACAAGGCAAGAGGCGAAGACGGTATTACGTCAGATATCCTAGAATCAGGTGGAACACCGGTATTTAAAATCCTTCAGAGGCTCTTTAATTCCGTCTGGTTTGAGGGCGTAACGCCGGAAGCCTAAAATAGAAGCGTAGTGATGATCTTCAAGAAGAGCGATAATACCTTGTTGAAGAATTACAGGCCCATTTCGCTTGTATGTTTATAAGTTTTAAAAAAAACAGACAGAAAAAGAGACAAGTTAAAAGTTAACACAGCAAGCATTAAAGAGGACTACACTTAGTATTTTTCTGTAAAAAAATTCTTACCTACTAAAAATATTTACGCAGTTTCCGCTGTGGACCCTGGTGATAAAAACTGGTAACATATAAGGCACATACTTTGAGAGACGGCTAGGAAATGTAATCTGGCTGTGGCTGATAGAACCAATGTGGCTAAATGTGGGCTGGCTTTATAGATAGATATAATAAAATTCTTCCTTAAGAGAAATCCTTGTTATAGTGCCGAAATTCCAGAACACTGACCTTAACATCGACAAGAAAATTGGGATCCTTGAGGTTGACATAACGACCTAGGTCCACTTCCGAGGTCATTTGGAAAGCAAAGCCAAATTGCCTGCTCGGGGTCCTGAACAAAACAGAATGATACTTCAAAACGGGACATCGACTTCTGCTTTACACATCACATCAGGTTTTTTCCCGCGTGGAGTACTGTTCGCACCTTTAGGCAAATGCCCCACCCAATATCAACTCCAACCCCTAGACTACATGCAACACCAGAGAGTTCGCATTGTCGATATTCCTAAACTCACAGATAGCTTTGAACCGTTAAAGGGTGTTGTAAGCACTCTGTCCGTTTTTTACCGTCTGTATAATGGGGAGAGTTTTAATTTGAAGAATTCTTTCACATAGTGCTTCCGTTCTTGGTTTGCACCCAATGTCCCGCACATTGGATTCACTTCACGATCTTCTTTTCCGTTTACTGCACGTATGACTGATATGGCTGTGGAATCACCTTTTTCCTGAAATTTTTCCTGAGTGCTATAATTTAGGGGTTGTGAAGCGTCGAGTGTGTAGAAAACTTTTCTCTAAAGGCCGATAGCGTACCCGCAACTCCTCTAATGTTGCAGTTTTCGTAGTGTCATTTAAAAAAAGAAGCCGCCGCATACAAAATACACCAGAATAAATCCCGACAGATCCACGAAAAATGGTATTGATTTCATCGTGTTGACCAAGTGGCAGATGTTCATTGATGTCTTTGTAGTCAACAAGGTAAAAACTGATAGTGATCGTCATTACGAGTTACATTGAATATTAACGTAAAGCTAAATCGAGCCCGGACGGTAAAGTTCCAGCAGACTCGAAATTGTATCCAAAATCCGGAAGCCTTCCAACTCGAAGTAGGAAATCGTTTTTACTCTGAGGCCCTATTTTTCTGTGTATGACATAAAAAACATGCTAGAAAAAGTCTTCAGTAGACGCGTTTGTTATTAACAGATTAATAGACAAATATCTAAAGTGTAGTCGTGGTCTGCGTAGTTTAAATATCGAGCTTATTAAAGCTATCATCGAGCCGAATAAGGGTTCTAAAGTGTTTGCAAGAGATCAGTTTATTGGTCAAAGCCAGCTGAGATGGCTGACGATTGACACTTCGTAAGTCTAATCTCCTTAACAGACAACCTCCGGTCAGATAATATCAAATCACAATTTTTTTCAATATTTTTATCGGTGGTAAACGTCGACGCCTACGTGTGTCATCTTCGACACTTTCTCGACCAGTTATGAATTCTGCTATCCACTATTATATAGTAGCATACGAAGGTCCAGATTCCCCTAAATTTAGTTGCTAGGTATCATGTCTTCATTTTGTTTACTCCTAACTATATTAGGCTAGATACTTTACAACTGACCCTCGTACAATAGAGTGGTATCGGAGGTGCGATTTTGGAACAGAAAAAAGTACATTAGTCAGTGTGTGTTAGAATCACTAGTTATCGTCATCACGGCGAGTAAACATCGGGTGACCGCAGGTATCGGCGCGGAGATCTGCGCGCGCGTGATGGAGTCGCCGGCCTTCTTCGAGCTGGACGCGCCCGCGTGGCGCGTGACGGGCGCCGACGTGCCCATGCCCTACGCGCGCTCGCTGGAGGCGCGCGCGCTGCCGCGCCCGCCCGACGTCGTCGCCGCCGCCGTCGCCGTGCTCGGCAACAAGTGAGACTCGCCGCACCCGCGCGCCACACCTCACACGCGACATCGCCCACCTCACCCGCGCGCCCCAACTCACCCGCAACATCTCATCCCACCCGTGCACCCCACCTCATCCGTGAGAACTCCCTCCTCATCCGCGTACCCCACCTCAAACGCGCGCCCTAACTCACCTGCGACATCTCTCACCTCACCCGCGTACTTCACCTCACGCGCGTCATCTCACATCTCATCTCGTACTCGCTTCCTGCTGACAGTCTCCCGCTATCAAGATTTAAATTTATTAAATTGAAAATTTTCAAGATTCAGCTAAAACTTCGAAAAAAAGAATTTTCTTGTAAATCCCGATTAATTATTTAGCATTTTGTTTTTTTTTTTTATTTGTATATACATATTAAAAACGTGAAAGTCATACATATTCTGTGAGTCAAGTTGATACCTAAAACGATCCCAAAGACGTATGATAGAATAACGGACAACTATACGGATCCCGAAAAATTAATTTATATGATGTATTTCGTTTTCAGGATAGCCGAAGCTGCGAATTAGTTTAATTAGAATCTCTAGGGAAGAAACATCGTTACCAGAAGAAATTGTAAATATTTATAAAATAAACATCTATTGTATTGTATCGATTCTCATAAAAAACGCGACAGGAATAAAAAGCTTAGATAAAGTTATGTAAAGAAATATATGTTATTTATACTGTTTCTTATTTTATTTATTTTTTTCGTTACTTGATTTTTTTTCCCAACATTTATTCCAAAATCTGACGTTAGTTATAAAAAATATATTCTATTTTCTCATAATTTTAATATTATCATCCTAATGTAAATTATACATTTTCTATGTTAATATTAGAATAACTAATTAATTCTTGAAGTTTAGCTCAGTTTTTAATTGATCAATAACATCGGACGTAGGTACTCCTACGAAGCCGCTATCTATAAAAAGCTCAAGAAAAACGCAAGCTGACTTTGTTTCCATCTTAAAAATTAACCCAGAACTTATATTAAGATGCTTCTGAAATGCATAAACATTATATGGCATGTAAGAGTAGTCACCTCAACGCCGCTCGGGGCAGATATTTGAATTTGTGTAAATATTTGTTTCTGGTCTGGGTCTATGTCCTTGTGGTCCTCCCCACCGTGCCTCGGAGAACACGTAAAGCTGTTAGTCTCGGTCATTATTACAGACACCTGACGGCGATCGTTACTTATGGTAGGGAAATTATCCGCAGTGGAGCAGCGTGGAGGATAAAACTCCAATTCTTCTCATATATGGAGCTCTGCCTTTGCCCAGCAGTAGGGCATACTTAAAGTTTTTAGTAACTTTTTAGAATTTTAACATGTTTTTACTTTATGCCCTGGACAGAAGAGTGACGAGAGTGTGTCATACTCACCATCGCATGCATCACACGAAGTCATTGGTCATGAGACTGTACACCCCACGGAAGTATGTTGGCCGAGACCTATTAAGCGCCAAGTTCATGCATAACCGGAAATTGTGCAGCCTCAGGGCCTACATTGATGATGAACATTGATTGATGTTGTAGTATGTGGCAAAGGTCTCATCCTCTTATCCCTGGCCAAAGAGGAATGGGGAAGACTGGTTGTACTTATCACCTCTGACCGGGAGACCGTATGGATGGAGAAGGAGCTACATTTACAGCTACATTTACTACATTTGAGCGGTTTTACAAGGCGCTCCATGCACCTCACGTGGATGTTGAGGCCTCCGCGCAGTGGCTGCGATTAGGGAAGCTCTTTGGGGAAACCGAAGGTTTTGTCGGCCGAGTGTTTTACGGCGGACTGAATTTTGTTTTTGATAGCTAGTATTATGGCTGGATTAACGACTGGAGTTTGTGATTGCGCTTGTGCCGGTTCTTTAGTCTTTTTACGCACCGTTATGTCACATGAGTAAAAAAACGGAACAGAGACAAAACTTCATAACAGCGCGCTACCATAGGTACACTACTACAAGCTTGAGGCGCGTGTGTGCGTGTGCACTCGCGCTTCGTCACGTACGGAGAAAAACCGGCTCGTACCGGCTCGGCGAGTGCTCAATCTCAGGAGCTGCAGTAAATGTTGCGCATCGTGTTTTCATTTAATGATAATTTAATTAGTTTTTTGATGTAATTTTAATAGTGTTTTAATATAAAGGTGTAAATATGGTTTACTGTTCAGTGTGTATGAACAATAATAGAAATAATAATAACACATTATTTTCTATCTATCCTTAATTTTATCCTTCTGTGCCAACCCTATCGAAATAAACACTAGCAAGAGCCTCATTAATTCTTTCATAATCCGCCGCATGAAACAAACGTATAGTTCTACATGAAGGCTGTAGTTCTTTGAAAAGAATTTTTTTTAAATTGATATGAAGCGCCGGGTGATGATTTTCCTCCCCCGCTAGTGGAAGAGTACAAGAACAAACACAGCAATCCATATCAGTAAATATTAGGTCGAGAAGCCTACCGTTATTATTACGTATTTTATTAAATTGTTTTAAATTTGAAAAATTAAGAAAGTTTGACAAGCTATATGCGAATTTATCCCCTTCACCCACCATACCCAAATACGAATCGCTGCCTATATCAATCCATTGGTTAAGGTAACTGGTATCGGTTTCAGCTGGAGAAGTATTCGGTTGCGTAGGTGTAATAAGTAGGCCGACTGGGCATGTTAGAATTGTCGCTTTTTGCCTTTTTACTGCGACAACCGTGGCACGTTCACGATTGTGTTTATTCATTAGGCCGAACTTTTTCTCAGAGAAATTGGCACATAGTTCGTGCTCAATTTTGCAATTTGAACATTTGTTTCGACTCTTAGCTTTTTAGGGTTCCACACCCAAAGGGTAGAACGGGACCCTATTACTAAGAATCTCCTGTCCGTCCGTCCGTCTATCACCAGGCTGTATCTCATGAACCGTAATAGTTAGACAGTTGAAATTTTCACAGATATTGTATTTCTGTTGCTGCTATAACAACAAATACAAAAAATAAAAAATAAATTAAGGGGGCCTCCCATACAACAAATGTGATTTTATTTGTTCGATATTGATAACGGGAACAGGAAGACGTTTGAAATATTCACAGAATATTTAATTATATATTCTCATTAAAAATAAATAATAAAATTAAAATAAAACAATGAGGATCCGTAACGTTTTTAGTTGAGAATGCAGATTTATAGAGCTAAGAAATCCTTAAGATACAGTAAAAAAATTTTTGTTCTACGACAAAAATTGACGAAGTTATGATCAAATTACTAGCGGAGTTCACTAACCGGCCGGCACGGTAGGCTGTGACGTCACTGTGTCCGAACCCGTTGTCAGCGATAAGGCGCGTAGGTGTTTTCATTGGTTTATTGTGTCTTTGAAACAAATTAAGTGTCCGATTTGTGTCTAATTCTCCTTTCTAACTATGTATGAATATTGTATAGTGCCGTAATGTACAAATACTTCTTTTAAAAAGCCTGAAAAACTCTTTTTATACGTGCCGAAAGACCCAAAACTACGTGAAAAATACTATGCCGTTGTGAAAATAGATGATAAAACTCCACCTTCTTCCCGGGCTACAAGAGATTGTTGCGAAGATAATTTCGATGTAAGTACCTACATAACTACCTATACCTATATTATTTAGTTAATATGAATATAAGTTGGTACCTACTACAACGTGTCATGTACTTAAGTATTCACTCATTTTAAGCCTGCTGTAATAATAAAAACATACCTACTTACTTTTTCTGTGTTTTGTGGATAAACCTAAGTACTTACCTATTCGCCCGTTCCGATTTCTATATAATATTCCAAGGTCAATGACACAGGGATGTACTCGGGTAAAAAAACAAAGAGTAAAGGCCGCGGCGCCGGTGTGATCCGAAAAGAGTAAGTCCTTCCGGGCCCTCTCCGCCGCCTCTTGATGGCGACCGCGGTCCAGGCCCTATTACCGCCAACCAAAGCTCGCGCAACGGCCGGCGGCGACAGGTCCTCTCCAATGACTGCAGCGAGATCCCGGCGCTGCTCAGCCCAGGCCGGGCACGACACGCTCGTATCTCGCGTATGTTGCGCGGAATCCTCACAGCAGTCACTATGGTGGCAGTCCGGAGTAGTCTCCCTCCTTGCGACGACGTGCAAGTATTTGCCGAAGCAGCCATGCCCCGATAACACTTGCACGAGTCGGAAGGTGAGAACTCCGTGCTGCCGCACCGTCCACTCCTCCAATATCGGCTGAAGCGCCCCGATGGCCCAAAGACCAACCCGAGACGTCTCCAGCCGAGCCTTCCACCGTGTGAAGGTGGTGCGGCGGGTGTCATCCCACCATGCGGTGAATTTGATCGGCGGGGGATTAGTGCCCCCCGTTCACGCCGCCGACACCCGCCGATAAACTTCGGCGAGCGCTTCCATCTCCAAGTCCCATAGGGGGGTTCCGGCCAATGCGCAGGAGGCCTCAGCAACTACCGTGCGGTAGCCGCGTATGGCCGTGACCGCCACGACCCTCTGTGGACGTCACAGACGGGATCTATTGTGGGCAGTCAGGGACTCTGCCTACACGGGGGCGCCGTACAGCGGCATTGACCGGACCACCCTGGCGTAGAGTCGTTGGCACGCTAAACTTTTTCCGCCCATATTCGACATTAGCCGACCGAGGGCGGACGCCGTGCCGACGAGCTTCGGTGCTAGTTGGCGAAAGTGCTCGTCGAAGCACCACCTTCCTTCAAGTACCAGGCCCAGATATTTCATATGGGCTCGGATACCGATCACAGTATTGTCAACCGTATACGTAACGTAACCGTACCATTATCGAAGTACTGGCGGGTGGATCACATCGAGACCCATGGAAAAGCAGGGCCTCAAACTTGTTAAGGACCACCCTAAGCCCCAGTGCCTCGATCCTCCTGACCACCTCCGCGGTACCTGAGGTGGCCAGAGATGCCGCCTCCACGAAGGTCCCGCCCCGAGCTGTAACCAGAGTGTCATCGGCGTAACAAATCAATCCCAGCCGGGGGGGGGGGGGGGGCGGCCACGGAGGACTCAATCGTACCCGATGTCCCACAGGAGCGATCCGAGAACAGAACCCTGTGGGATGTCACACGACATGGACCTCCTGACAACGTCCCCTTCACGAAGAGTTCACGAAGAGGACATTGCGACCGTCAAGGTAGTCTGGCAGTAGCCGCCTTAGGTAGAGGGCACTCCATGGAACCGGAGTGCCTCCGTGATGCAGCCGAATGGCAGACTATTGAATGCGTTGGCGATGTCGAGAGACACCGCCAACAGCACTCCCTTCGAGGCGACGGCCTCCGAAGCTACGATCTTCAGATGCAGAATGGCGTCGACCGACCAGCCCGAAACCCGAGCCGGACGTCGGACAGGTCAGGGCCGATCCGCGTGAGGTGCTGGACGATGCGAGCAGTGACTACCCTCTCCAACAGCTTGCGTACCTCGTTCAGCAGCACGATGGGCCTGAAGCCAACGACTGATGTCGGAGGCCTTCCCGGCTTCGGCAGTAGCACGAGATTCCCCTCCTTCCAGCTGTGAGGGAATCGTCCGGACACCAGTCTAGTGTCGAACAGTACCCTGATGCGGGACTTCAGGTGGTCGAGGACCGGGACCAGCACTCGAGCGGGTATCCCATTCGGCCAGGGAGCGGCGCTTTTCCGCATATGGCTCGCCGTGTGTGAGTTCCAACTCCAAACCTATAGCAGAGGAAGTTTTGCAAACAGAGAGAATTGGTGCTATAAAAGTTCACATTGAAAGAAGCATATGGAAGTTGAGAGACTTCAAAATGATCGGACCTGACGCATGTGTCGATATTTCATACATAAATTTTTTGGATAATATTGTAACAATAGCCTGTAGTTTAGTTAATTTACAGGATTGTCTATTTAGTTATCAAGTTTAAAAATAAAAATGCTTTTCTTTCTTTTATAGAGTTTTATTTCGAAATCTTGCATAATAAAAAGCACATGTCATATTATTAATAGAAGAGTAATTTCAAATCTCAATTCGTTTCGGAAATATTGATGTTTTCAAAAAATGCGTGGACTCCTCTAAAATATCAGTACAATAGTTTTCATCCTAATCTTCGAATATTTCTTCTTTGTTTCTTGCACAAAACCAGCTTTTACTTTATTAGTACGATTAGAAAATACGTTTTATATTTAAATATCAGAAAATTACACTTTATAACAACATTATATTTAAATAAATTTCAAATAAAACGACCAACCGCGTCGCCGCCGCTCCGTTGATTCGTAAACTGCGCTCGTTCTAGAGGTGAGCGATACGTATCGTATACGATATCGATATACATATATTGATTCAATATCGAATATCTATATATCGGGATATTCTGAAACTATATTATATTACGATATCGCGGATATCGTGAATCGTGATTCATGATTGGTCCGTTGCCGCGTATCACGGTATCGACGATATAGTGTATACTCTATGATATTGAGCATAGATTATACAATATATACTTTGGCGATATCAATATCGCCCGATATTTAGATATTGACGATTCACTATACGTGATGCCGATTTAAGCCGATTTTAACCGAATCAAACACTATAGCCTATATTGCGTACTCGCTTACGCCTATAGACAGATGGAGATAGGGAGACATTATGGAATTAAGCGAATCATAAGTACTAATATTATAAATGCGAAAGTAAGTTTGTTTGCTACGCTTTCACGCGAAAATTAATACTTAACCGATCATCATGAAACTTTGTACACATATTCTTAGAAGTATTAGAATTAACATAGAATACTTTTTTTTTGGTCATGATAACCGATATTCACGCGGGCGAAGCCGCGGGCAGAAGCTAGTCGTATTATATTTTAGACTAGTAATTATTATTACATAATTATTCTAATATAGTTGTCTGTGGTAGAATAGAACTTAAAAAATCACTATGGCAGACTTGTGTATTTAATAAAAATATTTTAAAGTTTAATTTAAAAACAATCTGAAGATACGTATAGCGCCATCTTGTAAATCAATTAGATACCGGTAGTTTTGAATCCAATGGAACTAATCAATAACTAATCACGCTGAAACTAGATGGCGCTTAGAAGTTATTTCCGTAAAGATTATAATGTACATAATAATAAATATTTGTATAAAGACTGTGTACAAATATGTTAATAAACTAGGATTTAGAACGTTTTGGTAAATAATATTATAACTAAAGTTGATAGAAAAATAGTTGTTATAAAAATATAAATAAACGTATAAATATACATGTTTATTTATTAACATTTTAATTTCTTTATTAAAAGTTGGGTCCAAAAGAACTTTTAAATTTTGATTTTACAAACTAGATATTTTGATATTTTTAATTAAAAAGTTAATGTGAAGAATCGGCATGAAACTCAACCTTAAAAAAAACATCAATATTATAAAAATTAATTTCATTCATTATACTTAAATTCAGTCTTCACAAACCAAAGTTACAATAAAAATAATTATAGATACATATTGATTCCTTAAATAGTATCTAACGTACGAAATCACGAAACGTTTAAACGATATCACACGATATCACTTGAATTTCCGATATACTATACTAGAATATCAATATCGATATCGATATATAGTTTTAATATCCGATATCGAGTTTTGATATATAGTTTTGAATCGATACGGAAAAAACACGATATCGCCCATGTATAGCTCGTTCGGGCACAATGACGTCACACGCACCCGCGTACACTAACTTTTAGCGGCAGGAAGGCATAATGTTTATAACTTAATATCTTCGTAAGTAATGGTCCGATTTGGATAATTCAAAAAGGAATATTATTCTTATGTCATAGAGAATAACGTGGATACTAGTTCTATTGAATTTGCTATACCTTTACTGATCCTCATTATATAAGGAGGCTCCCATACAACAGACATTTTTTTTGCTGTTTTTATAGATAATGGTACGAAGCACTTTGTGCGCAAGTCTGACTCGCCGGTTTTATATTTTTGCAGTCGGCACGTGGTCGGCACATTCGATTTCGCCCGATTTACAGGCCATTGAGATAATTTTTGTACGTTGATATTGAAGAAATTATGAATAAATGAAAAAAGCAACAATCACGTGTTCCGAAACCAGATTTGAACTCACGGGCCAGATAGTTGAAATCAGTTTTTGCACGCTGAGCCAAGCAGTCAGTAAATGTGCTTGGCGAAAGAGTTGAACAGTATCTTACTCGACGGTACTAACGGGAACGATGATACTGTAGGTAGTATGATAATAAATTGTGTTGATGAAGATCTCACAGTAACTCAGTCACACACTACAGATTTACTTAATTTAGTTTTATAGTTGTTTTAAGACTATTTGTTATACTTAGAGCTTAAAAGTGAGCGTGTTTATCGATATAACTCAGGAAATAAGCGGATTTGTAGTGGTTTCTGCACTGGACTCGAGGTAGGTTTCATAGTTTAAATTACACCAGTTCGCCTCAATTTAGCCCGACATAAATACAGTTACGTTTCGATGTTATTATAAGTAAAAATTTAAATGTTAAAAGTTATTATCAAATATAATTTGAGATCTGCGATGTTATACTTCCAAGAATACTTATAATTTAATACCTGTCTCGAATTTAATTTAAATCGAATATTAATTTAAGAAAATCGTGAAATTATATCAAATTGAAATCCCCAAAGTATATACTCGAAGCAGTGCTACATGACACCTGTTTACTTGTGGTGCAATAAAGAGTATTATTTATAATTATAATTTTTATATATACGACATGACAAGGTGGTACCTCTCGCTCACGTGATACCGGCGTAAAGTGACAGCTATGCTGTCGCGTTTCGTGCAGCTTGTGGGTATCCGGTGGCCTATTGGGGGGGTTGAGGAAAAAGAGGGCAACGCATCTGGATTCTCTTATGCGGATGTTCATGGGCGTTGGTAGTCACCAAACGACTCCGACTGCCCGTTTGCCATCTATATCATCATAAACAATAAAATAAATTATTATTATTGTTCTTGTGGGTGTTTGTCCATTGTGCCTCGGAGAACATGTTATAAAGATATCGGCCCCTATTTTTTTAAAATCCTAAGTGCCTTACAAATAATTTACCTATTCCATAGTTTAAAAAATTAGTTAAATTTTTGCACATTTCCAATTTGTATGTTATTAGAACCTACTTATAATTGTAAATTACCTTGTTATGGTTTAAGAATTTATTTCCAAAAAAAAAAAGAATACAATTTACTTTAAGCATTTGAGAAGACAAGATTAACATACTTAAATGTTTTATATGCGACACACGGGCGGTACCTATATACAAAAATAAAGAACAAAACAAATCTCTACAAAAAATAATGTGGGTATGACATTGGTGTGTTATATCAATTTATAGGTACCTAAAACCTGTCATTTTCTAAACTTGGTTAATATTTAAAAAAAAAATTGAGCATATAGGTATATGCTAAATAATACTAATAAATATGAACGAAACGAATACTAATTAAATTAATGCAATATTTTAATATATCTATACCTACTTATTAATATTATAAAGCTGAAATTTGTTTGTTTGAACGCGCTAATCTCAGGAACTACTGCTTCGAATTGAAAAATTATTTTTACGTTGGATAGTCCATTTACCGAGGAAGGCTATAGACTATAAAACATCATTATATGACCAATAGAGGCTGAGCAATTATTAGAAACCTTACAAAAACGGGAAAAACAATCTTTTTCGGGAGCTTCCTTTGCGTCCTTTATTATTCCTTTTCCCGAGACATTTTTTACTATAGTTCCACTTTTAAAGTAAACATAACATCACGCTTTTTCTTCCCCGAAGAGGTAGGCAGAGATGCACATATTAAATGTAACACCTAATTTTTTTCAGTTATGAGTCCTATGTAATAAATAGGGGCGAGCCTATTGCCATACACCGGGGATCATTTCAGAATGCGCGCTATATTCTGAGAATTTTCACAAATTAAAAAACATATATACGATAATACGTTGACCGATTTAATTAAAAGTCTATATCGGATTTTATCGCGTTTATTTAAAACTTTACGGGGGAGTCCCCCGAGATCATGGACGCTGTAAAGGGTCCGAAACGTCGGGAAATAATTTAAAATCTTGTTAAACTGTAAAGTTTTAAATAAACGCGATAAAATCCGATATAGACTTTTAATTAAATGAGTAAAATTCGCGTAAATATAAGAGAACAATACGTTGACCGACCCAGGAATCGAACCTGAGACCCCTTGCTCGGCAGTAGCGCTTGCGACCACTGTACCAACGAGGCGGGAACTCTTAGAGTAATGGTTTAAAAATATTTAAGTACAGTAGAATCCCGATTATCCGGATCAAATAAAACCAGAGATATTCCGTATAATCGAAAATCCGGATAATCGATTTCAAAGCAAACCCACCAATATTTAAATTTTAATATTTTTCTTTTAATATGAAATGGGTTTTACACGCGTCGTTTAGATAATACGATATATAAAAAACGAGCAGTAACGATAGATAATAATGAATTAATACCTATGTAATTTAAAATTTTGTTTGGAAATTATTGATGGAAGTAGCCGATTTGGAGGTAGTTATATTTTTGGTCTTAATAAAACGTATGCATTAATACATTCATATCTTCTTAAAACTAATCCAAGAATTAATATTAATATCTATGTTTTGTCATTGCACTTAATTCTATGAACTGCTCGGTGGCGATGGTACGTCAGCGGAACAGTCACATACTAATTTAAGACGGAGGGCTGGCGTGCATGCATAACTACCTTTCAGTTGAACGCTGTCAAAGAAAATGAAACAATAACTAACACTATCTAGTCGGAGGCGGAAATAAACTTGTCGTAACAGGTCTCGTTGAACTGTAAAAACATTTTTAAATTGAGAATTAGAGCCGAGATCAATGAGTCCGGATAATCGGATATCCGGATAATCGAGGTTCGGATAATCGAGGTTCGGATAATCGAGATTCTACTGTACATTTTTTCGTCAAATTAAAGCGGATGAAACCGCTAGGCACAGCTAGTTTAATATATTTCTTAATAATCATAATTATATAGTGTATAAAAAAGATTAAAGATATAATTAAAAAAGTGTTTATTGATGTTTTTTTTTTCTTATTAGGTATTTCAGGTCTTTTAAAAGCGGCAATCCGCGAGCAAGACGTTTTCCTTGAAGATGAAATCATGTATGGTATTCCATTCCCAATGTCTGATGAAACCCAGTCACCTGACTTTGTACTCCCTATTGGTATGAATTTGTTTATTGTATAATAATGGAAAAAATATTTTAAATCTGTATGAATTCAATATGCTGAAAGATATTAAAATGCGAAAATTAATTTCTGGAGTAATCATTCAAATTGAAGGCGGCTATAAAAAGGTTTTCTTTAATGTTTGATCACACACGATCACACGATCGTCTGTTCCTAAGGTAAGCAACTTAATGCCTGTGTTTTAGGTAACAGCCGTCTGATATACATTTTTTTAAATAAATATACATATAAATAATACATATATAAATAAATATACATATAAATAATACATTTATATAAATAAATACATATTACACCCAGACTCGAGGCGAGAATCGAACCAACGACCCTGGAGCAGAAAGCAGGGTCACTACCAACTGCGCCAACGGGTCACTCAAAAGTTTAAGCTAATCAAAAGTATTTGATACAAATTTGTTTGTTCTTAAAGCATGTATAAATGAAGATTTAGACCTTAAGCATTATGTTATGACTTACGAGAATAGAAGTTAAACAGAACCGAATATTTAACTTGCCTGAAAAACCTTAATAAGTATGTTAAAACAAACAAAAAAATATGGTCGTCTGTTCCTAAATTAGGTAATGTAATGCTGTATTTTAAGTAATAGCTAACTGCTATACATATATGTATATCATACATGTTTCGTATAGATATGTAATAAATGTACCTGTAATAAAACATAAATATTATTACCCAGAGCGGGAACTCAAAACCGTGAACGTGAACGTTGTATACATATATCAAAAATATCTTATGATTAATATTTTTATTGTAATATTATTTTCTATATAAACAAAAAATTCAAATCAAATTGCAAACTTTAAATTAATTTGTTCAAACTGGTTATATTAATATAGATAAAAGATTGATATATATTTTTTTACATGTTAACCTAATTATTTTCGCAGGTAAAGCTAAAATCGAAAGGTCCGGTGACCACATCACAATAGTCTGTGCCGGCAAAGCCACGGACACAGCTTTACAGGCTGCCAGTGAACTAGCAGGAAAAGGTTATTAAAATTAAAATACTTAGGAAAAAAAGTATGTGTAACACGGCACGAAAGAACTACATACTTTCCCGTATATTCGCGACATTTTACATAACATTTCTTGTGAGTTGTAACACATTATATTATTGCATTCCAGGTATCGAATGTGAGGTAATAAACCTCAGGTCACTTCGACCGCTGGACTTCAACACCATTGCACAGTCCATTGCCAAGACTCACCATCTCATCACCGTGGAACAGGGCTGGCCGCAGTCCGGTGAGCACTGCTACTTTACTGTAGCCCTGGTCTATTCCCAAACTATTCCCAAACTATTTTGGGCAAGAGACCCCTTTTCCAAAATGAACTTATTACCTCAGACCCCTATAGCCAAATTACTTTAAAAATAGTATCTCTAGATTATTTCTTTTTTTTTTAATACTATTAATACAAAATACTAATTTAAAAAAAATTGGCTTATTGGTCGGTTGGTTAAGTGAGTGAACTTGAAATCATTTTCTCATTAAAATTTAACAAAAGAAATAGATATAAAATTCAGTATATACAGTATCACACAAAACTGTCAATCTCGCGTGATCGAGAAATTGGCGAGATCTCGCAGTATTTTATTCATAGTCAAAGTCAAAAATATTTTATTCAGCATAAAATTATTACAATTATTCACTGAACGTCATGAGTCTACCACCAGTTCGGAAAGAAGAAGCCTCTGACCTGAGAAGAACTGGCGAAAGAAACTCAGCGGGACTAATATTTTTTTTTTAACGTAATGTTTTTTTTTTCTAACGTAAATTGAAATTAACAATAATTCTCTGTAAATTGAAATAGCCTGGTGGCGATCACATCATTCCCAAGGCGTACTATCTTCTAGAAAATCGTTTATCGAATAGTATCCTTTAGTACACAAACGTTCTTTCACAATTTTTTTAAATTTAGCAATAGAAGCTTTTTGAACGTTTTCTGGAAGCCTGTTGTATAGGCGTATACATTGTCCATAAAAAGAATTACTGACTCGGCGTAAGCGAGTTACAGGCATTACAAGTTTATGTTTGTTCCTAGTATTAATGCTATGCATGTCGCAATTCCTGGGAAATTCGTGTATATTTTTATGAACATACATAACATTTTCGTACACATATTGAGAAGCAACAGTCAATATTTTTATTTCTTTAAATTTATCTCTTAATGATACTCTAGGGCCTAAACTATAAATTGCACGAATAGCTCTTTTCTGCAGGACAAAAATTGTATTAACCGTAGCTGCATTTCCCCATAATAAGATGCCATAGGACATAAAACTATGAAAATAACTAAAATATACTACGCGAGCTGTATCTACGTCAGTAATAAGTCTAATTTTTTTTACCGCGAACGCTGCAGAGCTGAGCCTATTCGCTAATCCCTCAACATGGAGATCCCACTGCAGTTTCGAATCTATAATTAAACCTAGGAATTTAGTGGACTTTACCGGTTTTAACATTTCCCCTCCTAATTCTAC